>CAJNDT010000117.1:88648-306158 GCA_905221615.1 Symbiodinium sp. CCMP2592 | reverse complement strand
CATCGGATGCAAAGGACTTTGGGACCACTCTTCATTATTGGAAGCCACCTTGAACCTTGTTGCCAGGAGTCTTCCCAGGCTACGACATCGGATGCAAAGGACTTGTGTTGCCATTCTTGATTGATTGAAACCCTCTTTAGAATTTCAATCCCAGGAGTCTTCGCAATCTACGACATCGGATGCAAAGGACTTCTTGGGACATTCTTGATTGAGTCTTCTTTGGAATCTTTTTCCCAGGAGGTTTCCCAGCCGGCGACATTGGATGCAAAGGACATTGGGGCATTTGGTGACACCTTCAGCAGCCTTATACAACTATCTTTGTCAGGAGTCGGGAGAGGCCAAAGAGTGCCCTATCGAGGCCGACCACCGGGGCTATCGGGCTTTATTCCGGGGTCTGGGTTGTGCGCTTTTTTTCGGTCTTGTTTCGTACCATTGTATTATGAAACTGATAAGGTTTAGGGCTTTGGTTGGTTTAGGATTGTAAGCTTGAGAGGCGAGGCTTTCCCGGTTCAGGATTCAGGTTTGAGATATATAGGTTTGGTCGGCAAATATTTTAATTGTAGTGAATCCCCGAATTACGCAGCCCTGCCTTACAACTCCAACCAAACCCTAAACCCTCCACACCCTTATAATTACAATACCCCTAAACCACCCCTAAACCCCAAATCCCCTAGACCGCCAGGTGGGGAAAAAGGAGAAAGTCGGCTGTGCTCTGAGGGATGAGGCCTGAAGCTGCATGGTTGGAGCGATTATGACACATAAGTCCTATGTGCCTAGGTCAAAAAGCCGCTGCTGGCAGAAGGGGCAGTGATACCACCTGGCCTCGCAGAGCAGCTGGAGGGGCTCGGTGAAGCCGATGGCGAATGCCTTTTGCAGGCACAGCAAACTTTGAAAGCCGAGATTAGGGCCGAGAACAAGAAGAAAGCTGCTGCGAAGTGTAGGGTGCCCAGACGATTCGTTCGTTTTCCTTCATGGAGTCATTTCTCTGATTGCCTTATAATACTGAGGTGAGGCTAGGGCTGCAAAGGCCAAGGCAAAAGCTTCCGCCAACAAAAGGAAGGCCGAGGCACGCATCGGAATTGCAGGAGTTTGCTTTAAGGTTAATGGCTCCACAAACGATTGGCTTGAGGAGGATGCTCCTACGAAGATGGACACGAAGGTGGCTTGGGCAGCTAGGGCTATCCCTGAAAGCATGCTATTTTGTAGTTAAATGTCCAGGACGATGAGGCTGCTCCCGAGCTGCCGAAGGACCGGAAGGCCTTTATGTCGAATCATATATGAATTTCGTTCTAGCTACACCTGCACCCAGGAGCCCGATGAAGCCCCCGAGAAGAAGGCCAAGCTGTCCAAGGACTGCGATCTACCCGAGTAGTCCTTTCTATATCCTTTTAAGAATGTCGGAGGACCAGACCGTCGGGGACATCATGGACATGTTGGGCCCTGCCTTTGCTAACGGGTTGCCGAAGCCCAACGAGCTGCAGAAGACGAAGAAGTGCCTCAAAAGGGTTTGTGTCAATTTGGGCTTCAGCATAACGGGTTTTGGGATGCTAAGTGTTAGGATTTACTAGGTTCGGATTTGAATGATTTCTGGAGGTGCTACACAGTGCCTGCTCCCGGCTTGAGTTGTGCTTCCATATCCGTTATGGCGGGGGCAAACAAGAACTTCTTCATCAATAAGGGCAGTGGCGGCGGTCTTCCCAAGTTGGTTCGCACGATGCTGGGCCTCAAGGTGCTTCTAGAATCTAGAATGAGCTCGTATGTAGCGGGATAATTTTGGGGGGTTTAAACATTTCTGCGATTTGGGAGTTATGGGGTTTAAGGTTCAGGGCTGCAGATTCCTTTATAACCCCCTGCAGATCGATAACGCCTACAACACGGGTGTCAGCATTCGCAAATTCGGGGCCGCCTTCGCCTGGGAGATTGCTTTGGTTGTTGCTTGCCATCGGACCTTTGATGAAAATCCAATCAAGAACGAGGCGGATTTGAGGGCCCGGTGGAAGGAGGTATTTCCGAGCTCCCCTGCAAATCTTATGTTGGCTACCGGCTAGCTTATGCAGTGCTCGCGATGTCACGACATCTAGCTGCAGGTGGGGAGCCGGCGGCATGGAAAAAAGATACGTTCACCGGATCAAATTATAAGCCTCGCCCCCCATGATTATGCATTGCAGGTGAGTAGAACTGTACATGTGCCGTTGTGCCGAAGCCTTATAAACCCTACAAGCCCTCACCCTCTAATTACCTAACAAGAACCCAAAACCCCAGATCCCTTCCAGAGTAATGAAAACCACAGGCCCAGAAGATCCTGTCGCCAATTGGCAAGACAAATTTCAGGTTTTGGGTTGGGGTTTGAGGATGTACGGTTGGGCCTCGGGTTTTTGGGTTGAGGCCTTAAGGTGTCGGATTTAGGCCAGTTAATTGCCTTGGATACAGGGTTGGAGCTTGGGGTGTAGGGATATTAGGGTGTGGGGTTTTGGGTTTTGGGGCTTAGGGAAGCTTGTGATTACAGCCGAGTAGCACTGTACATGTAGCGGAGCGCCGAAGCCTAGCCACCGGGTCGGCCCTAGCCCCTAGACCCTAAACCCTAGAAAACCCAGAACCCCAGACCCCTTCCAATGTAAGCACAACCCGAGGGCCGATCGGTTTTGGATTCGGGTTTAATTATAATTGTATATATATGTATATTGGCCTGTTGGGAATCAGGGTTCTGGGCTTCAGGACTTATTAGGCTTCCGGCTTCAGTGTTTAGTGCTTTGGAGACAGGGTTGGAGTTTTCAGTGCAGGGTTATTTGGGTCTGGGTTTTCTGGCTTCAGGGTTTCAGTGTTTAGGGTTATAAGGGCTGGGGTTATATATAAAGGGCGAATTCGAAGGCATATATAGCCTTTGGAGGTCCAGGGTTCAATTTTGGGGTTTCGGGTCGGGGAGGGTGCTTTTATTTCAGTGTTCAGGCCTAGTCTTGGGGTTGTAAGGTCAAGTGCAAAACCACAAAACCGAAGCCTAGATCCTACAACCCAAAATGCTAGGAACCAGACAGGCCGAAATCCTGAACCCAAGCCCGCCCTGAAGAAAGAGCCGGAATCTAAAAGTCTGAAGTCAAGCCCGGCCAGCAACATCCCCCAAAGCCTATCAATTCGACCCTGACACCCCAGACTTACTACATTCGAACCCTAGATCCAAGCCCCACCCTAGACCTGCCAAGCTCGATCATATATACAGCCTCAAATCCCTTTATAGCGCCAAAACCACAAAACAGAAGAATAGATCCTATAACCCAAAATGCCAGGAAGCAGACAGGCCGAAATCCTGAACCCAAGCCCGCCCTGAAGAAAGAGCCGGAATCTAGAAGTCTGAAGTCAAGCCCGGGCAGCAACATCCCCCAAAGCCTATTAATTCGACCCTGACACCCCAGACTTACAGTACTTATAACATTCCTACCCTAGATCCAAGCCCCACCCTAGACCTCTCCAAGCTCGATCATATACAGCCTCAAATCCCATTATATATCCCCATAACCGATGAGGATGCCGAAGCTTAAAAGAAAGCCCTCAAATGATGGACAGCATCAGTGGCCAGACACTTGCTCAGGATTACGCTTTCGGACTATTCGGCTGATTGTGATTATATAAATAATGGGATCTAGATTCTAGATATTCGCCGGTTTCAGGGCTTAGGGTTCAAAGGGGTCATGGTGAAGGCTTCTAAATGCTAGGCCTGGTATTCGGTTTCTCCTATAGCTTTATGCATATGACGGTGTTGAGGGCAGGGCATGAAACATACATATAGTAATATTCTGGTCCCCAGACCTTTCTATCGGATACAATAATGTATGGCTCTTATTTTGAATAGGGGGGGTCCTATTTCTCCTATCCAACCCCAAACCCCTGCAAACCCGGATCTTGATCTGCTCGATGATGCTCGCCGTGTCTTCATTCCGGTGTCCAGTTGATTTCATCTGGTGCTCCTGCTGCTTTTCCCGCTTGATGACACCGATAAGGGGCCCAGTCACATTGAGACTGAAAAGCCGTCTGTTGTCGGCTGAGTAGCAGGACTGCCGTCTCCACGTCCTCGACTGTGTTGTACGTCACGACGGCGGTGCCATATCGGGCCTTGATACCCTGCCAGTCGCATGTCAACTCCATGATCGGGCATCGTGTTTCATGCCGGCGGTACAGGTAGCTTATCAAGCTTGCTATGATGTTCGTGATGCACTTACAACACCCGTGTGCTACTTTATATATGTTCATGATGCACTAGAACTTCCAGGGAAGGGTCTTGTAGCAAAACGAATTCGGGTGTCATTGGGGCTTTTCGTGTTTAGCTACAGCTGGGCTTCGGGATAGCTTTTCAGATTGGTGGCTCGGGTCGACTATGGCTGGCTACAGGGTTTCGGGCTGCAGGCTCGAGGGATTGGTGTGTTCCTGGGTTCAGGGAATGTCAGGAAGCTTACAACTTAAGGGGTTGAGGATTATAAGGCATTCTGTACTAATTTAATTATAAATCAAACCCGACGACGACCCAACTCCTGGCACCAATGCCCTAGCATCCAACTCCAAGAACTCCTATGCAATTAACTGAAACCCCGTCACTATAAGCCCCTGCACTTAGTCCCGAAGCCCCCAGCCAAAACTGGCCACGAGCACCGTGTGCTGAGCATCCGGAGGTGCCTCTGGCAGGTTTTGAATTCAATTGCCTTTGGTTTCGCTTCGAGGTCATGCTTTTCGGCCGGTTGACGGCTTAGGGATTTCGTGTGTCACTCTCTGGAAATTTTCTCATTTGTTCAGGTTTCAGAGGGTTGGGGAGGGTGCTGGGTTGGGCTTTCCTTGTGTGGCGAGGATTGGGCTGGGGTTTGGGGTCAAGGTTTCGGTTCAGGAATTGCTCTGGGACTAACAATTTATATTAGCATTGTGGATTGTGTGATCATCTCCAGGCTGTGGGCCTTCAGCAATATTGTGGGTTTAGGGTTCGGGCTTGACAGTTTTAGCTACCCCAGTTCCAGCTTTGATTCGGCTTGGGTTTAGGGCTTGGGGCTTAAATATTGCTAAGAGATCTTCTCCATGTCGACGTCCACAGCTCGTTTCTTCCAATGCCAATCGACTTCTTAAGCCAGTAGAACCTGTCCTCCCAGCTCTTCTTGGGCATGACTTGCTTGGCATTCGGAGTCAATGGCTCGATGGTGCACTGTCTGACACGGCTTCGGTTTTGGTGGCATCCCGCCGGAATTGATGGAGTGTCTATCATGTCCCGCAGTGTCTCCGATCGCCGGTGATTTCTCGCTTTGACGGAACTCCTGCACGATCTCGATCTCGTTTCGTCTTGCTGTCTGTATGTCTGTGCCAAGCCCAGGGACTCTAGTCTTCAGGATTTCTGGCTTCCGGACTACGACAATTATCTCAGCTCTTAGGGTTCGGGGGAGTTTACTTTTAAAAATATAAGATCATGAGAGAGCTTCGGCCGGAGATTGGTGTGTAGGTCCATGGCCAGTGAGGGCTATGTGTATTTATAGGGTTGAGTTTGGAATGCTGGATGGCGGCTCCTACTGTTTCATGGGGAACTTCTGCTTCATAGTTTAGCCTGGCTAGGGGTCTGGGTTTAGGGTGTAGTTAGGTTTAGGGTTCAGGGGGGTTTCAGAGTTGGCAACAGTGTGCCTGCATTGGGTCTGGGCATACAAGCGCTTATGCCTAGCCTATGGTCGTCGGGGGATCCCTATAAATATTAAAGACCGGACCTTTTTGCTAGACTAGTTTCAAACTACCTTTACTACGTACTAGTAGCAGTACACGAGCCTTCTCGCACCACCTCGCCCCGTCGCCTGGCGGCTTGCTGCTGCTGCTGCTGCTTGTAACCATGAACACTGGAAACCGGGACACCCTGAAGCCCCAAACCCTGCTTCATATTCGCAACCCAATCAATCTCCATAAAATTACTGCCACCCTTGAATTTGCCTTATAAGAAAGCCACACGACCGTATAGCCCTAATTTGACCCGCTGTTGCAGAAGCAGCAAGCAAAACCCTCTCCAACACCTCTGATACTGTACGAGCTCTAACACCCGGACCCTGTCTTTAAGAATCCTATAATACCCGAAAAGCCATAAGCCCCAGCGACTTGCAATGGGCCCTGAAACCCCGCACAGAAACACTCTGGCGATTGTGCTATAACATCATTACAACAATAAAGTAATTATACTACACCCGATAATGATCGGGCCCTATAATAGGGCCAGATCCATCTACAATGCCTGGTCGCAGGTGCGATGCTGGACTACATCTTCCTCATCCATCGAATTCGATGGAGGGTTTCGGGTTTTGAAATTATTTTGGGGTGAAAACATTATGCTAAGTTCTCTGGATCAGTTGGACACCTGTTCAGAATAACGGGCATACACATTTCTAAGGGTCCCAGGTTCAGTTTATAGTTTAAGTATTTCCTGTTTCGGATTTGTTCTATCTCGGCCTAGTTATATAGAATATACGTTCTGTCCTAATAGAGAACCTATATAAATACATAGCTAGACCGTGTGGTTGGGACGATTGGATGCGAATATATATATATATATATATGTATATATATATATATATATGCATAGCTTCAGGCCGAGGGGTTTGGATCTCACGCTTTCGGGTTTCCGGGATTATATAGCTTCTTTGGGGCAACACTGTTTCGGTGTTCAGGATATTAGTAGGGTTGTAGTGTTTAGGGTTTTGGGCTTCCGGGATTAGACATAGCTCGGGCTGTGGGGTAATTTTAGTATGTGATATAAAGCATCATTTCAGACAGGGGTCCTGATCTTTTGGGCTTCAGGTTGTGTCGGGCTTGAGGGTTGTAAGCTTGGCTTGGGGTCGTGCTCTTCTTGCTTTTGAACCTGTTCTCGGGCTTCAAGGAAACTAAAACACAACCTAGCAGTTTTCGTAGGGCTTCAGGCCGGGGGGTTTGGGGTTCCACGCTTTCGGGTTTCGGGCTTCCGGGATTATGTATAGCTTCTTTCGGGCAAGAGGGTTCCGGTCTTTAGGTTCTACTATATAATAAGGCTTGCAGTGTTTAGGGTATCGGGCTTCCGGGGTTAGACCCAGGGTTATGGGGTTCTATTGTACTAATATAGTATATTAGAACTAGACACGTGAATCTACTCGGGATGTACTCAATTTGGGGTGTGGGGCGATGTGTAGGGTGCTGTGTGAAGGCCTATATAGCCCAGAGGCGACAAGCCAGAATTCTGCACCCGGAAACCCGAAATGTCTGGGACCCCCAATCCCCAAAGCTTTAATAAAGCCCAAGCACTCGCCCGAACCTCAAGGAAAGCCTACATAGCAGGCGAGCCGAAAACAAAGCTCGCTAATGGCTAATTGAAACTCCAAACCCCTGTAATTCCCTATAGAATACCACAACCCCATTCATTACCTGTTTTATATAGTTATAATATAATTAAATTGAATTGTATAACTATATATAAAGCAGGTAATGAATGGGGTTGTGGTATTCTATTTATAGCCCTGCAATCATGTTAATAGTTATTAGATCTATCTGTACATATTTATACGCACAAATAAACCCGCACGCTTTGGAGCAGCCCGTAGAATATTAATTCTAGTATACATCGAACTCTAATCCTGTACCTTAAACCCCTGTCTCTGCCTCTGCTGGCATGACGATTGCCTTGGAGCATCGATGATCTGGGTTTAGGACTTAGCCATAGCAGTAATGCGAGGTTAAGTAGGGCTGCACCCAAGGGCTGGGGGCTATAATTAATACTGGTGTATATCAAAAGGGCTGCCTTCAGATGCTTCGGGCTATAGTTGGGGTTGTATTTTGTGCTACTGTGTGCACTAACACAGGGAGTCGCCGTGAATAGCGTGAATTAGCGTGAATTTGCGTGAGTTGCACCCACAAAGTCCTCGTGAGCGGAGGCCTCCCGTGAAATAGCGTGAAATTGCGTGAAATCGGTATTACCACCAACTTGCATGCTTGATTCGGATTCATGGCTGTCGCTTTGACTACAACATCCACAGCTTTTGGGCCTGGATTTTGTGGAGCACTTTTCCTAGGGCTTTTGCAATGGGGAGGAAGGACAAGGATGCTCCTGCTGCTGTGCCGAAAGCGATGAGGGATCTTGTGAACGAGACCATGAAGAAGTATGGAGGGCAGCAGCAGGCTGCATCCAAGCCGATCGCCACACCGGTGCGATCGGGATCGGTGCCTCCTGTGGTGATGACTCCGGAGCCGAAGGCTCAGACCTCTCCGAAGCCTCCGCTTAGCACCCCGATCCCAGAGCCGGAGCTGAAGAAGAGCAAGCTGGACTACCGGGAAAGCAAAGATTCTTTGATTTCGAGGGATTCTCTGCCTAAGTTGCCCAGCTTCTCAAGCTCTGATGCTGCCTCTGCCACCAAGCCGCGACACATCGATACTCAGTCCACCATCGATATCAATCTCGATGCCTTGGATCTGAACAGAGGAGCAGAGTATGAACCCCCACCCTGTCGGCTTAGCTATGGTTTAGGACTTGGGTTTAGGACTTATGGGTTTCAGCTGTAGGGCCATGCCCCAAAACCGGCAGGATCTACGCTGGAGCTTGGTGCTCACCTCGAGGCTGCTGGGCCCTTAAGGCTAGATTCCTATATATGATTATAACCCCATAAAGTCTAACCCCTACACTTTCACCGTAAAGCTTGGGCCCGATTTCCGAAACCAAAGTACAGCTGTACTTTTCTGATCTCATGGAATCTAATAAAATAATAAGGCTGCTAGACCAGGTTTTGCTTTGAGGGTTGTGTGCCCTCTCATAAGCCTAGACCCTGGCTCTTAAACCCTAAAGCCTAAACCTCTTCTTCCGGAGGGGCCATGGCTTATCGAGATGGAGAAAGACCCCTTTATACTAATCAGTGTGGACATGCTATTGCTGAGAGCCATGCTGTGTGTAGAAAACAAGTCAGTCCGACCCCATTGACCCTAGAGTCCTGCTTCAGTGTAACTATACGAAAGCCTCATTACCCTGTATCCTCCTTGCGAAGCTTTGTTATTATTATAATTTAATTACAAAGGTTCGCAAGGAGGATACAGGGTAATGAGGCTTTCGGGCTTGGGGATAAATTGTTGTTGGCTTCTGCTTTGAGGTTTACCCCCCGCAGAGACCGGCTGGGCCTCTCGTACCAAAAGCCTTGCAACCCCAATGCCCTAAACCCTATATGCTAAAAAAAAACCTACTTGATCCTCAAAATATAACCAGGACCCCTGAACCCAGCGACTCGCAACCGTACTGTATCAACCCATGCTCGCAACAAACAATTAAATGGAACAATGACCCCTAAACCCTCCGGCCTGCTTTGTCCCTAGCAGCCCAGATATACGTATACATCCAGCATCGCTAAACTAAAGCCTTAGCCCTACCCTTAATGAAAGCCTCATGCCCGGAACCCTGTCCAGAACCCGATTGTACTCATATGCAAAAGCTTGACCCTACTCAGAAACAGGAACCCAAAACCCTGCAATCCAACCACATCCGAAGCCTGAAGGCTAATCCGTACCCAGCCCGATGTAGGCATATACAGCCCTACGGACTGCCTCATGAACCATACTTGCAATATAACCATCCCCTAAACCGTAGAGTCATTGCCAAGACCCAAGGAAGCGGAGCCGACGGTGACCACGGGCCAAGCGGAGCCGCAGTCGACGACAGGTCCTGATGTCTCCCAGATGGAGACACAGGTGCTGGCCGGGTGTTGTAAGGGGTGGGCTCCTATAGGATAATCCCAATAACTGTTCCTGCTAGCACCTTCTGTACGTCTAAACGGACACCCCCTATACCCTGAATCCCTTTCCTCGTAATAACTATATAACTAGTTCCCAAATTATGTATCTTCTGTAAACAGCAGAAACGGGCTTCTTTGCCGTGTGCTTGAAAGGGGTTGCTTGAGGAATATGAATATGACAACTATTATAATATAATGTAATATAATTATATTACATTACTTATATTATATAATACTCATATTCATATTCCTGAAGCAACCCCTTTCAAGGACACGGCAAAGATAATATAACATAATGTAATATAATATAATTTATATATATATATATATAGGTTTATATAGGTTTATACTTTAAATGCATGTATCGCTAATGTATATATACATATAGCTAGATACACATATATATATATATATACACACACATTTCGTGTTATTGTCAGTCTTTGCTTTATAGTTTAGTTTTTTAAAGTCTTATTCGTAGTCTGCTGTATACTACGACAATGTCTTAATCCCGTATCAGGTTGATGTCGATTTTGAGGACAGAGTGATGAATGAGCTGGAGCAGCAGCTGTATGAGGAGGGGGAAGAAGAAGATGATGATGATGATGAAGATGACTCCCAGGTCCACGCCCCGCCCCCTGCAGCTGCTATGGAAGTCTCGCCTGCAACACCCCCTCAAGCTTCGCCGATGGAAGTTTCCCATCCGAGTCCCGCCAAAGCCCCGGCACCTGTGCCACCGACCATGACAGTCAGCTCAGAGCTTGTTCCGCCGCCACAGCCCAAAGCCTCCGCTGCCGCAGCTTCGCCGATGGAAGTTTCCCCTCCGAGTCCTGCCAAAGCCCCGGCACTTGTGTCACCGGCCACGAATGCCAGCCCACAGCCTGATCAGATGCCCGCTGCCAAGACTTCGCCGATGGAAGTTTCCCCTCCGAGTCCCGCCAAGCCGCCCAGCCCGCAGCCTGATCAGATCTCCACTGCCAAGGCTTCACCGATGGAAGTTTGCCCTCCGAGTCCTGCCAAAGCCCCGCCACAGCCGACCCCTGCTGTCAAGGCTTCGCACATGGAAGTTTGTCCGCCGAGTCCCACCAAAGCCCCGGCACCTGTGCCGCCACAGCCCAAGGGCCCCCTAGTCGTGCCGCCGCCGCCAGCACCCATGCAAGTGGATGTGAACACCCGTACGGCTGAAGACGATCGTGTCGCCCACTTGCAGCGACAGCTTGATGACACTCAGATGATGCTCAAGATGCTTCTTGCGAAGTTTGGGTCCAGCGAGGACCCCACCTCAGCTCTCGCAAAGGCTGCAGCCGCCCCCGAAGCTCCTGGTGCACCCGATCCGAAGGCGACAGGCCAAGCCGTCCCAGCTGCTGCTGCACCCACTTCTGTGCCACCTCCTGCCACCGAGGCAGTCACCCTCTCGAGTGCTGCTGCACCCGAGCCGAAGGCAGTCCCCGCAGCTCCTGCTGCACCCGAAACGGCGAAGACAGTCCCCGCAGCTCCTGCTGCACCCGAAACGGCGAAGGCACCCGCCCCAGCTCCTGCTGCACCCGAAACGGCGAAGGCACCCGCCCGAGCTCCTGCTGCACTCGATCCGAAGGCTGCCCCGGCTCCTGCCACAACCAATGTTCAGGCCAATCCCCCGCCGCCACCGACCCAAGAGGAGGAGGAGGAAACCGAGGAGGAGAGATTGTTGAGGGAGGAAAAGGAGCGACTAAGGAAGCAAGCCCATGCTGATTGGATGCGGTACAGCCGAAGTCTGCGACTCTGGGCACCAGAAAATTTACCATTTGCAATAGAACCACTACAACAACTGCTAATTCCTGCTGCTTCTGCTCGTGCTAATTAATGCTGCTACTGCTACATATTATGATTACAGCTTAGGGTTGGAGTGTTTTGGGAGTTCGGGTTGGGTTTTGCTTTCTTGCATACATGTATAGATGTCTATATATATATATATACAATTATAAATATATATATATATATATATATATGTATGTATACATATGTGTGTATATATACGGGCTAGGGTATGGGCTTTGGGATTTGGACTCAGTTTAATTGTTGTGACCTTACCAAACAAATCAACCCTCATGAATATCCAGCCCATATCTCGCCTCCATGTTTAACTACACATTATATCAATTTGGGTATGTTACAATGGCCTGGCTATAATTATTCAGGAAACCCTAAACCCCCGAAACCCTGCGATCTACGCCGACACCCAAGCATTTCATCTACGCCACCCTAAAAACCGCCCTAAGTATTCTTGCCGCATTCACAAAACATGTCCTAGTTTGATACTTGGCCAGGCTATATCCTGAAACCCTAAAACCTCCAAGCCCTGCGAAGTACCTGCACACCCAAGCTTTCCTCTACGCCATCGTCCTGGGAACCTGCTGACAACAGCCCTGATCCGAGCCCCAAGCCCAGTGAACCCCACAAGTATCGGTTCTATATTCGGGATTATAGGACTACTGCTGTCTGTATAGCGAGCTACATATATCGTAATTGTTATTTTCTACCTTGTGTTTGCCGAGAAACGGAGCAGTGACACGCAGAGAGCTCACAGCCTGGGTTGTGGGGGCAGTGCAGTAACTGGGGGTTCGAGTTTCATTCGGGATGCTTCAAGTCCAATGGAGTTCCTCTTATTAGGTTCTGGCTTCAAAACCCAGGCTGATGCTTCAAGCCATAAGTGCCCAAGGCCTTCATCAACACCGGATTTTTTATGGTCTTGAATATACACTGCCCTGGGAACTGCCTCCAAACCTTGAACCGCCCTACTCCCTATCCCGAGAAGCCTTGACCAGAAACCTTGAACAACTCTATCCCTACAAACCTTAAGTTGAACACTAGCTAATAACCTTGAACAACCCTATATTCCCTACACACCCCAAGCACCCCTCAGCGGTCAATCTAAGGACACCCAGAGTGTCCTCCGGAAGTGGTGGCGAAGGCATTCCATCCGGGCAGCAACAAGACCCGTCCCTTGCCCATTATCGAGAACGGTTGTGTGCATATGTATACATATAGAGTCTACTCTTCGAAACAGTGTCCGACTTAGGAGGACGCAAAGTTCTCCGTCACCTGTTTGAAGTTTTCGTCAGTGCCGGTGAAGACTGGCTTCAGTCTTCGATCGTCATCAACTCACGCAGCAAGACTGCAAAACGCCGCAGAGGCAAGTTTGTCTGGAAGCGGTATTGCGATCTTGCCACAGAGTGCTTGGCTCACATGGCAATAATTGTCATTTTGTTAGATACTTTATACTCCCGACGATAACTTAATTTGTTTCCTGCTACAAACAAATTAAGTATATATCCCCACCAGGCAGGGAGAAGGAGTGGCGGCCGCCATTAAGCTCCACAAGATGGAGTTGGATCCCCAGTGCACGGGGAAACACTATATGAAACACCCCGACCTTCCAGAACGGGAGGACAGGGGCCATTTTGGGGATGTTATCCAACTTATGGCACGACAGCTTTCATACGGCCAAAAGAATAATTACCTAAGCCCTAATTACACCGACCCTCAGCCCCTATAAATGGTATAAGTGCCCGGAACCCCAAACCCTCGAGCCTCAACCGTAAAAATAAATACGTCCTATCTCGACCCTAAGCCATTATACGTGGCCGGAACCCTAATAAGAAGCCCTCGGCCCTAATTCCCGCAACCTGGTTCCTACATCACGATCACGGATGCTTCCCAGGACTGGCAGATGTTTCGTGTGTTTGACGGCAAGGCCGAGACGGAGGAGTCGGATTCCGAGGAGGAGAGGATCTTCGAGCAGGGAGCCTCCTTTACCGGAGCCGCTGCCGGCACCGTGGGGTTTCTTGTTTGCATATAGTATTTATAATGCAAATAAATTAGGTGGTGTGGTGAATCGTTATAATTTGCAATAAGGAGTGCCGTGCTGGGCACTGGTGGTCGTGGGAATGGCAACGGTGGCAGTGGCGGCAACGAGGGCGATAATCCGAAGCCGGACCCCAAAAACCCCAAGCCCAAGAAGAAGGCTGCAAAGTCTGCCGCCAACGAAGCCCGCGATCATGTTTCAAAGGGTGCTTTGAAGCTCGTGGATGCCGACACGCTGCTGCAGCAGCTCATCCAGAACAATGTGCAGCTCGACAATCCGCATTGTAGCCAACCTTATTTGGGTTCAGGGTTTAATAAGATTATATATATATATATATATATATATATATATATATGATGCCTTTGTATAGCTATAGTACTCCTTACTTAGTTTAAAATCCTAAACCCGGAAAACCCGTCGACTGTCTTTGAACCCTGATTTGTTATAATCCCTGGAGCCTTGCTACCCTCGAGATCCCAGGACAGCGACCTATGCCCAGGCGATGGTGAAGGATATGGATGACCCGATCAAGAACCTTAAGGAGGCTCTCGGCGAGCTGCAAAGCAAAATGGGAAAAGTTCCAGATGACCAGCTGGGGCCGTTCAATGCTCGAGTTTCCGCAGCCTTTAAAGGCTACGACGATGGTGTGGCACCCTTGAAGAGGGCAATGAGCCTGAATAAACCCAAGCAGCCCAAAGCCAAAAAAGCTGGGAAGCCCAAGAAGTAGGATTTCCTCGCACAGCAGTTTTATGATCCGGTGCAATTTTGCTCCTGCACACATGAAAGCCGCCTGGGAGAACAGCAGCCGGAGCCGGGAAGAAAAAACATTTCGCCTGCATCCCCACCCCGAGCCAAGGCCTCTACAAGCGCCAAACCTCCTGACCCTAAGCCCCCAACCCAAAACCCAAGACCCTATAAGTGTTACTTTGTCTGGTAGCTCGACTAATCATGACTAGCCCACCCAAATCCGTAACCGCCCAACCTCCTGACACTAAACCCTAAACACTCTCACTGTTACCATACTTGTGTGGTCCCTCGGCTAAACTACCCTAGCCAAATCCCACGCAGATGATGATGATACGACGTCTACATTGGCTAGGCGACTTCTTGCTGGAGTCGGGGCTGCCGATCCTTGGCTTCATTAGCCTAGCTGAAATAAACACAGGTAGCCTCAAACCAGGCAAGGAACAACATGGAGTAGACCACCTCGCTGCAGCCAGGAGTGGAGTTCCTCAGCTGCTCAAGATGTTGCACAATGTGTGGTGGAAGACGCTTGGTGGCAAGGTCGGTTTTAAGGTTTTTGGTTTAGGGTTTGAGGATCGAGGTTGGAAGGAACAGCCGAGGCTTTCAGAAATCATTTCAATCCAAATACGACTTCAGATCTATGCACCATATCTAAACCCTGAACCCACAAGCCCACTTGATTGTCATAGTAAAAACAAAACAGTGACCAATACACATGCCAACCTCGGGCCCTATATCGAACAGACCCACCCCTCAACTGAATCGTTAATTGTAATCACCCTCGACTCATAAACCAGGGCTGTAGAGCTGAATGGCCCAGGACTTGGGGCACAAAACACCGGCTGCAGTGCAGAGGCTAGCAAAGACTGGTGCGAGTGGCAGGTTTCAAAGCAATGTGAAGCGAGATATGCAAAGAAGCTCAGAATCTATATTGAATGCAGAGGCCACGGTTGCTAAAACTCATGGTGTAGAAGTTATTGCAATGCCTCTGGCCTCAGGCTTTAAAGAACGGCCTAAGCCTCCAGAACCCAATACACCGACCCTTGATGAAGGTACCTCACCTGCACCGACTGAAGATCGACTTGAAAAACAAAGCTGGCGACCAATATGTTCCTACTGCCGTGCCAATCATTGCTCCTCACGAGCTGGTGCCCTGGCTCCTGAAAAACCAACTGTTGGTACTGGACGACAATGCTGCAACAAAGTTCTGGCAGCATCATTCTGCCGTTGCGAGTGGGGGTGTTTCGAAGTGCCGGAACTTCAAGGACGGCTTCACTGTGCACCCAATGTGCATTTACGGCGATGAGGCCGAGTATACTCAGACAAAGCAGAAGATCTTGGTTATATATCTTAGTGACTTCTCGGAACTATATAATAATAATTAGTATCTTTATATTTTAACTTGTCTGGTGTCCCTGGCTAAATTGGGTCGCTTAGGGCGCTTTTCCTTTACGAGTTTGCAAAGGATAGGGTTTTGGCTTTTGGTTTCAAGGCTCGAGGTTTCGAGGACTGAGGCCCGAGTCGGCAATTGGAGGGCTTCGGCAATAGGTCAATAGGGTTGATAACTTAATCTGATCTCAGGTTTTCCTCTGTATGATGATGTCACAATTTCTGTTTGGGGCACTCGCTACCCGCTCTTTGCTTTACGGACTGACCGTATGGAGAACATGGATTGCCTACAGCCCGTCTGGGCCTTCTTATCTTGGTCTTTGAACTGCTGCTGCTTGATGGCAGTTTGGGCGGACTACTTTTAGCAGATGTTGCATATATACCCCAAACCCAGACCGCTGCTGAACCCCGTAATCCTGAGCCCATGAAACTAATAAACCCGAAGCCCTACAACTTTGAAGCCGTCTTCGAAAAAATACCGTCGATGTAGCAACCCACTATCGATTACATGACATCTAGAAGCACCCAGGCTATCTTGGCAAGACTCCGGCCCAAGGCTTTGATGGGAGGCCGTGGTTCAGTCCATCAGCTGCTCCAGGCGATGATTTGGGCTTCCGCTGCCGGCTATGGGAATTCAGGGGAGACTGGAAATGGCATTTTCAGTGCTTCGGCTTGCAGTCTAACTGGATGGCCGACAGTGTGTGCCATTGTTGTGCAGCATCCAAATGCAATCCGCCGCTCTTTACAGATTTCAGTGCGACCCCAGCATGGCTTCCTACTGTGAGAAGCCACCAAGAATTTGTTTTGCAGCAGCTGCCGCAGACAAGGCCTTTTAATTCTTTGGTATACTGTATCGGATTTGACTATCGCATGTTGCAGTGGTGCGGGATGCACGTGATTAACCTTGGAATTGGCCTTCACGCCAATGGTGGTGCTATGCATGAGCTTCTACATGAACATCATTTTCAGGGAGCAACCGACCATGCTCGCTTTGCTTCTGCTTTTGCATCATTCAAGCTATGGTGCAAAAGAAATGCTGTCCAGTGCTCACAAAGTGCCTTTAAACCATGGATGCTCGTTACGAAAGGCGAGGAGTTCTGTTTCTTCCAGACGAAGGCTGCTATCCTGTCAGATGTTTCGGGTTATGATTTTTTCTCTAGTCGTCGAATTAATCGGAACCACATTAATCAAGGGTGTGGGTTGTCCACTTGATTTTGGGCTGCTTATTGCCTGAAAGGCATTCAATGGTCGTGTGGTGACGAGCTGGCTTGCCCACGAAACAGGTGTTGCTGCTGCTAGCAAAAACACCCAGCGACTCCACCTGACCGCTGCAGCACTCTTCCATTTGCATGACTGGTATTGCAAATTGGAGACAGCTGGTCGCTACCTCTCCGATTCGGCCGCTTGCACACATTGGACCCTGTTAGAACTCCTAAAATAGGGGGCTCAGGGTTTCTGGGAATGTTGTGGGACTCAGGAGGCTCAAGCAATTCACGACACGGGGGCGAAGCATCTGGATGCATATGTGAAGCTCGCTCGCCTCGCCATTCGAGACCGCCGTTTGGCTTGGCAACTGCGACCGAAACACCATGTCTTCCACCACATTATGGTCGACACCAAGAAATATCTTCACAACCCCCGGAAGACACACTGCTTCAGAGGAGAGGCGGCCATGCAGCTGGCGAAAAGCGACCCGGCATCATCGACATCACATCAGTTCATAGCTGGTTTTATTTGTGGGATCCCCATTTGGCCTGCCCCACCAAACCCGAAGCCTGCGATCGGCTATCCAAGGACTGGCACGAGCTTCGCATCAGCAGACTCTGGAGAGATCTGTTTTGGTTTGCTGGTACACCCGAGCCCTGGCTGGTGGAAAGAAGCCGAAGACCAGACGCTGATCGCAGGGCCGGAAAATGACTCGGAAACCAATCTTGGGTTTAGGCTTCGGGGATTCAGTGGCGAATTGCTCGATTGACGGAGGGTTCGGATTCGCTGGAAGCTTCGCAAGTACCATTGTATTCTATGTAGCTTCCCTTCGATGCCCTGTCTGCAGCAGTGCTGTATACATACATATATATATATATATATATAGTATATTTATAGTATATATGTACATATAGTATATATATCGTATATATATATATATATATATATATATATATATATATATATATATATATATACAGTATATATATATATATATATAGTATATATATATATAGTATATATATATATATATATATATATAGCAGTATATATATATATATATAGAATATATATACTGATCTAGTATATACATATATATGCGACCCATGTGCAACCCAAGTCCTTCTGAGCGGAGGCCTCGAGCCAAGGCCGCCCCAGCCACTGGAACAATGAATCCCTTAACATTAGAGGCCTCGGATCCTTAGGGTTATAGGATTCTAAATATGAACCCCAAAAAGGAACTACTTTGGAGCCTTAGGGTATAGTACGGTCTTTCGACTAAGCAGGCGTCAAAATGTTAGCCCGCAGAGCCATAGAGCCTCAACTACGACAAAGACACCCTAAACCACACCCAGAGACTCCAATATCCCATAATTAAGGAATATTCCTTAAATCATATTAGGGATCCGACTATAAATTAAGGAACAATCCTTAATTAAGGGATATTCGAGTCTCTGGGCATGACTCAGCTCTCCCTTCGCTGTCTCCTGCAGTTCCAGTGAGCTACTGAATACGGCAACCTTAGCTGAAAAGCCGCAGAGAGTTAGGTACGGCCCCCATACAGTAAGAGTCTATAATAGGGCTACTATTAAGGTCCTACTATATCCATATTATGTATATTAATCAACTATTACTGAGTGGGGGCCGTACCTAACGCAGAACTCTGCAAGTTGCTTGAGAAATCTTCTAGACGCTGCAAGCCGCTCGCGATCGCAACATCCACAAGGCCCAAGTACGCTAAACCATTATTTTGATATGTTCTAGATATGTGCAACACACCTCCGCAACTGTTTGTACATGAGATCAATAACATGTTACATGTAGTGCTCGTTCCAAGTGTCCACCATCCGAACCCTGCCAAGAAGGAATCGGCTGTTTGAATAACGTCCCACACCACAAAGACACAAACAGACACACAGACAAATAAACTCTTGCGGTTTGAGGCATTGCAGGATTTATTGTAAGATCAGGGATAAGGGATTCCTTGCATGTGTCACGCCCTGTTCTGACCGATGTGGCCCCGAGTCCTAGATGCCCTAGATTAGAACTTGATCCGCGTTCATATTTATGGGGTCATAACCTACTCAGAATCCAATATCTCCCAACCCCAAATCCTGAACCCTAAAACCACCTTGTCTCGCACCTTTACCCAAGTGCCGAACCCAGAAAGCCTGTTGCCTGTTGCCCAACATATTCGGGTAGCTCTCTAAAATCGCCTTGTAAATGGACTCTAACACGGACCCCAATTCAGCAAACTACTCCCTCGCCTGTAAGAAACCCTGAAACCCCCTAAACCCTATAAACCCTAAACCCTCAAAACCCTCTGTTTCCTGTCGATCTCTCCAGCATCCCCTACACCCTAAACCCCTAAACTCTAAAACCTGGACCCCTAAACTCTAAAACCGGACGGGCGGCATCGAAAAAAGTCTCGCCCTCTGCTCGCCAGGTAAGCTTGTACTCATCGTGCAGGCCACCACAATGGCCATGAGCCTGCTAAAGCTTAGCTTCCGCCCTAAACCTCAAACTCTAAAGCCCTGAACCCTAGAATCCCGATACTCTAGTCTAAACCTTAAGCCCGAAAGCCCTCAACTCTATAAGCCGGATACTTTTAAGCCTATACCGGATACTTTAAACTTTAGGCCCTACGGTGCAGGGTTTAGGGCTGACAGCTTGAGGTGCAAGAGTGGGTAGTCTTACTTGCCCAGTCTCCCAGGGGAACTAAATGGTTAACCCTTGGGGTTATGTAAGGATTTTAGTAACTTGTCGAAAAAGGAGATACATGGACTTCCCGTATTTGCAGCACGACACTACACCGCAGCATTAAAACCCAGCAGAAGCCTTTGTCAGGACGCTTCCTGGGACAAGAGGGTACCTAGACCCTCCATCTACCCTCTATTAGACCCTACGTAAATGCCCCTTATTTGGGACCATATACCCCTATTTGAGGGTACAAGGAGGGTCCTGGTAATTCGCCAAGTATGCGGGTTGGGTTTGGGGGAAGTGCTCGGAGCCATCCTTGCCTCAATGGCAGAATTCTTCTGCTGTCGTTTCCACCATTATAGGGCCCCAGAAAAGCACATAAGCAAAAATTAGGATAGGGATATCCCATAAACCCCCTTATAAAGAAGCCCAATATGGTAGGGATATCCCCATAAAATGCTTATGCTTATGTGCTTTTTGTGTCCCTAACATTAGTACATCACCGGACACCGTCGACTGAGCGTTCGCAATGTAGTAGCCAAGCGGTTCTGAAACTGTTCAAGCATAGCTTGCAGGGGCAGCAGCCCCCTTCCATCTCGCCCCCAGCTCTGCCACTGAACATCGTGAGCAGGGTCATTGAGTTCAGGTAGATCGCAGACCACTCGAATTGGTATCACAGCAGTTGCGGAAGCAGAATTTGACAGGACCTGAGCCCATCTGGCTCTCAGATCAATGCTGATTTCTGAATTTGGCACCCCACCGGGTGCCAAAACGGCTCCACCACGTTGGGAGGTGCACAATGATTGTGACTGCCTTATAGCTGTATCTCTGCATCCTCACTTACCTCTATTTTCAGAAACTCCGCTCTACTTCAGAACATGCGGCGCAACCTCAGCGCAGCATACATCCAGGGTCTCTGACGAAGACTCCGTTTATAAAGACCCCGTACTAGGCAACTATAAGAATAATCAGCCCCCTAATCAATCAAAATCCAAACAATCCTGAACCAGAACTGAAATCCTAAACTCCTCAACCCTAAACCCTTAACCATGAAGCCCTAAAATGCAGGACCTCTGGGGGAATGGAGAGGGAGCTGCCACACATCATGCTCCGAAACCAGGATCCATGCGGTTGAGTCTGGGTTTAGGGTTTAATGGTAATAGGGTTTAGGGCAGGGTTTCGGGTTACCCCAAAATTTCCCAAAAGTCAACCATCCGTGCCTCCTTTGGCATGTAAGGCGGCACGTTGGCTGCCTTGGAGCAGGCTAGCACCCTAAACCCTAAACCTGTCGGACCCTAAACTTTCAGGGCCGTAAACGCTGAGGGCCCTCTACATCACGGTCCGTTTTGGGGTCCGTTCATTAGGGTGCCATATTATTTTGGGGACCTGGTTTGGGACCGTAATTTAGAGAACTACCCGCATGCTTAAACCCGGGATTCAACACTGAGTTTATAAGGTTCAACTACCATGCATAAGGCCGCAATATATATATATATATAGACAGATAGATAGATAGATAGATAGTGCCCCACTTGTAAGAATTAGATCGTCTATAACAAGCCGGGCCGTAGACGGAGTTTATGGTTTGAGTGTGCGGGCGAAACATCACAGTGGCAATCTCTATAAATCCGAATATGCTTAATATGCTATGAGTGCGATAGTCCCTAAACCCTGTTTCCCCCTTAGGGGCTAAACCCTGAACTCTTACCAGCTGTTTCCCCGGTCTCCAGGCAGTGTCTTCACTTTGAAACTACCTTGATTTGCAACATCACCTCTAAACCCTAAACCCTGAAGAGCTACGGATTTGCAGAGTAACCGTCCCTGAAACCCGAAACCATGGGCGACCCAGGCTACGGCGAACCTGCAATCCGAGGACAGGATCTCGCTGCCAGAGATTTAAGAGAATTTACGACTCCAAGGTTTAGAGTTTACTGATTTAAGGTTTGGGCTTTGGCTCAGGGTTTAGGGTTGGGTCAGGGTTTAAAGGGCTGAGCGTTCAGGTCCTCCCAAAAAATTGCAACCGAAACCTGCAACATGCCCCCCCCGGGCCCGAGACACGCGGCTCCGCCCTCGTTCCGGGGGCGGTACCGCCGGAAGTGCATACATGGGATCGGGGGGCGCCACCTGCCACAGCTTGGGATATGGAGCGTAGGGCTTGAGGGCTCGAGCCATCCGGGAGATTCATTTGGTTTACGGTTTTGTGTTTGGAGGTTTAGGCTTTAGGGGTTCAGGGTTTAGAGTTGGAGTTTAAGTGTGTGCTGTAGAATTGAACTTACTTGTCCAGTATCCCATCGGAACTAGAGGTTAACCTTCCGGATTGTATAGGGATCTTAGTAGCCCAAAAAGTGAGAGGGTACCCATTACGGGCCAAACGGAGGCTGTGTGACATACCTCCCGGCGCAACACAAGTCTAGAACCAGCCTCTAAGGTTCATATAGGCTTTGAGGAAGTACAGACAGGGGCTTCAACAATTTGAGCTAAGTGTTGCGGGTATACGATCAGATCAGTCATAGTCTTGGTACTGCCAAATGTTCAGGCTTCAACCCAAAACTCAGCGGGTGCATCAGTGAAGCTGAGTACGGACTGCCGATAGCAATGCATATAGCTTGTCATCGAATAGTTGACTACAGCGGTTATGAGGATGGAGAAGATATTTGAGTGCGATGCACAAACCAAGCTCTGTGACTTCGGACTAAGTGATCACATCGTGCGCGATTGCAACTTTGTCCAACGTAAGAACGAATGTCATTTGCGATTTTGGGTTTCTGTATACATCCAAAACCACAATCTAGTGGTTGTTGCATGGCACGGTTTTCACTTGAGCAGTGTGATGTCGCTCGCATGTCGAAGCAGGGAGCTGCACGAAGAGCACAAACAAAACTGGCCCCACCCATCCCCAGAGCCTCCAAAACCCCTTAACTAAGGAATATACCTAGGTATATTCCTTAATTGAGGGGTTTTGGAGGCTCTGGGCCCACCCTGTGATGACACCCTGAATCCCTAAAGCCCACAGCGGAAACCCGAATCAGTGAACTGCAAGCACTGGAGGCTTAGGCATGGCAGTATAGTATAGACCTGAGATCTGAAATCCAAAAACACCACAGCCCCATAGACCCTAGCTTCACTCGTCACCAAACCCTGAACCCGAAAATACTCAACCCTAAACCCGCAGCCGTACTCAAATCCTGAACGTGAAGCCCCAAAATCGCAAGCATTCGGGTGTTCTGAGCTTTGAAAGGGTCAGTTTCCGGATTGCGGGTTTCGGACCCGGGGGTTACGGACCAGCAGGGCTCGAGTACGAAGGCTTTGGGGGTTTCCTGTCGAATATCCACAAACGAGCTTTAATTGGGTTAGGGTTTTGAGCTTAGGGCTTAGTGTTTAGGGTTGTGCCAGGACCAGGGGAGATCATTGCTCATTTTTCGCACCTCTATGTCTGCACAATGTGTCGGGGTGTGTTGTAGTATGATGACGCAGGGACGACTCGAAGGGTATGACGTTGTAACATTGATTGTTCAGACCCCTACCCATAGGCTCCATAGTAGTTCCTTTTTGGGGCTCATGTTTAGAATCCTATATTGTAAGGTAATTAATCCCCCAAAGGAACTACTATGGAGCCTATGGGTAGATTGCAACCCTTCTGCATCTGTGTATAATCCTTCTTGCCCATCCTAGCTGGCCGAGGCTTGCGCGGCAAAGGCTACTAGCCTACGTAAACCCTAGACTAAACGCACCCTAAACCCCAAACCCTAAACTCGAAACCCTCAACCCTAAACCTGCTTCAATTTCAGACTGCCTGAATTGAATGCACGCAAGCTAGGCTCGTACAATCGGCAAGCTATCTCGGCACTTGGAACAACTCCTCTCCGGCTCCGTCACCAACACCCCACATGCTAAAGTACTACACACAAAACACGCATGTACAAAAGTAAGGCACGCAGAGCTAAATCACTAACCATTCCTGCGGATCAAAAAAACCTTCAGTTTTACAAGGGTTAGCCCGCGAGAGTTAAGGGGTCATAACCTACGGTTTTGCACCCTTAAGGGGCCCCTTAACGGAGGTACTTAGGACCCTTGGAGTTCTTTATGGCGGATCAAAGAGGCCTATAACCCCCTGCAGATCCCTTTAAAGGAACCCCTAAGGCTCCAGACAATCGCGCATCAAAGAGGCCTTGCACTCGCGGGGCCCAGAGACGACGTTGGCTGAGGCGGGGCCATCGTACTTCCTGCGCCGGGGAACCCACAGACTCCAATATCCCTTGATTAAGGAATATACCTTACATTATAGTAGGATCCTTATATGATTTAAGGTATATTCCTTAATTAAGGGATATTGGAGTCTCTGGGAAGCCCAAAGAATGCATGCACCCATGTATTCAGGCCTAAGTACCTACTACATGGGTACATGGAGCCTTTGGGGAGCAAGGCGGGGAAGCTGATAACACCACAGGGTTTAGGGGTTTTGGGCTTAAGGGTTTAGGGTTTAGGGGTTTAGGGGCTAGGGTTTATGGATGAGTAGGTAAAATAATGGCCTGGCACCTGTAACTATAGAGGCGATTATTCTACATACTTTTGGGATGTAGGTACATCTTCGGAATCCCTGAAGACAAAACCCATAAGATCTGAAACTAAACCCCCAAGCCCTCCCCCCTCCCTCAGCCCGGAAAGCCTACCAGCCCTTTCAGCCTTGAGCCGTACCCAGAGACTCCAACATCCTGTCATTATCCCAGACCCCCGGGAGGATCCAAAAAGTAGATCCCTTAATGGGGGGTTTCCTATGAAGTACCCTTAGTAGTTTGAGGCCCCAAATTAGGCGATCTACTTTCTAGATTCTTTCGGGGGGTCTGGGTAAGGAATATTCCTTACATTATAGTAGGGTCCCTAATATGATTGAAGGAATATTCCCAAACTAAGGGATATCGGAGTCTCTGGGTAGAGCCCTCGAAGATCATGAACATGATTCCCTAGAGTAGCTACTGTATTTACTCTATATACATAGAAATATATACATACATATATGCTGTATGCTTTTTTATGCTACGTCAGATTATACAGTTCTAGTAGATTGTAGCATGTGAAAGTATACTCCGGGACTCTGAACCCTAAACTCCCTAAACCGTAGGTTTGAACCACCCCAAGGTTAAAAGGAGGGACCCTTAATAAGGACCCCTAGGTATATACCCTTAATACAGCCATTATATACCCATTATATAGCCCATTATAGGGTAGGGGTCCCCATTAAGGGTCTCTCCTTTTCCCCTTTGACACCCAATTTCAGCAGATACTCCAGGAAGCCCTGAAAGGTCTGCCATGAGAAAGACGAAACCCTTAAGGCCCTTACCAAAACCTGAAAAGTCTCCGAAATCAAAGATTCTTGCATCTGAGTGGTAGAATGAGCAGAAACAGGCAACATGCCGGATGTTTATTGTTTTCACGTTTATTTTTGTTTGCCACCGCCCCTATCTAGGCACATCAGAACGCCCTCCCTTGGCTGGGGCCAAGCTTAGGGACCAGGCCAAAGAACAAGACCATGATATGGTAGTTTCCGAAAATCGGGGGCCCTAAGATAGTACCCTAAATAGTAGGACCCTTATTATAAGGGCCCCAAAATAAGGTACCCCTAATATTCGGAAACTCCCATATGATGTTACCTCACTGACCCGGCCTCGGGTATGCGGAGTAGCTCGTCAGAAGGCAGCCGCCGCTGGTCCAGAAGGAGAAATGCCTGAACCAGCTGGGGGTTTCGAAGTTTAGAGTTCAGGGTTTAGTTAGGATTTGGGTGTTTAAAGGATTTAGGGGTTTAAATGGGGTTTACCTAGCGGTTTGAGCTTTAATTAGGGTTTAGGGCTTCAGGGTTTGATTAGGGTTTAGGGTGTAATTAATGTTTTTTAAAGTGGAATGACCCCTAATTAGGGTTTAGGGTTTAGGGGGCTTAATGGAACAGCAGCGACGAGAATAATGAGAATAATTGTAATCGTAATATCACCGTGTTAATACTATACCGTATTAAATAATGATAGCAAGATGCTTGTGATACTCGTAACGTAGCAATTTTAGTACGCTTGTTGGGGATTTGGGGATTGTCTCGTGATTGATGCACAGCCTGCCGTAACCAACCGGCACTTATTTCTTCAGGTACTGAATGCAAAACTTACACAGACCCTACTACACTACGGGTCCATGTACCCAACTGTTATATACTTTGGCCTGGAAGTGGAAGTAGTCTCTATAAACGGCACTTTGGTGCCAAAGTACAAACAACTTGGGCTAGGGTTTAGGGCTTATGGTTTCCATTCCTTCATCGTCGAAGTGTTGAAAGAAATAGTGCTTACCATAATCCGGGGTCTACATGGAGGAATTCAGGCTTGAAAAGGTTTGGGGCATGCCTCAACCCCATATCCAGACTCTGAACAATGACTATGACCAAGCCCTCTCCAAGCCCTAAATCTCCCAAAACACCCAACCCGCTAAATTTTAACCCCGAGTCTGCATACCCTATCTGCAAGGAAGCAGCTCGCACAAGTAGGTCTTCCGGCATCTTGCTTGGCACTCAAGTGCACCTCAGACCCAGCCCGCAGAAAGCAACTCCCAAAAGCAGGCCCCCTAAACTTAATTTGGGACCCTATGCTACTAAAGGGTACTTTATAGGAGCGAACCCTTAAGGGATGTACTTGTTGAATCCCTAAACCCTAACCCCTAAACCCTAAACACTAAACCGCTACACGTTGTAAGGTTCCTTGTTCTGGTTTCCATCTATATATCTTTGAAGCACGCCCCGTTTTCTGGCTTAGGGTAAGGGCTTAGACTTAGGGTCCACGTGCCCAAGTAGTATATACCTTGGCCCCAGAGTATCTATACAGGGGCTGCGTCAAAGCCCATACTTTTCGGGTACATGGACCCTTAGAGGTCTACTTTAACTTTATACAAGGGTTTTAGGGCTTAAGGTTTAGGTTAGGGTTTATGACCTACAACTTTTCCGGGATCCTTGATATTTGCATGTATCCATATGTGGTAGAGACTTTGGGCCTAAAGTACCTGCATAGGAACCTCTTTAAGGCCCAAACATATACACTGTGGCACATGAAGCCTTAGGGTAAGCTTCCGGGTCTGACTTAACCCTACGCACCCTAACCTTGTAAGGTACCTTATGATATTGTCCATACATATGTCTTTAAAGCAGACCGGTATCTTATTGGGGCTTCAGGTAGGGGTTTAAGGCTCATAGCTATAAAGGCTCGAAGTCTGACATCTAGGCGTTGGAGAACAGGCGTTGGAGAATCCCGAAACCCCAAAACTGTAGACTCCGAACCAAACATCCGGCTGCAGGTGCACTTTGCATTGTAGCCAAGCTCGAAACAAAGGCTAGAATTTAGAGGCCCATGAAGGTTGCTTTCGTTTGGGGAATGTCTCGAGATTACGGTTTGAAGCCCAAAGGCACAAAGCAGGTACCGACAGGAAGGAGATGAGAATGCAGCTGCAAGACATGGAGGTCGGTTCCATGGCTTAGGGCTGGTCTGGGGTTTCGGGTTTCAGGAACGGAAGCTTAAAAACCCTACACCTAAACCCTTAAAGCCTAGACTCTAAACTCTCAACACATCCCTAAACCGCAAACCGTAAACCTTAAACCCCTCATCCCTAAACCGCAAAAAGGTTTGGCGGAGCATGGGGATGCCTACGGGATCAGATGAAAACTCACAATATGCCGGGGTCTCTGTGGGTTCTGGGAATGACATAACGTTGAATCTCCAAGTTGCGTCTAGGGCTTACCCCAACCGTAAGGCTCAAAATAGCCCAAAAGCCTTATATAGTATGGTCTTTGGGCCCAAAACCCTTAAAATATGAGTCCTTAGAGCCTAAGGGTAAGGTCCAAGTAGTCCTTATTTATGGTTTTTGATAGCTGAAAAGGCCCTAAAGTCCTGTAATAGGGAGTACTTGGACCCTCTGGGTTAGGGTTTAGGGTGACACTCCAAGATTTGAAAAAATCCCTACCTCGGGGTATAATTCACAGGGGTAGTAACTACTTTGGGCTACCTGGACTGTTAGGGCAACACTTGGTTGCAAGCTCCAGCCGACCTGCGCACATGATATTTGGAAGCTGAAACCGTTCTGATTGAGCACTCAGCCGCTCCAGCAGCATTATAGGACCCTGACACCTTCTACAAGCCTTACTTGTCCAGCTTTCCACGGTAACTAAAGGTGAACCTTCAGAAATACAAATCGGGAGTATACTTCTCAAAAGTGGAAACGGTTTCCTGCACTACTGCTAAGAAACCCAGAGGGTCCATATACACACCACTATGGAATTAGGCACCAACAGACCATCCTAATCATGGTTTTGGGGGCGCCTCATTCCAAAATAGTATAGTATATAAGGACCCTCTGGCTAAGAGACTCTTGGGCCCCGCAGACCAAGATCCGCGCTGCTGAGCCTGTTCTCCAATCCATGCGGAAGAGAGAAGTGGCCCGTCTGCTCAACCTTAGAATGAACTCTCAGGCCCAGGGGACTTAGTTAGTAGGTTGTATAAATAGGGATATAAGTACACTAAATGGAGTTACACCCAAAAAACCAGCTTATGACCGACTTGCTGAATCCCCTGGGCCTGTTGGAAGGGTTTGGTGGTTTTGGGGTTTAACTTGTTGTTAACAAGTAGAATAAATAAACAGTACCTCTATGAGTCCATAAGGTGCATGAAACTAAAACACGCCGAAGCGCAACCTGGTTCGCGGGTGTAGGGCGCCGGGTTCAAAAGGGCTTGGCGTTCAGGTTCAGAGGCTCGGGACGGTGAGATTTCCGGGTTTACACCAGCAGAGTCTGGGGTTGTAGGTCTCAAGGCGAGGAGTTGGATTTGGTACCTACGGTTGATGATATAAAGCCTGCATTGCCCATAGTAAGGATTTATATCATCAACCGTAGGAATCCCGGAACCCCGGGATTAGGAAACCCTCAACACGACAACCCTAAGCTGAGGTAACGCGTGCAGCAACTAGATGCGAAATTGATTTCCTTGGTACAGCGACCTAAAAAACTACGAATAGGGTTTCGGGGTATATACTCTAGACTACATCATGGAGGGATACGGGAGCACCGTAGTACCCAGAAACTCCAATATCCCTAATTTACGGAATATATACCTTAGATTGTAGTAGGACGCCTTGTATGAATTACGGTGTAAAACGTAATTAAGGGATACTGGAGTCTCTGGGTTCGAAGTCTTCCGAGCCCTAAACCCAACACCCAAAACTCTAAACCCAAACCTACCCTAAACACCAAACCCAAAACCCTAAGCCCTGAAATTGCTCCGACCCCCTTTATTAAACCTTCAAGCGATGAACTTCTATGGAGCCTTGGACCCTGATCGCATGCTTCCCAAGTCTGAAGACCCCTAAGCCCGAGGGTCCATAGATACTTTAATAAGGCTTCTATAATGGCTCTATAGGGTTTAGGCCTTAAAGGTACATGTAACCAAAAATAGTATATACTTTGGCGTTAAAGTAGTCCCTATGTAGATGCTTTTGGGGCCAAGGTATATATGCGCCAGCATCTGCGCACCCCCCCCCCCCCCCCCCATGGTAATCCCCCTCCCCCCCCCTGTGGTTCCTGTGGTTCCCCCCCCCCCTGTGGTTCCTCTTGGTTTTCCCCCTCCCTTTTGTGGTTCTTCTGGTTCCTGTCTCCCCCCTCCCCCCCTGTGGTTCCTGTGGTTCCTCCGCGTGGTTGCTGCTGCTTTGTTGTTGCTGCTGTTCTTCTTCTTGTTCTTGTTCTTGTTCTTGTTGTGTGGTCGCCCGGGTCGGGGGGGGGGGGATACCATTGGGGGGGGGGGGGGGGGGGGGGGGTCGAGAACGCGGAACGCGGACGCATATATACGTTTTGTGGGCACATGGACCCTCGGGGGACTAAAGGCCAACTCCCAGAAAGCTCAGTATAGACAACATTGTGGGTGGAGCTTTTGGGTTGAGGGATTTGGGGATTAGGAATGGGCTTCAGGGCATATGTCTTAGGTTCAGGGTTTAAGTGTGCATCAGTATCGGGTGAGGGCTTCTGTGCTCCTATGAGCGCAGCGGTATAGTGCAAAGGTTTCCTTCCTCACAAGTCAGCCACGACTTGAGGGTCGAAGGAACATGTGATCTTTTTGAGCAAAGCGGTCTTTCAATGTTCTAAAACCCCACCCTAAGGCCAAGTGCCTAATCATCATACTATACTCTCCTGCACACAATATAACCTACGAATACAAATCCACTCTCACATCTCAAGAACCGAATGATTGGGTCCTTTGCACCCTTGGGGCCCTGTTCATGCCGGATGGCAAAGTAGGTCTTGTTGAGAAAGCACTTTTCCAAGCCCTTTGGAATGAGCTCCTGGGCAACGTGGGCGCAGTTTGTAGATCTGAACCCCAAACCCTGAACCCCTAAACCCCTACCTAAACCCCCCAAAAGGAGGTAAAATAATGGCCCAACACCAATAAGAGGCTATTATTCTACATACTGAAAGGGTCTAGGTAAGGGTTAGAGCTAAGCCTAAACGGCTTTCAGTCTGGGGCTTAGGGTTTAGAAGCCTAATATAGACCAGGACCCCCCAATTGCCCTTAAATGAAGCCTTTATGGTTTTATTGTCCTTAATTGTGGGAATTTATAAAGGTCATAGTAGAGGGTAGTTGGGGGGTCGAGGGAGGCCTTCATAACTTTAATAGGGTTTTGGGGCCCATCATACTGTAACTATAAGCAACCTCCCAACATAGTTTGGGCAATTCTTAAGGCCCCTATATTATGTGCTTTGAGTGCTGATATGTTACAGCAACTTCCCGTGCTTGGCTAGTCGCTCGGGAAAGCGATGACCCAGATGGACGGGCTCCAAACAGGATGGTGTGATGTTTGGCCTTACCCTTAGGCCCTAAGGACTCATATTTTAAGGCTTTTGAACCCGAAGACCATACTATATGAGGCTTTTGGGGCTATTTTGAGCCTCAGGGTTAAGGTTTAATGCTCGCCACCGTAGCCCTGTATGCTCTTGATTTCCGTGGGGTGCTGCCAGTGTTGTGACGTCGCGACCGATCCCTATGGGCCAAATGGTCATCGTAATCGGCTTCCAACCTGGTATTCTTGCTATAATGCAGAAGCTAAATGCGGGTGCAGTTACAATACCCCGGCCCATAATCTCCAGATCCGGATTAGGGTCTGACAGCTTCAGACATATACGCCTTCTGGGACCCGTGTTTGCAAACAAACAGTACCAAGCCCCGACAACTTCAACTTCCCTAAACCCCAAACCACGCGAAAAACCCTAAACCCAAAGTACTAAAACCCTAAACCCCTAAACCATTTCAGCTGCGTGTCCGGCGGCGGCGAGGCTTTCGAGAGCTGCGTAAGCTCCTGGGTCGCTAGAACTCCCGAACTACTGTCTAGGGGATGTAGGGGGGGGGACCAAACTTCCTGAAAAAGGCCTTATTAGGTCCTTATTCTGGGCATTAAAGCTCCCTACCCCCCCTCCCCCTACCCCCCTATGATTAAGTAGGTTGTAAGTACGGCTATAGTTGGGGTAACTCCATTTAGAATACTTACAACCCTACTTGTAACCTACTTACTAAGTCCTCTGAGCCTCTGAGCAGGGTTTGGGGTGGCTTAAAGCGGCTATACAAAGCTTCATCATTCAGGGTTTCGCGGATTCAGGCTTGAAAGCCCAGGGTAGGGTTTAGAGTCTTGGATCTTATCTTAATCTACCAAACCCTACTTTTTGTAGGTTCTAATGACAAGCCCTAACACGGAAATTATAGGAACCCTATATACAAAAAAGTAGGTTTTGGCAGGTTGAGGTATGCTGGCATTAGGCTCAGAGGGTTCGTTGTTAGAGTGGTTCATGCGCTGTTAAATGGGAGTGGGGCAACCCAAATTCAACAGAGCAAGGGTTTAGGGCTTAAAGGGTTTAGGACCCCAAACTAAACTACCCTTTTCAGCTTTATAGTTGGAAACCAGAACGAGGAGCCCATTAAAAGGGTGGTTACATCGGGTTGAAGGTAAAGTCTAGGAGATTTAGGGCTTTAGGCGTTTAGTGCCCGGGAGTTCGGGGTTTAGGGTATATAGGAGTTTAGGGTGAGGAAAACTGAAGTTAGGTGTCTTGGGTTGAGAACTTGAGGCCTAGGCACCTTCGGGATCAGACTGAAGCGGTTCGGACATTCAGATACTCCACTATCCTTTAGCTGTGGGCCGTCAGAGTTCAGGGACCTCCCGCCCAGAGGCTGCAGCGAAAGTATGGCTTGCCGTCCGAGATGCGGTGGCTCAGGAGAAGAGTTTCAGACCGGCCTGCCCGCAGGCAATCCGAACACCCTAACCCCTTGCACCCCTAAACCCCTAAACCCTAAACCCTAAACCAGCGGCAGCAGGCGGCGGCGGTGGGCTCGAGGTCGGGGCAGCTGTCATGGCGGAAGACGTCCAAGGCGACGAGGCCATCGTCGCTGGGCGACGTCTTGCAGGCGGCGATGTGGTAGAAGCTAACAAGGAGGGCTCCGCAGTTGAAGACGCGGTGTGCGGGGATAAAGGCTTAAACATGCACAACTCTCTTTTAAACTCTAAACCCTAAACACTACCCTAGTAGAGCCCGAACCCTAAACCCCAACACACCTAAAGCTGCAAACGCTACACTTCAACTCAGCAGCTCTTGGAGCCCAAGGTCTCTCCGGAAATCCCCACATGAAAACACGTTCTCAGGGTTTAGGGTTTGGGGTTTAGGGTCCTAATGCCGGGATATCCCTCAATTCCCTGTTAGGGACGAGAGTTCAAAGCCGAAGTGAGCAGGAATTGCCCTTCCAACAGTGTGTGTGTGTGTGTGTGTCTGCGGTGATTTTTGGTCTCATTCGCAAAGCTAAACGGAACCCTAAACCCTAACCCCTAAACCCTACCCCTAAACCCTAAAAAACCCTAACCCCTAAACCCTAACCCCTAAGCCCCGAACCGCTAAACTCGTAAACCCTAAACCTTGAATAGATTAAAGCCGTCTTGGTCGACCTCTGGGACTCCGACAGGGTGCTTCTGGATGGTGTTCAATGAGGCCTCGTTGTGATGGTTGCGCAGGATCTGGGGCTTGCGGTTTAAGGGTTAGGATTTAGCGCTGAGGGGTTTAGGGATCTCAGAACTTGGAATAACAGAAAACCACTTTTAATACCAAGAGCGACGATGACCTGAAGAGAAACGAGCTCAGTAACAGTTTATTGAGGCTCCCTAAGCCTAGGACTCCAAAACAACTTGTTAAGGGCTTGGTGTCCAGACTATTTTGTATAAGGCTGTTGGACCAGTTTGAGCCTTAGGGCAGGGTTTGGGTTTTCGGCTGCTGTAACAAGGATTCAAAGACCTGGGCGTATATGCAGCTTTACATATACGGGCCCTAAATGAAGTTGTCAAGGGTACCGGAAACAAAACTACTCCGTGCGGAGGCTGCGAAGCTTCAAGATCTGAGGGTTCAGGCTTGTAGGCTCCAAGCTTGCAGCCGTTGCAGGATAAACTCCAAAACCCTGGCCTACTTGTCGGGTATCATGGGGAACTACAGGTTAAGTCTTTTTGGTTATATAGGGACTATACTACCCCCATAAAGGTTAAAGGTTACCTACAAAAGACACCAAATGCTAAGACCCTAAACCCCCTGAGCCCTAAACCACAAACCCTGACCCCTTTTCGGGTGTTCGGGAGGCTCAGTGTCCGGCGCCCGGGCTTCTGGCAATCCTGGTTCACTCCCTCACACGGATAGGGCATCCTAAATACTTGGAGGGTCGGGGGACTTAGTAAGTAGGTGATAGGCAGACTTGTACCCCAATCAGCAGACTTCCCTCTAGGGCTGTCGTCCAAGTGAACCTGGACCCCACGACGACGAGGCAGCCGAGGCAAACTGATACCGATCCTCTGCGGGCTCCTCCTCCATCTCAGGCGGTGGTTGCTCCTTCTCCTCCACCAGAACATCGACAAGATCCTGTGCCGGCTCCTCTTGCACCGGAACATCAACAAACTATCGTCCGCGGTGGTTCCAGCCATACTCCTCCCACGTCCGTCTTCATATGCTTCCACATAGCAGGATGAGGCTCGCGCGATGGGTTCGCCTTTTCCGGCATGGGCCGGTTCCCCTCTGGAACCGTTGTGAGTACCAGTTATCTACCCCCCCTTGGAGCCCCCCATAAGGATACTACTGTTGATGATATAAATCCTGCATTACCTTAAAGACCCTAAACTATGGGAATATTGTTATATTCCTCATTATGGGTAATGCAGGATTTATATCATCAACCGTATAATGCTATAATACCAAGGTCCTCGTTGGCGCAGCGCGTTATGTTTGGACCGTACGGTGCGAGCACCGAAGCCGGTCGAAGCTGCTGCCTTCCCTAAACCCCTAAAGCGCCAAACCCCTAAACCCGAAAGCCCTAAAGCGCTAAGCCCCTAAACCCGAAAGCCCTAAAGCGCTGAACCCCTAAACCCCTAAGCCCTGAAGCCCTAAACCCGAAAGCCATAAAGCCCTAAACCCCAAAGCCCTAAACCAATTGCCAACGCCTCTCCGCGCAGACGTGAACTCCGCCACAAGCCAGGGCTTGGCTTAGCAAGTAATCCTAAGGATCCGTACACCCAAATACCCTAAGGATCCAAGAAGGGATCCTTTGAAGGTTCCTTTAAGAGGTACTGTAATAAGGGTTCCACAAGGGCTCTGTAGGCTGAAGGGAAAAAGGATCCACTTACCCAAATAGTAAATGGTATATGCTTAGGGTTTAGGGGTTTAGGGGTTTAGGGTTTAGGGTTTAGGGTTTAGGGCTTAGGCCTTAAAGTAGTCCCTATGTTGGTACTTCGGGGCCAAAGTATATACTACCTGGGTACATGGATCTTTGGGTAATCGGCTTTAACCCTTGCTCCAGGGCCCGCTCCAATTTATCCCTTAATTAAGGAAGATACCTTAAATCATATAAGGGATCCTACTATAATTTACCCTAAACCCCAAACCCTAAACCCCTAACTCCTAAACCCTAAACCGCTAAGCCCCTAAACCCTAATTGAGGGATATTTTTGAGTCTCTGGGAAGGCCCCAGCTCGAGAGCCTGGGAGCCGGATTTGTTGAACTCTGAATGGGCCTCGCTTCTTTTCTTGCAGGGTCCGAACCCTAAGGGTACGAATGCAGACGAAAAGGGGTGGCAACTTCCGAGAGCTTGTTGCTGCAATGAGGCCGGCTGAGGGTTTAGGGTTTTAGGGGTGGTGATTCCTGAAGGACCAAATGACCCTTAAAAGTAGGGGACCTATACCCATATACTATGAATCCCTATATGGTATATGAGCCTTAAACCCTTTTAGGGTTCATTTCGTCCTTAAGGCTTGCTTCTTTCTTGCAGGGTCCGACTCCTAAGGGATACTTCCCCAAATCATAATAGTGATTACTAGTATAAAAACCTACATTCTACTATATTGGTACTTTGGACCCTTTGGGGAATCATGATTGCATTTGTAAACGGAGCCGACGAGTTTGGGGTTTAGGCACATCCCGCTTGGGCCTGTTATCAAACATCATCTACACCGGGTATCTACTGCTATCACGACCCTGAATAGCATGTAAAACCAAACGCTTGAGAACCCCTATCGCGCGCTTATGGCAGAACCCGTATAGTAGAGTCCTCATTATAGTCGAACCGCTATAGGCCTTAGCATAAAAATGAGATGTAAGCCCGCCCCCTGAGCCCTAAAACCCTAAACCCCCAAAGCCCTAAAGCCTAAACCTTAGGGCCCACCTTGAACCCTAAACTACCCTGTTTCGTGGACGAAACCCCCAAAGCCCTGAAGCCTAAACCCTAGGGCCCATCTTAAACCCCGAACTGCCCCTGTTTCGTGCTTGTCCTCCATGCCACCAATGAGGTGCCAAGGAAGATGGCGAGACCTGCTCTTGCTCTCCAGGTGCCTTGCCTACATGTTCAAACAATTTGCGAGGTCTGCATATAATAGTAATATATATATATATATATATGTAACAATAATATTAAGAATGACCATAATAATGCAAATATAATGACAATAAAAGTAAAGCTAATAATTAGTTTGTTGTCACGACACTCATACTTAGTAATCATGGGCTCTTGTAGGGTTCGGGGGTTTAGCGTCTAGGGCGGGGTTTAGCGCTAGCGTTCCGGGCTTTATGCTGGAAAGTAAAATGTTTTCGGGTTTGAGTATGGAACATCTCAGGGTCTGGGGCTTTGGGGGTTTCGGGTTCGGGTTCAGGGTCCTAAAACCTAAACCCCGTTAAGCTTGCGTCTTGCTCGGGGGTTCCAGTCTTTGGATCCTGTATGCGTCCGTGGCAACAACCCTTCAGAGTCAGTGTTGAACACTGCAGACTCGCCTTAAAGAATGGGAAGTCTGACGACTTAGTAATGCTGTCCTGTTATGGTCACTACATGGTTCTACTGTCAGACTCGCGTGCAACTAGTTATCAAGCCCCCTATTGCCATGCTCGTAAGGTGGCGTTATGATAACTCTAAAGCGGACAAGAGGTTTACCACGACTCAAGCACCGGAAATGAGCCCTGGACCAGAAACCCTGAAAGCGAGCTGCCCTCATTCCCTGAAACCACCAAGTCCGAACCAACCAAGCCCTAAGCCCCATAGCCTACCCATTGCCCGAAAAGCAGAAGTACTCAGTTGTTGCAATCACCCTAGGCCCTAAACCCCTAAGCCCCAAACCTAAACCCCGTCTGGCAGACGGCTGGCCTGTGTAAAGACGCGGCTGCCATAAGCGAGCTCGGCGTGCGACAGACACGTCCGCAGAGCCTGGGAATTGGGATCTTAGAGCCCTGCAAGGCCCTCCAACCTGAAGGCCTTTATGCGTAGAGTAGGATTGCCATTGCGAGGCGGGCTGCTATAATGAAAAGGGTTCGAAAAAGGGGCTTTGGCGGCTTTAACTGTCAGAGTAGGGTTTTGGGGTGGTATACCGTAGGTAGATTATCATCTAGAGACTATATGACTGATATGTCAACCTAAAGGCGTGGTCAAGCTTTAGGGCTTACAGGGCTAACGGGTATATGCAAGCAGTCTGCAGACAATCCGAGCGAGATGCCTGGATCTGTAGCAAGCTGATTACGGCATACAAACTATAGTAGACCCCGATTAAGGACAAATAGTGCTGGGATTCCCTATACATTACTCTAAGGGATCGAGGCTATTGGGTTTCCAACTTTTGGGCTTCTACTATAAGTAGTTCAATGATCGACGATTCCTACAGTGGCTGCTCCAGATTAAAACAGCCGACTCTTCAGGCAGCGGACATGCGTACCACAACCAAGCCTGGCTCTATGCCAGTCGCACAACTTGCAGAAATTGCTCGCAGAGTTTCGGCTTTTTGGGGTTCGTGCTTAGGAATGAGGCCTTGGGGATTGTATAGGGGTTCAGGGCTTGGATGGAATGCTGTCTTGCTTGATTCAAACAACTCTTGGGGACGGATCCTAATCTCGGCTTTGGGTTTAAGTTCTGTTTACAATTTTGAAGTTCTTATTCCTCGGAAAAAAGTGAATTTAAATCCATAAATATGAAAGTGTGTATATATATATATATATATATATATATATAATAGTATGCATAATAAACTCATTCGCTTATTCATTGCTTGAATAGGTGTTGTATTTGGTGATTCTACTAAATAGCTATGTCGTAACAAATGCGAAACCCTTCGAGACCCGCGCCGGTCTCAAGTGTGTTCAGGCCCCGGTCCTCTGCGCAAGGCATCTGATTTACCCATAGGCCCCAAAGTAGTTCCTTTTGGGGGTTCATATATAGAATTCTAGTAGGCAATCCCAAAAAGGAACTACTTTGGGGCCTATGGGTAGGCTTGTAGGTTTGGGTATTTAGGGCTTATAAGGAGTTGGGTTTAGGGATTTTGGGGTTTTAGGGTTTAGGGTTTTAGGGTGTGGGGTTTAGGGTTGTAGGGTTGGAAGTGCCGTTTTGAGCTCCTGTCTATGTCTGCCTAAGAAAGGTTGGGGCTTAGGGTTTAGGGCTTCTCAGGGTTGGTAACAGTTTGGGTTTATGGTTTTGGGGTCTAGGATGGGGAAAGGGGGTTAGGCCTTCATTCACGGCCGGGATTAGCGCGTTTTGGTTGAGCTCCTTATGCTTGTGGGGAAGACGTGGTTCAGCCTCACAGTGCTTGCATCCCCATAACCCAGAGACTCCAATATCCCTTAATTAAGGAATATACCTTAAATTATAGTAGGATCCCTTATATGATTTAAGGTATATTCCTTAATTAAGGGATATTGGAGTCTCTGGGAACCCTATACACACTGAACTTTCAGCCCTAAGCCCCAATGCGCGTCTTTGTTGTGCAGCAGTACTTCGGCTTTAGCTGAGGCTGCCTAGAAACCCGGTGAATGCCTTTACACCATTAGCCACACGATGGAAGGGTCTGGCCGATGTTGGTAAGAGCACCGAACATCAGGAGCATACTATCTGGTAGTACTTCGCAAGAGCATGATGCTCCCTAATAACAGCCGCCATAGCCCAAAGCCGAAACCCCACTTTAATCCGGTTGATGATATAGATCCTGCATTACCCAGAATAAGGAATAGATGGGAATTATGGTATATTCCTTATTATGGGTCATGCAGGATTTATAGCATCAACAGTCCCGAGGCCCTCCAACCGTAGACTCTAGACCTTCTGAACTCCCCTTTTCCTCAAACCCGAGGTAGAAATCGCACCGTAATGCACACAGAAATGGGCGGTTGTCAAAATTATGGTCCCTTTTGGGGTCCTTATTATAATGCGACACCCATTATTTAGGGTACCCAAAAAGGGACCATACTTTTGACAACTACCCATATAGACTCTGAACCTTACGCCTTAGATCCCAAACCCTGACATCGATCATAATGACCCTGCGTCCTGAGATCGCCTTAAACCCTAATATAGGGGCTTTATTAGTAGAATAGGGCTTGGGAGTACTACCAAAGGAACCCCCCCAAGACAGTATAGGTAATCAGTCATTAAGGCGCTAAATAAACCCGAAGCCAGGACGTCCTTTGAGCTAAACCTCTGCAACCCTTCCAAAGGCCTGCAACATCCAAAGAAGCCTGCAACATCTGCATGGAGCCTAGACCCAAGAGTAACCAAGGAAGAACCCTTTTTGGGTTACAGGGGCTTTTAAGGGAACCTGAACCCTCAAAAAGGGAAATAAGGGCCTACTCTAGGTCATAGGAGCCCTTAGATAAAGCGGAGCCCTTAAGGTAACAGCCAGAAAGTTGGAATATAATTATCCTAACCCTTCTATGGTAAACTATAGGGTATCCTACCATGAAACCATATTCCAACTTTCTGGAGTTCCCTGTAAATAAAGCCTTATAACGGCGCCTCCCCGGCCAAAAGCTCCATGTCAGAGGAGGAATCGGAATGACTACGGGGATAAGCGAAGTACAACACACAACGCGATCTAGGGCCCTCTAAATCCACAACTGCCCCCCTGAAGAGCCTTAGTAAAGCTGCTCTTTCCCACGCGTCTTGAGCCAGAAAAGAGCCCAGAAACTTGGGGGCTTAGGGGTTTAGGGCTTCGGCTTAGCTTAGGGCTAAGGGAGGGTTTGATTCAAACAGTCGGGGACAGGGGTTCGTGACGTGGCTTTGGGTTGGGGGCTTCCGATTCAGGATTTAAGGCTTCCAGGTTTCGAGTTTAGGGTCTTAAGGTTTAGGGTTTGAAGGTTTGAAGGTTTAGGGTTTGCAGTAGACGCATATCTAGTACATTCTATGACTCTAACTTAACTAGCTGCCGAGCCTAACCGACAACACGAGGGCTTTGGGCGGCTCCCACAGGGATATATAGGGATTGCAAAAGAGTTTGAGCATCTAGAACAAGGGTGCCATGCCTTCTGGACCCCACATACACGTCAGTTTCTTCTCACCGAGCCTGGTGTCCAGTGTGGACGACAAAAATCGTCCTAAACCGTCCCTAAACATTAGCCCCAAACACGAAAACCAGATACCCCTGAGCCTGACCGTTCAAAGCTTCAAAACCCTCAAAACCCTACAGAACAAGTCCTCAACCCGACAGACTAAAAGTCCTTAAGTCCCAACCTCTACATACTAAACGCCCTCATGTACATCTACCATTACCCTCGGTAGCACCCATACATCCCTCCAGAAATCTTGTAGACTCTGTCCCAAAACTGTGTAATGCAGTAAACCATACGAACCTCTCAGAGCCCCTGAGCCGTACACCCCAAAGCCTAAATCCTGAACCCCCAATTCAAACTACCCATAGGCCCCAAAGTAGTTCCTTTTTGGGGTTCATATATAGAATTCTATTAGGTAATCCCCAAAAGGAACTACTTTGGGGCCTATGGGTAAGCCCGAAAGCCCTAAAAACTAAACCCCAAACCCTGAAACACAACTCCAATATCCTAAACCTTAAAAATCCTAAACTCCAATCCCTACCACCCTGACCCCGAAAACTCCTAAACCTTACACACTTGGGTATCAAAATGATTTTTGGGTCCTTATTCTAATACGGCACCTGATATTTAGGGTACCCAAAAAAGGGGCCATAATTTTGACAACTACCCACTTGAGAGAGCAAGGCCGCCTCTGGCAGCTGCCTCTCTTCGAACTGGAGCTTCAGGCCCTCCAACACGCCTCTGGCCTGGTTTAGGGGTTGGTTGGTTTAGGGTTTAGGGTGTAGGGTCTAGGGAGTCTAGGGCATCTAGGGTTTAGGGGGGGTTTAGGTCTTCGGGTTCGGGGTTGAAGGTGGTTGCTTCAGGGGTATAGATGGCTTGGACCTTGATCTCCGAAGTACTAGTAGGTGTAAAAGTGCGTGCCTGGGTGCATGTGCGCGTGTGTGTGTGTGTGTGTGTGTGTGTGTGTGTGTGTGTGTGTGTGTGTGTGTGTGTGTGTGTGTGTGTGTGTGTGTGTGTGTGTGTCAGAGTTTAGGATTGAGGGCTTCGGGTGTTGCAGTCTTTATTAGGACATCTGTCGAGGGCGTTTGCAGGGTTTTTCTATATGGTGTCACGCTTGCCACGGTTCTGCAGGGTCTGTTCTTATCATGTAGGTCCCAGATAAACGAGTTTGACCCCTCCCCCACACAGGATGGATGATAGTCAGGGCTCTATGTTAAGTCGGGTTTCTACAGGACGTCTTCAGGCAAAGCCCCAACCCCGAATACGCACGAATCCCCAGATTGCTATCAATAGTGCCGCCGCCTTGGTCTATCTGTTCCACAACGACTTGGGTCTGTCAGACGGAATGAAGTCAACAAGCTATGCAACTCATCAGAAGCGTTGGCTTCCAGGTGAACTTGCTGGACTGTCGTACTTCATCAGTCGCAGGTGTTTCAATCGATTCTGTTGCTTTCTTGCTCTCCCTAGAGCATCGGGCTTCGCATGTTAAGACCATTTTGGAGAAGACTGTGTAATCATGTGGGTGGTTCTCAAAAAATGTGGTCCATTTTGGGGTACTCTAAACAACACGTGCCGTATTACATTTAGGACCCGACAAAGGGACCCTAATTTTGACCACCACCCATGTGTAAACCATCCACCACAAACGCTCGCGCCCCATATCCTTCCGATACCCGGCGTCGGTATTGGATCGCCTCACGCCTACACTTGGGGCTTTATCCCAAACCTTGAACCCTGCTTGGATAGGACCAAAACGTAACCTCCCCAAGACCGAACCTCAACACAGACTGAGTAAACCCCGAGCACTGATTTGGCCTGGCATTCGGCATCGACCCCGTCGCCTGGCGCTTAATTAACACGAAGTAGCTGCTAATCGGTAACTACGAACTTACACTGCTACTACTCATTGTTGGATACTTCCCATCCAGGGGGTATAAGCCCCGCCCTACGGGTCCATGTACGCATAGATATATACTCTGGCGTTCGACACCTAGGGCGAAGTGCACACTGCACTGCAGGCCATCAGGCTAGAAGCCCAAATAAGCCCTAAAGCAGCATTACTTACAAGGGTCGCAGTAAGCAGGGTCCCGAATACCTTCTTTGCACATGGGTATACCTAGTTCCAAGTGTACTTACCATGAATGACTTCGTAGAACCCTACTTCCTACGTCCCCCGAGTCATGTACGTATCACCTTCTCTGAAACGGCACCCTCGAAAGAACCAGCCCTCGGTCCCTTTCTAATATAGAGGCCTCAATAATTAGCCTTAGAATAGAGTTTCGGGGAATATCATACTATACATATAGTAAGGAACCCCAAAAAGTCTAGGTAACTATGAAGGCCCCTATATCAAGCGCTGGGGCTGCGAGCCTGCCAAGGCGGCGATGGCTGCACCTTGGACAAATCTCAAACCAGATGGCTTCTGAGGTTCAGGGTATACAGTTGAAGCCAGAAAGTTGGAACATCATTATCCTCATGCCCTTCAGGTGAAGCACAAGGGATCCTAGCACCAATTCTCCTAAAGCCATGTTCCAACTTTCTAGCTTCTACTATAGAGTTGAGCATTTAGGGCTTAGGATCTTGGGGCCTTCACTCACGCGCAAGTTCTTTCGTTGGTCGCCTGTTTTTGGCGTTCTAGGACCTCACCATACACCAGGAACCCTAAACCCTAAACCATAAACCCTGTCATGTCTTCAGTTCGGGGAAGAGGCAGCTGTACACAGTCTCGGTTGCCAGATTTCAGGTCACTTCAGGGCTTTGACTGTAGGGCAAAGTTGACCTCTAGCTTCAAACCCCACAAAATGGTAGGTCATGAACCCACAATTATATAGGGGCTAACGGTTTTCGGATTCACAAGCAGCGTTTAGGGATAATTGATTTCTGGTCCAAGTGACGTGTTAAAGAACAGTAGCACCAAGGCTCCAAGCCGTGGCTGTTTGGATAAAGGTCCCCAACCCCTATAACTATTAGATCACACTGCCGATGGGCCTCTTGGACCCAAAATAAGCATAAGAGGCGCTTCATAAAGGCTGGGGTATATACCCTAGACGTTAAACGCCCCAGTATGGGGACAAACTGCACTGGAAACAAGGCTCCTGATCACACGAGGAAGACATGAAACCATCTCACTGGTCCCAACTCTTGAACTAGACCCAAGAGTAACCTAGGCAGAAAAAGGCTGCCCTTTTTGGCTTAAAGGGGGTTTATAAGGGAACCTAAACCCTAAAAACATGGGAATAAAGGCTTACTCTGGTCCCAACTCTTGAAACCCAATAAACCCAAAGGGTCCACAGTATCAATATACTAGAATGTAGGGTTTATATATTCGTAATTACTACTATGGTTTGGGGAAGCATTCCCCATAACAGTACCTAGGACCCTTAGGGAAAACACACACACAGTGTTTACAATTGTAGCCGCTGTTGAACAGTAGAACAGGGTGTTAGGTGGTAGTGTAACATGTTCATATCAGGACTACAGGTGCATCGATATGCCATTACACCATAATGAGCTATTATTGAGGTTCATGTCGACATTTATAACACTATGCTTGTGGCATGATCTAAACTTGTATTGCAGTACACTACATTCTGCTATACTATACTAAATCATTGCATTACATTGTGTTATCATGCCATGGCATATTATGGCAAGATATTGTAGTAATGATGTGGTTCCGCTCTATTTTGAACTACATGTTGCTTATACATTATACCACATTTTGTCATATTATACGACGTTACAGTTTAAGAGTTCATTGTGTATTTTTTATTGTATCATATATATATATATATATATATATGGCATTGGAGAATATTTCGTCGTAGTTCTAACATATTGCATTCGGCTCTTAGATTGTATTCTGGCTGACAGCCAACTTGTACTTTGTGTCAACCTACACTGTGTTTTTATTGCATAATAAATTAGGTTTTAGCATATCATGTTACATCACGATACAACCTGATATAGTACAGTATCGTATGACACAGTCTCGCATGGTATAGTATAGTAAACTACTAGTACAGTATAGTATACTGTAGTATAGTAAAACGTAATATAACGTACTCAACACTTCCAGAATATGAAGAGTACATGCTCCAGTCGCGGCATACTTTTCGGCCAAAAACAAACATAAGAAAGGGCCACCAAGCCATCCAGTCAGATGTTTATGCTTTACTTGGTGGCTAATTCCCTGCAAACTGCACTACCAACTTTTACTGCAGCCCATGTAGAGAGATGCAGAAAACCATGTAGATAGATGGTAGGACTTTCACTGCGAGACCCCCCAACAATTTCACTTTGTTGAGGAACCGGGGTATACAAGGCAGCTCAACCATGCACTGTAGCCAAGGAGAGCACAGGCCACGAGGCAAAGGCGCATCTTTCATGCAAGAAGCTCGTAGGAGGGTCTCTGGAAATCGTTTGGATTGCATAAATTTCAGGATTCAGGGTCTAGCTGTTGGGCCTCAAGGAGCTTGCGTTGGGGGGTGGGGTTTTCTAGGCTGTAGGGGGTTTTGGCTTCAGGTATGTGGGCTCGGGCTGATAAGGGTTTTGGCTTGCCAGCCTCGCAGTGTCGGGTTTGCAGTTTAAGAGTGTGGGCTCGGGGCTTCGGGTTTAGGGTTCAGGGTGTACGGGTTCAGGTGCTGAGGCTACAGCTTGGGGCTTGCGTTCTACGCATCTGGGTTCTGCATGTGGGATTTCCGGTCTGTCGGTCTGGGGCTCGATTCCATAAACCCTAAACACTACACGCCATAGCCATAAAAAGCTTCAAACAACGACGGCAGTCCGGTGTCCAGGTAGGCTTTAGGGGTTTAGGCCGTGCAAGACAAATTGGTTTAGAGGGTTCAGCTTTGTAAGTTTGAAAAGCTCCTTAGGTTCTTCAATCTCGCAGAATTCTGCCACTTTTTATGCAGACTCGAGCCAAAATGGTGTTGACATGGATTTTGACCTCCTGAACTATTAGGGCTTTAAGGTTTAGGCTCAGATTCGTGACTTGGGGTTTAAATTTAGGGTTTAGGGCTCCGATTGCCTCAGGGTCCATGTATATTGCATATACTTTGGCCTTCATGTAGTCCCTATCTAGGTACTTGGGCAGCCAAGGCTGTACTATATGGGAGTTTGTACCGCAAATAGCAGGATAAGGACCCTTAAATAAGGTACCCCTAATTTTCGCCAACTTCCATATGGTTATGGGACCTTCATTATGGGGACCCTCAGGGGCAGGGAGACCGGTTGAAGTCATCGTGCGACAGCACAGGGACTTCTTCGTCCCTGCTCGACTTGCCTGTTCGAAGCCGTAGCCCTCAATCCACACTGGGGATCCCCAAAACTACTGTTTTCATGGCTGCACCACCCCTATATAATTCGAGGATCTCGCCACACTATTTCGTAGGGTTTGGGGCTGCAGGTGAACTGTAGGGTTGAGGGTTTAGGGTTCACCCAAAACAACCCCAAGTCCTAGGCCCCAACTACCCAAATCCCGCAGCGTTGGAATTGCCGGGCTGGATTGGAGGTCCAACTTCCATCGTCGCACGCACCGAAGACCGAGAAATAATGTGTTCCGTGACCCGATTTAGGGCTTAGGGCCTTGGCGTTGCGGTCTCGGCTTAGGGTTTATAGGGCTTATAAGGCTCAAGGATTTCTGCGTTTGCAGTTATCTGCCTTTTTCTATTTCCGCCTGTTCTATGACTTCCCAATGGGTATGGGGTTCAGCGGATAACGACTGGGGGCTTTGAGCTGGAGGCTGAAATAGTGGGCTACATTAGGGTTTATAAAGGGTTTAGGGTTTAGGGTCAGTATGACCTTTAAAGGATTATGCTAATGCGTAGCATACCCCACAACCCTATTCTAATAGCACGGCCACCGCATTTTTTGTAGGACATCGGCCTTAGGCGCTAAATCGCCCAAAGATTTTGTACAAAAGCAAGTTTTGGAGTCCGTGATTAATTTTGCTGCGAGTTTAGGGTTTAGGGTTTATAGGGATAAAGGGTTTAGGCATTGAGTACCGTATTTTGGGGTCCTCATATTAAGGATCCTACTACTTAGGGTACTATAATTAGGGTCCCCTATTTTCGGAAACTCCCACTATCCTAGGCAAGTTTTGGGTCCGTGACTTATGCTGCTGCAAATTATGGATGATGCAGGCATCAGCATTAGCTTTGCGGAAGTAAGGATGGCGGTCACCGAGACATAGTACCTACAACTGCTGCTTCGATTCCCATCCTTTGAGCTCTCCACCCGATATCCCAGATCCGAAGCCCTGAACAAAATTCAGAAGAGGGAAAAGGTCATGCCAACCTTTTGCGACCGCCGCACGAAGGCGATGGCGAAAACTCGGTTCCGACTGCACCAGACTCCAGACTATCCACACACCCTAAATCCTAGCGTCCAGAGTCTCGCCCAAAAGGCACCGCTGTGTGATTGCCACTAGTTCCCAAGTAGCATGCAAACTAGAATCGATTCGAAAACTATGCCGAAACCCTAGACGTAAACCATGAGCGCTACCCCTCCCCCCGGTCACAGCCTGTCCCCAGTTGAGGTTTGCTCTAGGGGTTGAAGGTTGAGTAGGGCCCTTGCCATACGCGAATCAAGGACTTGTAGTAACTCATATTGTACGGGTAGTTGCCAGAATTAGGGTTCCTTTTTGGGTACCCTAAATATTAGGTGCCGTACTATAATAAGGACCCAAAAAGGGACCCTAATTTTGACAACCGCACATATGTGCTAGGATGAATTTCGGTCGCTTGGTTCGGGCTATGAGCTCTCAGTGCTGCTCAGAAAAGAAGAGTTTAGGATTTGGGAGTTTCCGAAAATTAGGGGTACCTTATTTGGGGGTCCTTATAGTAAGGATCCTATTATTTAGGGTACTATATTAGGGTCCCCTATTTTCGGAAACTCCCATTTAGGGCTTCGCAAAGACATAGTAGCTCGCAATTCGCAATATATGCGACTGTATCCCGAGCACCCATGCACCCCTGAGCATGCATCTTAAGTCATCTTTTTTACACTGCCGTGGGGCACCGTCGGCGTGATAACTATGTATACATTATATGAGTTCATGCACTCTTTGGGCAAGGTATCGAACATCGGCTTCGAAACTTCAACCGTAATGTAGGGGCTTTAATAATCAGAATAAGGCTTGGGGTATAGTATACCATAATTGTAACAAGGCCCCCGCCCCCCACTCCAAAAGGTGATTATTAAGGCGCCTATGGTACTCTGTGGACTTTCGTGCTGCTTGCTCCGGTAGTTTAGGTGCCCAGACATGTTCATATGCCAGGGTTTAGGGTGCAGGGGTTTAGGGGTTAGGGCTTCAGGGTTTTACGGTTTAGGGCTTCAGGGTTTTAGGATTTAGGGTTTGGGGGAATCTAGTCAACAGTCCTGAAGGAAGCACGAAGAGCGGCGCACAACCTATGATACAACCGATACAAATCCTGAGCAGAAGGATCCTTCAACATGCACTGAGTCTTAAACAAGGGATCACAAATCTGTGGGCAAACGCATCTTAAGCCGGAATAACCTACCTTTTTAAGGACTTATATAAGGAAATCATAATAAGTAATCCGGCTTAAGGCGCTGACTAAATAAAGTAAGCATACCGCTTCTACCACAGCTATCCCAACTCAAGGGGGTGTTCAAGGAATCACTGGAGTGCTAGGCCCAGACCCCAGCATCCCCCCCTCCCTCTCCCTACCCCTCCCGCCCTCCCCGAGCCTCACACGGTACTTGACTTCTTGACTATTGGACTGTTGTTCGAAGTCTCTGCTTAGGGCTTCATGGTCCAGGGTGCACCCCTGACTTAGCAGTCTGAGGTGTTACCATTTGGTCCAGCGTTTGCCGTACTGTACCTTCTGGATTATTTAACTTACAACATCCTCTTGGCTACTTTTGAGTTACAGGAAGCCAAAGCCTGTGAATTTGAACCCATAAGGCCTGAACCCCGAAACCTCAAACCCTAAAGCCCTGCAGCTAAACCTGCAGCCTCATACAACAACAAAGTTGACTTAAGGGATGCGACGGTCTCCGTTTGCTCAGTAGAAGGCAGCACCGCCTTTTTTGCGCTGCCTCCTCTCGTCCTGGCGGCTTTGCTAGAGTCTCCAATTCAAAACATAGCGGAACACGGTTTAGGGTGTAGGGGTTGGGGAACCTGCATCAATGCTCAGGACAGGATGTCGTGGTACATAGCCGTCCAAAATCCAAAGCCAGTTTTGTCGGATGCAGAAGCTGAAAGGCACTGCACTACAGGAAAACACCCCCGATAGTGCATTGCGGAGCCCCGCAGAGAGTCTGAGTTTAGCTCCTGCGATATGAGAGTAGTTGTCAAAATTATGGCCCCTTTTTGGGTACCCTAAATAGTAGGTGCCGGATTATAATAAGGACCCAAAAAGGGACCCTATTATTGACAACCACCCATGCATATGAGTACGTGGATCCCGAGGGATCTATGCAGGCCCGAAAGCCCAGAGAGGGAGCTTCGCTTTATTGGCTTACCCAGAGACTCCAATATCTCTTAATTAAGGAATATACCTTAAATCATATCAGGGATCCTACTACAATTTAAGGTGTATTCCTTAATTAAGGGATATTGGAGTCTCTGGGTAGGGTGAAGCCCACCAAAGGTCGTAAACCCTAAAGGCACTAGTATCCACCCTACCACGGCGCCGTAATGTAGTACGTTTTGGTGCCTTGCCCTCTTTCTTCCAATTCCTGATAAGACCCGAATCACAACAAAATGTAATCCAAAACTGGATTACACAACTCAGGGTCTAGAGACAATCCATTATGCCATAGTTGATCCTCACATCGAAAGACAAGCCTGTGGCAGTACACTTTCCTGGAGTTGTTCAAATAGACTAGATCCATTTCCCTAAGAGCCCATGTACCCGAGTAGTATATACTTTGGCTTTAAAGTAGTCCCTATATAGGTACTTTGGGGCCAAAGCATGTGCTTTTTGGGCACATAGACACTCTCATGGTTTACGAATTTGCGATTCGTGAGTGGGCACAAAGAAGACATGCCCGTACCCTAAGGGTCAAAATAGCCCAAAAGCCTTACATAGTATGGTCTTTGGGCCCAAAAGCCTGAAAATATGAGTCCTTAGAGCCTAAGGGGTAGTAAAATGCTTGTAGTTATTGGCAGCCGGCACGTCTGCTACTGCGAAGTGTGCATCGATTTCCAGGCTGCAATGTGCCAAAACCCGAGTTTTCGCACGTCGCAATGGACCACGAATTGCGAGCTGTCTGTCGCATCGGTTTTTACAGTGTGCTAAATGTTTTTGCAGGGTGGGGTGTGGGGGGAATAGTGATAACGTCCATGCCCATGCGGATGCTTTTCCTGTCCATGGCAACGGGGATTGTGTATGCAATATTTTCTGCTTGCTTCCGTGCAGCAATATTTTTCTGCTTGCTTGCGTGCAGGGGTGGGCAGGGCGGATGGAGCGGGGGGGGGGGGGGGGGGGGTTGATAACGTCCATAGCAGTATGGCTTACGCACGTAGTGCTTTTCATTGTGCTTCCGTGCAGAGATGGGGGTGTGATAGCATGTCGATGGCAATTTGGATTATGTCTGTAGTGTTGTTCTTGTTACTTCCGTGCAGGCATGGGCAAGGGGGATGCGAAGCGGGGTGATGACGTCCATGGCAATGCCGATTGTACTGCTACTCATCTTGTTTCCGCGCAGCGGTGGGATGGGGGTACGGACAGGTATTCATTATTCTTGAATTTGGAAAGCCTTCTTGCGGCGGCCACGTAGGTTTGAGGACCATGCAATGATGCAGTTGAGAATGAGGTGATGCCTGCTGTGCCGATGATGACGATGTAATGATGAAGATGCGCCTGCTCTGGATGCTTCTTGAGATGGTGACGATGATGAGGATAACTAGAACGATCGCGATGACGACAACGGTGATGATAACAATGACGATGACAATGCTGGTCCATGTTCCTGCTGAAACCGGACAAAAAGCCTAAACCCTAAACCCCTAAAACCCTGAACCCTAAAACCCTAAACCCCTAAAACCCCTAAACCCTAAACCCTAAACCCCTAAAAACCCTGAACCCTAAAACCCTAAACCCCTAAAACCCCTAAACCCTAAACCCCTAAAACCCTAAACCGTAAACCCCTAAAACCATAAACCCTAAAAACACCAAGTCTCGGCAGTCCCGAGGTCCCCTGGCCTCTCCAAACGAAAAAAACATATATAAAACAACAGACCCATAAGTCAAGAAAGAAAAGACACGAAGACAACACCTAAAATCATGATTGTATTAATTGAAACTGATCACAATGCCTATAGTATCTACGGCACTTCCGCATACACACACTAACCAAAGGAAACAACAACATGGAACGAACGAGATGCAAACAAACGCCGCCTATTTCACAAGAACCAAGAAAACTCGAGGTGTTTACACATTTAAGTTTTTGAGAGAACCGTAGCGAACGGCTCTCCCTTCGGCGGCAAACAAGCCAGCTACCAGGCCGCTGTACTACTATTGGTTTGAGAGGCAGTCCTGACTTCAGTTATGTTGGATTCGCTGGGCTGATCTGTGGCTGATTTCTCTCGAAGCCCCAAAACCCTAAACCGGCCTTCTCCAACGCTTTCTTGATCTCGCCTCTTCGATGCTTATCCTTCCCGGTGGAAAACTCCTCGGACGGGGTTTAGGGTTTAGGGTTGGAGATAAGACTCCCTTATTCAAAATCTCTGCAGCTCCCCGTACTACAAGTAGCTCGACCATGCAACCACGGCTTTCTGATGGTGGCGAAGCTGCGAATGATACTGGCTCATATGGGTAATTCTCAAGAATTAGGATACCTTTTTGGGTACCTATTATAATGCGGCACCTAATATTTCAGGTACCCACAAAGGGACCCTAATTTTGACAACCACCCATTTTCACGTTCACATTGGCTGCACCTGTCGCGGCGCAGCCTAGACTCCTAAACTGCCTAAACTCAAGACACAAAATCCCCAGAAACTCCAATATTCCTCAATTAAGGAATATACCTTAAATCATATAAGCGATCCCACTATAATTTAAGGTATATTCCGTAATTAAGGGATATTGGAGTCTCTAGGTCCTCAACAAGTCGTTTCCCGTGTTTCAAGCGGTAGGCCCGTCCAGCTGAAGATCACAGCATATAGATAGTTGTACCCGAACAATGAGCGCAGCAAAAAGATCATTGCTGCGGGTCAGGGTCTAATACAGGGGCATTAACAATAAGAATAGGGTATAGGGTGTATAACATACGTACATACATATATACATGCATGGACCCTGATTAGGGTTTAGTGCCCTGAATGCCAAAACCCAAAACACAAACCCTGCCGAAGTACCCAGAGTGGCTTGCCTTCATCTCAGCCCAAAAATGATGCTTGAGAAAACCCTAGGGCTCTAAGGATTCATATATTAAGGCATTTGTGCCCGAAAACCAAAACATGTAAGGCTTTCGGGCTATTTTGAGCCCCAGGGAAGGCTGTGGGTTGGTTTAGGGGTTAAGGGTTTGGGTTTACCTGGAATCGCGCAAAGCCTCAGTGCAGCCGCACAGTGGCGATTCAGAGTTGAGGGAGATTTGTGCTCCCTAAACCCTGAACCCCTAAACCCTAAACCCTAAACCCTAAACCCTAAACCCTAAACCCAGGCGTCTCGGCACGAGCGTGGTTTGAGTGTAGTTTTCCTTTTAGGATCCACTCCGAGCCGGCCGAGGACCCCGCGTGTGGCTATTGAGCCCACTGAATTTCCTGACTTGGCGAACAGACCAGTCAGGTGAACGTTCGGGCCTCCACTGTACCCATCGGGAGGTGGTTGGTCCTACATTTCCCCACTTCGGTGGCTGGAAAGTGCCCTCTGAGCTTCGCCTCAGACTGGGTTTCTTTTTACATACCTGTGAATGGGCAGTGCCCACCTTCTGGTTATCTTGGCTGTTCTCTGGGACGGTGCGGGTACCAGCAACGACCGAGCCGGCGTGGCATCGACGTGCGAGGAGAGCACGCACACGCTCGCGTACAATTTTGAGGTCCTTCACCACAGGGACCTGGCACCCACGAGCTTCGGTAGAACGTGCAGCTGCCAGCTTGAGGGGACATCACGCAGGTTCATCGCTGCCGGAGGCGGCGGATCGACTTCTACACCTACAAGCACCAGACATGGCGGAGCCCTTTCGACAAGGCAAGGCTCAGAGCTGGTGGTGTACCACATGCAAAAAATATATGAAGCAGTCCGCACAATTTTGTTCAGCGTGCGGAGCTCCGTGGCAGCAAGTGGTCTACACCTCTGCATGGCAAGGACAGGCCGCACACTGGGATCGAGATGCGGGCCAATGGCCCAAATCTCCCAGGGGATGGTCGCCACGAAAAAGAGCGCCCAAGGGACAGAAAGGCAAGCACGAAGCCAAAGGCAAGGCCTCTGGGATGGATGGCAAGGGAGCAGGGGATACGCGTGGAGATCGACAACCGCAGGTACCCGCGCTGGATCGTCTGCCGAAGCCGCCCATCATCAAGGCCCTGCCTGGACCCAAGGATGCATTTCCGGGAGCAGCAGAGCCCAGTGCGGACCGCAAAGCACTGGAGACTTTGCTCGATCACCTTGGAAGTCAGGCAGATATACCGGACAGTGTCCGGGCAGTGGTTGCCCAGATCAATCAATCCACAGCGAAGACGGAGGCCAGGACCTTACACAAGCTGGTCGCACAAAGGCAGGAAGCCACAGCCTCGCTGGAGAAGCTCAAAGCCCAGCGTGCGAACTTCGATGCAGGATGGGCCCTGTACACACAGGGCCTCCTGGACCTTCTCAGCCAACAGTTCAAGGAGAGGGAAGATGCTCTGGCCTCCATGGACGAGTCCTTCACGAAGTGGGCCCAACGCCTGGCGGAAACAGCCAAGGCATTGAAAACAGCCACCCACCAAGGCGTGGATGGGAGTGGCAACACCGTGGAAGTGACAGACTCCGAGGAAGAGGTTGGCATGGAGGAAGAAGTGACTACCAACGCGCAGGAGGCAGCCCGAATGGAGGCCAAGCGACAGGAACTGGCAGCGCAACACCAGAACCTGTCCGCGGCCTTGGCAGCCGTCAGGGACTCAGCACTGGCTTCAAGTGCTGTTGGTGGAGCGGAAAAGCGGGAGCGTACCCCGCGCAGACGAAAGGAGAAAGACGGCGAGGGCGAAAAGCCCAAGGATGCAGAGCCATCTGGGCAGCCTTTTGCCTAGGCTCACCGGCGTGCCTTCTTAGGGACGGTGAGCCTTGGCAAAAAGAAACATACCACTCGGTGCAGACCGAGGCCGACTTCGTGGACGAGGCCTCGGCAGCTTGGCTTGGCATACAGCTGAGCTTTGACGTCTACTGCAGTTCGAGCGATGAGGGAAAGACCTGGTGGCGTGATCCCAGGATACAGAGCTATGAAACCTACGAAGACGTCTGGAGGAGTAGCGGAGCGACAGAAGATCCTGAGATCCATGCTGTGTGTTCTCGCAGTCGGGACCCACCGGAGCACATGGCACAGCCCGGCAGGGATGCGATCGCTCGTAGACCACAGTTTGGATCTCCTGATTCTGAGTGTCGGGTCGCTGCTCCTCAACAAGACGTCGGGCAGACTGAGACGAAGCGAATGTACAGCTGTACAGTTGAGACAGTAGGCTGTGGGCAGCTTTCCGCTGAACCTTGTTCGGGGAACGATTTAGGGGGTGATAGACGGTTTTCCGATGCCTTGTCGCAGCATGTGCCGCCCGTGGCGTGCACTGCAATCGGACCACCACCTTGCCCAGTTGCCAATTTTCATCCTCGCGCCTTTGACCCTGTTGGTCAAGGCCTCCGCCATTGCAGTCAGCTGCATACAACCCCGCATTGTTTTCCACTGCGAGTGCATTTTGGTGATGAGGATTGTGCCGCATACAATCGGGCAGCTCGATTTGTCCATTCAAAAAAGGCCGGCAGATGGCCCACACATCCAGTGCTACAGCCGCCGAACGAGATCACTCCCCCGCGCGCAAAGGCTAGCGCACTTTCTGTGCGCAGCCCGGGACAAATTGCACTGATCAGAGCTGAAACGCTCAATGTGTTTCCGAGCGAAGTCCGGGCCATTCCTATATTCTCATCACCGGCGAATCTCTTTTCTTGGGGGAGAGCCCCGGGGGCGCCCCCCGGACGATTCACTGTATTCGACCATGTTCGGCACATGACGACAGAGCGCTGCCTTCCGACCTCTAGCTTGGTAGATATGATTGCGTTGGCCCTTTCTGGACTACCTTTCACTGCCAGTGGAGTCATCGTGCTCTCTCACACGCTGCCGGGGTTGCCGCTTCCGCAGCTAGTCTTCATTGAATTGGGTCGACCCCCCACCGAGCTGCCTTTGCCGTGGGACCTTCGGGGAATCAATGAAAGGGTGCTCACACTCAGACACCAAAGTGGAGAGGCAAGATCCACTGCGCTCCAGCTTGTGCAGCCGCACATCCAGCAAGACATTATTCTTGAGCGCGAGGTTGAGGCAGGCAGCATGTACGTACAGGACGCACTAGGCCCAGTGTTGCAAGACCTCCAGGTCAGCCTGCATGCGGTTCAGCATTTCCGGGTCTCCCGCACTGCTGAGTTACAGGTCGACCTTTGGGATTTCAGCGGCACTCTGGACCCACATGCCCCTACTGATGCTCCAGCAGGCCCCACGTCTACCACCACCACAGCTGTGCGAGTTTCAACTGTTACAGTCCAGTACCCATCCTGTAGATTGGTTCTCCTGAGGGGTAATGTCGGTTACTCCTGCGTGCTGGCGGGACAGCATCAACTACTTGACCTCGCCCTTTGGAGGCTGATCCAAAGACATGGTCAAGATGAACCGGTGGATGAGTATGCCAGGATTGTTCTTGCTTCTGCACAGCCCACCCGACAGGGCCCGTTTCAGGATGTTATTTGTTTGCTCCTTGAGACCGACGAGGACAGGGTCACTGTCGTTTGGGACGGTCGTGCCTACCGCAGTGTTGTGCAAACCACCACGTACAGCGCGCATCAGCGCACACAGCTCATCCTCACACCAGAATGGCAAGACGATGGATGGAGGTTGTCTGTCAACGGCATTCCGGATGCACACATGCCTAGGAATGCCAGGGATGGCGACATGATCATCCCTTATCAGGGAGCCAATGTGCCGGCTGTGGTGCCCATAGGTTGGCCTCTAGCACATTTTCCCTTGCTGAGACCCTTTGTGCTCCCACTCGAAATCACTGCCAGTGACAGGGCTTTCTTTCGGGGGATTCGACTCAGGAGGCAGCAGATGGGGGCCCACTTGCCGCAGGAGGGACTCATTGCTGTGTATGGTCCCACACATGCCGAGCTTCACTTAGCGACTGGCATCCATGCAGTGCCCACCATTGAGCAAGCCATTGCCGCTATCCAAAGAATTCGAGGGGTCCCTGCTTCCCTCGAACTCACTCTCACACCACGGCTTTGCCCCAATGGGGTCGTCATCGTGAGCTCGCTGCCAAACAGCGCATTGCATACCATCCTGATCCCGGCACCGGGCTACCCGGGGCAGTTCTTACCCTTGATGGTTTCCGCGCACACCGGGCACTTAACTGGTGTACCAGCCGATGCTGGCGTGACACTGCACTCTCAACGCGGTCTTGCGCGCGGCGACGTGCTTCTTGCACATGCATCGCGATCACAACCCGCGGGGGAGCCTGACAGCTCGGATGACGACACTATGGGAGCCGGTCTCCTCCAGCTCTCCGCCAGACTAGTCCGCAAGCCACTGCCGGACAAGGAAGCATCCGATAGCCACGCAACTGATTATCGGCGTGTCGTGACACCTTTTGGCAGGCGCCGCATCTCTGTGCCCCAAGAATCTATCAAGCAAGGAGGCAGTCAGTCGAGGACGGTCATTGCATTGCAGAGTTGCCTCCCGCATCGTGCTGCACAGACACACGAGGAGCCTGTGACTTCTCGGAGTGTTCAGCTCCAGTGCGGAGTCACCTGTGATATGTTTGATTTTGTCTTTGCGCCTTTTGGTGCTCGGTGCCTCAATGTAGACTGGCAGGACGTTGGAAAATTGCCGCACCACGTCCATCGCTTTGTCAGCACTTTGCCCAGACTTGACCGAACGAGAAGTGTTCAGGCGATCCAACTCTTCGTTGATGGTTCCTTTTTCCCTGATAGGGGTTCTGGTGCATCTGCTGGCTGGGCGATAATTGCGTTGGGGTTTCAGGACGGCCTTTGGGGTTGGATGGGCATTTGTGCTGCGCGGGCTCCTACCGAAGGCTCCGCGACGACACTCAGCGCGCCGGTCCATTCCTGCTTTGAGGTCGAGTTGGCTGCCATCTGCCATGCATTGGCGATTGCTTGCGCCATCCCTGTGCCAGTGCTCATCGGATATGATTCTACGGCAGCTGGAGACTTTGCGCAAGGCAGGGCGGAGGTCGAAATTCGCAGCAGCCTCACTGATGCCATTGTTTCCCTTACTCACCTCTTGGAAACGATGTCGAGACGGCCCCACTTCCTCCACATCCGCTCACACACCCAGCATCCGCTTAACGACATGGCCGATGTCACTGCTAAGAGTGTCGCCCAGGGTGTTTTACAAGCCCATGTCCCGGACACACTTGCGCAGGCGGCTGCTGACAATGTGCTCAGCTGGCTTTGGGTTGCTATCGGCGCCAATGCCTCCATCCCGGCCCTTAGTTCCGGTGGCGTTCTTGTGGACCGCGCTCCGCCAGCTAGAGAGCCCTCCTTGGCCCAGGTCTTGGATGATCAGCCAGAAATTGGGGAAGCTACTCTGTCGTTTCGTGTGGCCACCTATAACTGCCTATCTTTGGCATCGCATGCACAAAAGGAATCGCTCAATGGACAGTTCCGACGCTTAAAAGTCGGCATCGTGGGTCTACAAGAGACGCGTTGTGCATGTGAGACCAGGCAACATACTGCCGACTTCCACGTTCTGGGCAGTGATGCATGTCAAGGCCAACTGGGCTGTCAGGTCTGGTTTTCCAAGCATGAGCCGGTTGGCTGGCTACGAGGTCGGCCTCTCACTTGGGACGCTGCCAGCTTCAGCGTGGCACTTCGGGAGCCTCGACTGCTTCTAGTTTTTGCGCGCCTAGGATGTTTTAAGGTTGCTGTCCTCACCGCGCATGCACCGACTTCTAAAGCGCCCACGGGAGAGCGCAAGAAATGGTGGGCCTCCCTTCACAGAGCCTTTGCTATGATTCCATGCAACTGCCTACCCATCGTGTTGATCGATGCCAACGCCAGACTTGCTTGTGGCACCGATAAACCCCACGATAATGCTGGTCTGCTCGGAGCCTTTCTCAGGCGACATGAGCTTGCTCACTCTCCTTTCTCTACTGCCGATGGCATTGAGCTTGCCTCTTGGACCAGTCCCACTGGCCAAAAGGTTTGCATCGATTATGTTCTATTTCCCAGGCTGATTGCGGAAGGAGCTTCCTCACATGGTGTTGTCACCACCTTTGCTGGACTCCTAGAGCATGACCACAAGCCGGTCATGATTGACTTTTGCCTTCGGCGCACAGTATCTTGTTCAGAGCCAAAGCCTCGGCTCGACTTACAATACTTGCGCACCGATCCTGGTCGCTCCGCTCTCCGAGATCTCCTCCATAGTATGCCTGCTGTGCCATGGGAGACCGGGGTTGATGACCACTTGGCGGCAATCAACATGCACATCAGTCAGGGACTCACTCGCATTTGTCCCAAGCTCCACGCATGTGCCCGCAAGCCTGTCACCTCGATGGTCACGTGGGACCGCATCCGGGCCAGGAGGGAACTTCGGAGGACATGCCATCAACAGCTCCTGCAGGCCCAGAGGCTCCTTCTTCATGACTGCTTTCGGTCTTGGAGCACGGGCACCAGGGTTGTCTCTGAAGGCATTCATTTCCAAGGCCTCTACCTTGGGTTTTTAGGTCTTCAGATTAGGGCGTGTAACCGCATGATTGCTGACGGAGCCAAGCAAGACGCAGCGGCAGCGACACGCGAAATCTTTCAAGATGCCAGACATGCCGGTCCGGAGAGCCTTCACCGCCTCTTCAGAGGAATACTCAAGACAGGGCGTGGGTACAAGAAACCACGCCTCGCCCCGGCTTTTGTGCTCAAGGATGGCACTGTTGCCAAAGACTCCGAGGATATCCTTGGTGACCATTTTGCCATGGCGGAGCGGGCCACCAAAACCCCCGCGCAGGAGGTGCACACGCGTCCAGCCCGTGAAGAGACTTGTACTCTTCAAGCAGTTGCTGCAGTGAGCCTCCCTAACCTTGCTCACGCGTTTGGGCGTATGGCAGCCCGTAAGGCGTCGGGTCCCTCAGGTGTGCCAGCTGAAGTTTTTCGCTTTGCTTCCGGACCCGCAGCACACGTGCATAGCCCGCTCATCCTTAAGATGCTGATGCGAGCCCAGGCACCCAACCTCTGGCGTGGGGCAGAGCGGCGGCTATAGAGAAACCGGGAAAGAGCTTGACAATGCCTTCGGGTTGGAGGTCAATCATGCTAATTGAGGCCGGGGCCAAGGGCTTGGGGGGCGCACTGCGCGCCGACCTCCTCAAGGGATTCGACCATATCCGTGTGGAGGGACAGGGCGGAAGCAGACCCAACGCCCCCATGCAAGGAGCCATGTCTCAGGTCAGAGGTTTCCTGGCTTCCTTGCACACCAGGAAGCGCTCCGGAGGAGTAGTTTTTGTAGATGGACAGACGGCCTTTTACGCAACTATCCGTCAAGGCCTGTTGGGCCAAGATGCAAACGCTCCCCTCGAGTACCTTTCCCATTTGGCCGAAGTTCTTTTCGATCAGGAAGCCGAGCGTGAGCAATTTGTCGCTACGGCGTTGGCGCCGGGCCTCTTTGCGCAATGCGGCGTCTCGGTTGAGATCCGGAGGTTGCTAGCCGCACATCTCGACACCACTTGGTTTAAAGTCGGTTGTGATGGGGATCGCACGTACTTAACTCATACCGGGACAACCCCTGGTGCGCCTCTCGCTGACCTGGCCTTCCAATATGTGTTTGCCACAGCTCTTGCGCGACTCAAGACTAGGCTCCAAGAAGTCGACTGCCAAGCCACCATCGGGGCCAATCTTGATGTCACGGTGCCCGCACCCACCTGGATGGATGATCTTGCAATCCCCTATGCCACTGCTACAGCACACCAGGTCATCCCAACGGCCTCCCGGGCTCTCAGTGCTGTAGCTACGGCATTGCACCACATAGGTATAGCAGTTAATTGGGGACAAGGGAAATCTGAGCTCCTTCCTGTCTTCCATGGCGATGGTGCCAAAGCTGAGCGTGTCCGTTGGTGTGCTCAGGAAGGAGCCACATTCGCGGTTTTGCTGCCGGACTCTGCTCAAGTCCAGGCCCACATCACGCCTGCCTATGTTCACCTCGGCTCGATTGTTGATGCCACAGGCGGGGATGAAGCTGACATCAGCCGACGGCGAGCTCTGGCTCGTGAGCTTCAGCGGCCACTCATGCGGCTCCTTCACAACAGACATCTTTCGGCTCCCGAAAAGACCGAACTCCTATTGGCAATGCCGGTTGCACGTTTCAAGCACGGTAGTGGTCTCTGGAGACTCGAGGGTGCCAAAGCCAGGGCGGCATTCCATGCTGGATACATGGAGTTGCTGCGCAGAGCCTTCCGTGCCATCACTGGTTGTTCCTCTAGGGGGTTGTCAGATGAGGACATTTGTGATGGGCTTGGGGTCTTGAGTTCAGCGGAGCTCCGCCGGGTTGAAATCACCCGTCATGTCGCCTGGCTCATCGCTGAGCATTCTGCTTCCATCCGGGAGTTGTGGCTCACGCAGGGCGCGTGGCTTGCAGAGGCCAAAGAGGCGGTTGCTATGTGTGCACCGGTAATCGTGCCGCCCGGCCGAGCTTGGGAGGTCATTGTGTCCGATCCTACGGTCGCCAAGCTTTGGGTTCGAGGATACTGCAAGCGTCGGCGATCAAGCCGGCGCGAGCGAGGGCTTACACAGCTCCCTAAGTGGCGCGCTCTCGACCAAGCCCGTGCACAAGGCTGGATCTTCTGTCACTTCGACGCTGCTCCCCGCTCGCTGCCGACACATCCTTGCAACGTTTGTGGTAGGGGTTTTGCCAGCGCTGCTGCGCTGGCCGCTCACGCGAGCAAGCGCCACGGACAGCAGTCCAGAGCCAGAAGGTTAGCGAGCGGTAGTTGCTGTGAAGTCTGCCGCACACAGTTTTGGTCTACACCGCGATTGATCGAGCATCTGCGAAGGTCCGAACAGTGCTTGCAAGTGCTCGAGGCGGCGGATCTCGATGCTCAGGCGCCGGTGCCTGGACGCCATCGTTTCGCCTGGCCGCCAGCGGCACCGGCGCTAGGGCCACAGCCCTTCTGGGCGACGCTACGGCCCGCAACGCAGGCTGCGGATGTCATCTGTCACGATCCATCTATCAGCTGGCCAGTTTTGCAAGAGGGCGCGGGTTCCCAAGGTTTGACAATTTTTGTCAAAGCGCTTGTGGAGCTGGGGCTGGAATTTTCTCTCACTGCTGAAGATATGCCCATCCGCCTTCTTAATACTTACTCTCGTTACAAGGGGTTGGTGGATTGCTGCCTCTACGTAGCTGAGACGTGCCCAGCGCGAAGCGCGGGATGGGTGGTTCGAGATCGTTGGGCTGTCACCGCCCAGGGTCAACGTGCCATCTTTCGGCCTGTAAAGGCCAAGTTTTGCGAGGCCCTTCCGGACGAATGGCAGACATGCCTGCCGGTCTGAGCCCTGGATTGTATGCATGCGGAGTGCACTCAGAGAGTTCAGCCATCATGTCCAAAAAAACCCTAAACCCTAAACCCTAAACCCTAAACCGAACCATGCTGCCGTGTGGCCTTCACAAACTTCTGCTTGGACCCGCCAAACTCTTGGAACCTGAGGAGGTCACGTTTCAGGGTTTCCCTAAGGCTCACAATAGCCCCAAAACTCTCATATAGTATCGCCTTCGGGCCCAAAAGCTTCAAAATATATGAGTCCTTAGAGCCTTAGGGTTTAAGGTTTGAGATGAGATTGTTGAGGGAAGCTTAAGGATATTATAGATTTAAGGCATCCGGGTGAAGATTAGAGGACGTTGTCAGCTAAGGCATGGGGTATGTAAAGATGCCTAAACCCGCAAGCCATCAAACCTGGACCCTGCTTTGTTCAAAAACTTTAGTGTTTCGGGAGCTTGGATTCAAGGTCATACTGTTGATGGACAAAATCCTGCATGACCTTAAGGACCCTAACCTATGGGAGCTATGGTATATTGCTTGTAACGGGTAATGCAGGATTTCGTCCATCAGCAGTAGGGCTTTTAGGCTTGGAGTCTATACATGGGTGGTTGTCAAAATTATAGTCCCTTGTTTGGTCCCTATTATAATGCGGCACCTAGTATTTAGGGTACCCAAAAAGGGACTTTAATTTTGACAACTACCCACATAACGTCCAGAATTGGGGGCTCAGAGTAACATACTCTGTGGTGATTAGGGATTAGAGCATGGATGCAATCTACTCTTAGTGCATAGGTGTCGGCATGTACTGCGAACTTTTGTGCAAATACGACACTTCTTGTTCCAGCCACCATCGCCTCCTTCACCGCGATCCTGGCAAGCCACATGCACGCTGGATGAGGCTACCCTAGAGACTAGAACACTCCCTCATAGCTGAGGGCTTAAGCTGTATGTTTCTGTTTTCAGGTGAAGACTGAAGCAGTCTGTGGGATTCGGTTTACCCGAAGCCCAAATCCTCCATTTGCGAGGGGCCCTCTCAGAATCCCTTCTGTATAGCCTCCTGAAATCCTCAACTGCTGCTTTAAGGCAGCTCACGTGCGGTCTGCCGGGGGCTCGATGGTTGGGGTTCAGGGCTTTACCTACAAGCTGCATTCAAATTCCTCTTTGGCTAACCGAATATCTATCCTAACAGGCAAAACTAGTTGATGCACAAGAGCTACTACAACGTAGACAAATGTATCGTAGACTTTACCTAAACCTTATCTGGACTTTGAAGTAACCAGGGAGAAAAAGTACAGACGTACAGACCTTTATTTCATAGTGGTTCCTTTGAGGAACAGGTAGCAACAAAAGTATTCAAGTATGGTACTCCAAACCCAGGTTATAAGGTTCAGCACATTTAACTTAAGGGGTACAGAGCGGGTTCCGGTTCAGAGTTTCGGGTCGACCTGAAGAAAACCTCCTGCAGAACAACCGAACGTGCTTGCCCAAAGGGTGCAAAGTACCAATATGGTAGAATGTAGGGTTTCTATATTAGCGATTACTATTATGATTTGGGGAAGTATTCCTCATAACAGTACCTAGGACCCTTAGGGTTGATAAAGGCACAACATAGCAGATCATAGAGAAACCCTAAACCCTAAGCCCAAAACGCTGCAACCCACAACCCCCATAAACCTAAACTCTTAAAACCCTATGTAAAAACTAAAGCCTGAAGCCCAAATCCTAAACCCTTCAAAACCAAAATGCAAACCATCATAACCGCCATCACATGGCATGCTTGGGCAGTTTGATGCAGTATGCTGATGTCTCCAACGCGGGTCCGGGACTGGGCAGTCTAGTATCCTCGCAGTGCATAGACAGAATTTCGAACACTACAGATTGCACCCCAGAACACACCATACACCGTTCGACTAGATCGTTCGCGAAATGGCGATTACACAGAATGGGCTGCAGGAAAATGGTACTGCAGGATATTCAACCAGTATGCTCATGTTCGTGTTATACTCGCTACAGGCGCTACAGTCATGAACAGGGGGGCGAACGGCTTTGATGTTTCCCGGTCGAGTACAAATGCGTTCAATTACTGTAAATGTTAGGTTAAACTTGCGGTCGGGTGCAAAAACAGTGGCATATATGCGTGTGTCTTTGTGTGGGTTCATGTGTAGATATGTATACATATATGTATGTACTTATATATATATATATGTACATATATCTGTCTTTATATGGCCCCCCCCCGCCCATGACCCACCTTCTTGCCAATACTGCTGTGCAGTCTTCTGTCCCGAGATGCTTAGTCCCAGAGTCCGAACCTATCGGTATTTACGGCGTGTTTTGCACTTCATGTACATGTCTGCCTGGCTTTTTATTTCTTTGTATCATAGCCTAACAAGCCGAACCCGAAACCAGATTCCGGTTCTGGATTCTAAGTTTGCTGAACTACTTAACATGTACAAATTGAATAGACATAGCTTCTCTTCTCTTCATACCATAAGGGGCAAGGACAACTCTTTCGGTGAAAACAAACATGCCAGTGGTATGTTTGGCTTACTAGCAACAACACTAAACAGAGGTGTTGCCTATCTATCCATAAAACAAAAAATAAGCCGGGCTCCTTATAAGACATGGAAAGTAGCCTCCATGTATTTTCATGCTTCAAGGGAACCTAAGACAACCTCATATCTTCAAGATTAGAAAGAACAAGGGAAGCTCAGTTGTTCTTTCTCAGGTGGTGTAGTTTTCTTTCATTAGTAATCTCGTTTCATCACAAAGAAACACAATAAGCCACCTCAGCCCCTTACCAGTCATTGGAACTCAGTGGCTGGAACTCAACGAGCTCTTGCAATCTACCAATACCACAAAGTTAAATCTGAGTGCTTAGGGAAAGAAGTGGTCTACCTCCACCGAACTCCAACTACATTCGGTCATAAGTAAATTCTGTCGAGCTTCTTACATAATCGAGCTCCGTTGCACCGCACTACTCGCACAAGTGATAAAGCTCCTGCCATCGTTGAATACAGGAAGAAACAGCTCCAAACCTCGTCTCAAAGCCTCCGAGCAATATGGTGGAAACACATCTTTCCTCAGCATGCTTGAAGGAAAGCAATAAAACACTTGACTTACCTCTTGAGCAAGGCTGACCTTGACTCGGTTATGACTTTGCTCGATGAGAGAGGAGTTAGTACCGCCAGTACTCGAAGCAATTGAAAGCTCATTTACCAGGTTCCCCAGTGTCGCCTGAATGGTACTTTTTTCCTGGTACTCAATTTGAAGAGGGGAACCCCAACAATAAGAAGGCAAGACAGCACCATTGGGGAACTCACTCTAGATGTCATGATATGACTTATCGGAGCTTATCAGCTTCTTTAGTTTATGAGTTAAAATAAATACAAGAAAAACTTCCTTGTTCAAGCAACGGTCAAGAAATTAAACGGTTACCAAGGTCTTACCTCGACGTAGAAACAAGAACTCGACAGTATCTAAACATGATGTAAAGTTCAACGAACATGCCCATTCGCATAAACACGTTCTAAAACATCCACAAACACAGGAGGGTTTCAATATTGTAAAGTGCAGCTGTTCTTCTATTCTTTTGTTCAGCAAGGCTGATCTTAAAAACAGCTATGTTTTTGTTCGATGAAAGAAGCAACAGCACAGTTGCGAACTGAAGCATTTGAAGGTTGATGTATGAGTACATGGTACAGCTGTTCTTATATTGCTGTCGCATTTCAGGTTTCAACAAATTTGGGAAATTCGAGCCTGGCAGTGTTTTCGCATCCGAGGTTGTCAGAACATCGCCAGGCTCGAATTTCCACAAAATCACCCAAATCATGGCATCTATGAGGAGCGCGAGGCCGTAGTGCTGACATTTTGGGAACTTTGGGAAAATTCGAGCCTGGCGATGTTTTGGCTTTCCAGCTTTACATCGAGCCTGGCGATGCTTTTTCATCCGAAGTTGCCAAAACGCTGCCAGGCTCGAATTTCACCAACATTCCTGAAGCCTGAAATGCGCAAACACTGGCAGGGATCGAATATCTCCAAAAATCCGAAAATCCTGGCATCCATGGGGAGTGCGGGGTCATGGTTGCTCAGAGTTTTGGATTGTGGGGGAAATTCGAGCCTGGCGATGTTTTCGCACTTCCAGCCTCACAGATTTTACATCCGAAGTTGCCAAAACGCTGCCAGGCTCGAACTTCCACCAAAAATTCCTGAAGCCTGAAATGCGAAAACATTGGCAGCGATCGAATATCACCAAAATTCTTGAAATCTTGGCATCTATGGGGAGTGCGGGGTCATACTTGCTCAGAGTTTGCAGAGTTTGGGATTTTGAGAGTTTGCAGAGTTTGGGATTTTGAGGAAATTCCAGCCTAGCGATGTTTTCGCATCCGAGGCTGCCCACCTCCCATGATCCACTGCTTACAAAACGCTTTTTCGTGTCGTTCATGGGGGGGGAGCATATGTATAAATAAATAAATAAATATATATATATATATATATATGTATATATATATATGTATAGATGTACGCATACATATATGTACATATATATATATATATATATATATATATGTGTATATATATATATATATGTGTATATATATATACATATATGTGTGTGTGTGTGCGGGTGTATACATATATACATATATATATATATATATATGTACATGTGTGTGTATATATATATATATATATGTAGTTACATTCGGGGACACATCGTAAAACATGTGTTGCGCATACACTCGCCAAAGCATGAACCTGTACATACATGGGTAGTTGTCAAAATTAAGGTCCCGATTTTGGGTGCCCTACACATTCGGTGCCGCATTATATTAAGGACCCAAACAAGGACCATAATGTTGACAACCACCCACATGACAACCGGTGATCATGCGGGCCAGGCCTCTTCGAAAACCAGGACATCCGGATTTGGCTGGTTCTTGTGCAGCCGGTACGCGGTCATCTCCTACTTGTCGGGTATCATGGGGAACTAGAGGTTAACCTTTTTGGTTATATAGGGATTATAAAGTCACCATACTACCCCCCAAAAAGAATAAAGTTAAAGGTACCTACTCTACTACTAGGATCTGTTGCGGTTTGAGGTTCAGGGTTTAGGGACTGTGGGGCTTTGAGATGGTTTGAGGCTGAGGGTGGAGGGATTTACCACTCGAAACAAGACGTTGCAGCCCAAAAACTATATCCCTAAACCCTATAAACCCTAAACCCCTAAACCCTAAACCTCTCAGACTCTAAACCCTAAAACCCCTAAACCCTAAACCCGCAAACCCCTACACCCTAAAACCCCTAAACCCTAATCCCTAAACCTCAAGATGTTCAGACCGGGGTTGCTCTTCATACTGTACCGCTCTCTGTAGCGGCTTAATGCGCTCTACAAGGAAGACCTGTATAGGGTTTAGGGTTTAGGGTTTTTCCAAATAGCAGGTTATGAACCCCTTACTTAAAGGATATAGGCTCCTGAAGCACTAGCTTTTTCCCTCGGTACTGGGCACTGTTATGGGGGATACTTCCCCCAATCATAATACTAATCCCTACTAAAGAAACCCAAAGTTCTACTGTATGGGTACTTCTGTTGATGATATAAATCCTGCATGACCCATCAGAATGAAGATACAATAATTCCCATATATGCCTTATAATGGGTAATGCAGGATTTATATCATCAACCGTTAGGACCCTTTCGGTTTTGGATCCCCAGGAGGAGGGCATAGCTTCGGGACCACCAGAGCCCAGCGCGAAGGACTTGGGGTTTGCAGGTCCAGGTTTGGATTTGGGCTTAGGGTTTAGGGCAAGTTTAGGGTTTATCGGTGTGGGCTGCGAGTAGATGGTTTCGCAGACTTTCCAAAATCCTTCAATTACGGAATATACCTTAAATCTTAGTCGGATCCCTCAGAGAATTTGGGAAGGTCTGGGTTACCGCATATGAATCCCCTGGCGAAGTTGGTCCACTCCCAGACTCACAGCTCTCTTGTTGACATGCACTATACTCAAAAGGAGGTAATCCCAAATCATGGTCCTTATATAAGGGATGTTTGAACCTACCCACCCTCACCCTACCTTTTGAGGCCCTTGGTAAACGAGTTAGCGTAGAAGAAGCGCGGCAGGTAGCGCCTTAGGTTTGTTGCTTTCGAGTTTAGGTTCAGGGTGCCTTAATTGCAGAGCCAACCCCCAATGTCCATCCCAGAAATCGGAAATACCTACACAACAAACTGTAAATCCAACATAACAAAAGAAATGAAACCGCAAAGCTGCACGTAAACAACTGCGGCCACGAACGGCTTATCCAGCACCGACCCTACCGCACCCCTAGACCTCAAACCTTTAACCCCTAAAAACCCAACTCTTAAACCCTAAACCCTGAAACCCCAACCCCTAAAAAACCCTAAACTCTAAACCTTAAAATCCCAACTCCAAAACCACAAAAGCACCCATACCAAGACCGGACATCAAGGCCTCCTCCTCCTCATCCTCCAAACCTTTGAACTCCAGCAGATCCTCCGAGGAGATCAAAGGAGTTAGTTGTTTCCGGTTGAGGCAGTTCTGGCTTACTTTAAGTAGCTTCTAAATAGGGTCAAAAGTACCCTATATTGAGTTACCGTGTCTCCTGGGCCTCCAGTATCCCTAAACCCTAAACCGCTAGGGTGTACAGATTCGGGCTTAGGGTTTCGAGATGTGGCCTTCGGGTAGTTTGGCCAAAGCTTTAGGATGGTTTGGGTCTAGCATGAAAGACCAACCTTGTCAAGGACATCCAAGACAGAAAAAAAGGAGATCAATCGAAGAAGCTCTAGAAATAGCATTTGGGGGAGGGGAGGGGCGGGGGCCTATAAGGAAGTCAAGGTAAGGAGGTATAGACATAACTAGAGATTCGTTGAGCTAAGGCTATAAGGTGAGGGGAGGGGTGGTGAGGCTCAAGCTCTACGTTTCCCTCATGAGCAAACCAGGGGTAAAACAGCGGAGAAGTTACTACTAGACCTAAGAGTAACCTAGGAATAAAAAGGGTGCCCTTTTTGGTTTAAAGGGTGTTAGAAGGGAACCTAAACCCTAAAAAAAGGGAATAAGGGCCTACTCCAGGTCCTAGACTAAGTAAGTAGGGGCCCTCCATTACTGCGCGTCATCTGTCCCAGGGCCGGCAGGTCGGAACCTGCCCTACTTAGAGGATCATGGGACTTAGTAAGTAGGCTATAATTGGGTTTATAAGTCCCCTAAGTGGGGTTATCCTAATGACAACCTACTTATAACCTTACTTACTAAGTCCCATGAGCCTTCAAGTAAGGGTCCAAAGGACCCAATAATTAGGTACTCGGGCTTAGGATAGTTAGTAGTTATGTAGGTTACTATTTTGGAGAGTATATGGTAACTATGTACTTGGACCCTTAGGCCTGCGCAACTGCTGGGATCTGAGTGCAGAGCACGCGGAAGTGTTCGAACTTCAAACCCTATAGACCCCGAATCTTAATATTTGCGACGTATCTCCATTAGGTATCCGCCACACGGCCGATAGATTGTGCGATAGGGCCCTCTCATATTCTCGTATGGTGGTCCCCCAAAATTGTCTTCTTCGGGCAGGACTGCCTTTGAAAACATCCAAGGGATCAACTGCAGCGGCATGGGCTCCAAGTGACGATATCCCTTCCAGTTGTCCAAAGGTTCGGCTGCTGCTGGTCTGACAAAGTTTCGGTCTGCGAAGTAGGGGCCAGGACAATAACCTTAAATCCCTGAACCCTACATCCCTAAGCCCAAAGCCCTAAATCCCTAAACCACAAACCCTAAATCCCTAAACCCTAAATCCCTAAACCCAAAACCCTCAATCCCTAAACTTTTAAACCCTTAACCAGTAAGTGCCAGGACAGCAAACGGATCTTCTCACTTCCAACAGGGTCTGAGGGTGTACTGTCGCATAATTCTACATGGGAGTTTCCGACATAGGGGGCCATAATAGCTAATAGAGTACCCTAAATAGTAGGATCCTTGTTATAAGGACCCCAAAGTAAGGTACCCCTAATTTTCGGAAACTCTCACATCGGCGATGCGGGGATACCGTAGTCGACCTCTATGTTCGGTGAAACCGGGGATTCTGCTTGGCGATAGAGTGCGCTGTATATCGTATCAAAAGGCTATATGGGTGGTTGTCAAAATTATGGTCCCTTTTTGGGCACCCTAAATATTAGGTGCGGTATTATATCAGGGACCCAAAAAGGGACCCTAATTTTGACAACCACCCATATAAGCAAGTTAGACTACACGCAACTGGTGATCCTCTATTAAATTAGGGTCGTTGGCTTGATGAGGTGAACTGTGATTCTCGGAGGCCTTCGTAACTACGTAGTTCATACATACCGTATTAGTAGAAGAGGACTTAGCAAGCACGGCTACAAGCACAGTAGCTATTCTGAGAACTACTGTATTCAAAAGCTTGAGTGCAAGTCTGCTTATAACGCTTCACCTCTAAACCCCTGAACCCTGAGCCGTGAACCCTAAACCCTTACACCCCAAACCCTTAAAACCCCGAAAATCATTGAACTACTCGTGCATCTCCACTCTGGCGCTATGCATAATCAACCCTGATAGTTGCAAAAGGAAGCCTTTCTGCGCAGGTCTGGGGGCTCGGGGGGAAGGGTCAGGAAAGCTGCAACATGCGGGTGCGGATCCGGAAAACGTCTTCGCAGATGCGTCAGGGACAGCTTCATCACAATCATGGTAAGAACGAAAGTAGCACCACTAGGCAGCCTAATTCAGGAACCTGGCTAAGGAATTACCGAAATATCACGATCCAGGAGAGTTCCTGCATCAGCTTGATATCCGAGTCCTGAAAATCTCGTTTCCTTGATCCCTGCATGGGAGTCTACACCGGCCTACTACAAAACCTTGACCCTACTTATGTAAGCTTGTGTAACACCTCAACAAACTGAACTCCAAAATAACGAAGCTTCTAACGGGAAAGGTGCGGACGTGCAGGGTTTTGGGGTGAGGGGGGGGGGGAGGTTCGGAAGGTTGTAATGGAACTACAGGTTAACTTTTGGGAGCATGTAGGGATTTGGGTACCTTATTTCTTATAATAAGGATCCTACTATTTAGGTCCCCTAATTTCGGAAATTCCCATTTGAGTATACCCAAACCGGTTGCAGGTTGCCTACTCTACTACAAAATATGTGTACATATGCTCCGGAACTTGTGCAACCGTGCAAACCCCTGGGCTGCCTGCTTAGGGTTTAAGGGTTTAGTAGGGTTTAGTTTAGGGTCTTCATGAGGTCTCAAAGGAAGATACTTTGACTATACCTGTAGCCCAAAACACCTACCTACCTCACGAAGTTCTACAACGAAACCTTAACCAGGAAGCAGGTGGGCTTAAGATGTGGGTAGTTGTCAAAATTAAAGTACCTTTTCGGGTGCCGTGTTGTAATAAGGACCCAAAAGGGACCATAATTTTGACAACCATCCCTAAACCCTAAACCCCCAAACCTAAACCCTAACCCCCCAAACCTAAACCCTAACCCCTAAACCCTAAACCCTAAACCCCCAAACCTAAACCCTAAACCCTAATAAACTGATAAGCCGACGACCCACGAGTCTTCTACACAGGGAAGCCCGGAGGAGCCAGTCGGGCTTAGGATTTAGGCTTAGGGTTTGGGGTTTAGGGTTTAGGGTCCTGGGTTCAGGGCTTTAGGTTTAGGGTTTAGGGAGTTAGGGCTTAGGGTTTTAAGGTTTGAGGACCTCGACCGTCATGCAGCGATTCTGCATCATCCATCGCAGCAGCCTAAGCTGCCAGTCTGTGTGCAAAGGTTCTGGAATGTCGGGCTTCGTGCTGAAGGGTACTTTTCCTACTTCCAGGTCTATACATATGTGCCTTTGCACTGTCACCCGAACAAGACCGATGCTGCACTAAACCCGACCCTGAAACCCCAAACCCTACACTAAACCATATATCCCTAATTAACCCTAAACCTGAACCCTGAAACACCAAACCCTACACTAAACCCTGAACCCTAATTAACACTAAACCCTATTAACCCTAAGCCCTAAACTAAACCTAAAACCCTGGGTAACCCTAAACCCTGATTCACCAGAAACCCTAATTAACCCTGAACCCTCAACCCTAAGGAACCCTGAACCCTAATCAACCCTAAACCCTGGTGAACCCTGAACCCTAATTAACCCTAAACCCTATAATCCTACACCATAAATCCTAAACCCTAATTAACCCTGAACTTCTGAACCCTAATTAACCCTAAACCCTATAAACCATAAATTCTAAACCCTCAACCCTACACTAAACCCTAAACCCTACACTAAATACGAAACCCCCCGCCCCCCCCCCCCCCCGACTGACAAGGCTTGGGAAGCGGCTCTATCTGTGGGGGTTTGAACCGTCACCAAGCTCTGAAAGCACTTAAAGAACAGGGTTGTGGGGCCCATTATATCATGGCTCATAATAAGGAACCCCAAAATAGTGTTGGTTTTTCAAATCTGCTTGAACCTACACCCTAGTTAAGCTTTTTGATCTTCAGGCAGAACAGCTGCAGGAAGTATCGTAAGAGCGGCATACCGCAGAAAAGCTACCATTGGGGTAACTGGTAATCGGTACATTTGGTCTATTCCGTTTATATGCTTCCGACAATCCTATAGACCTCTAGCCCTGCTTTCGGCATCCTCACTACAAACCCTAAACCTCAACCCTAAACCCCCAAACCCCAAACCCTATAGAACCCTACTCAACCCTAAAAGTCTGTAAACCCCACCCGCGTTGATCTGGGCTCCAGTCTCCCCCTTGGCTTCCAGAGCATCGTCCTTCCGCGAGATCTTGAAATCCACCTGTGATGTTTAGGGTTTTCTCTTTCCCCTAGCGATCTAAGGACTCATATGATATATCTAATATATATATATATATATATATATATAAGCTTTTGGGCCCAAAGACCATGCTATGCAAGGCTTTGGGGCTGTTTTGATCCCTAGGGTTTCTCACTCAGAGAGGAGCCTAGCCCTCAATTTAGAGTTGATGTTTGTTGAGATCGTACGGTTGTCGGAGCAAGCATGCTCTCTGGGTAAAGGCAATCGAAACGTATTACATTTCCCTGTGGCCACGTGGAAAGACTCCCCTTTCATATTGTTCAGTCCCAAACAGCCAAAACAAAGGGAAACAGGCTCCTACAGGAAAGCCATTTCCCTAAAACCTAAACCCTACTAGCCTAAACCCTAAACCCTATAAACCCTAAATCCCAAGCCCCTACAACGCCCCTGGGCGCCTTGACGATGCGTGTGCCCGCCGGCAGTTTCTCTTGGTCCACAAGCATCTGATCCTCCAGGGCGGCTCCCAGGATTCCCGGGAGGATCTGGAAAAGGCAGATCCCTTTGCTTGGGAGCCCGTAAAACTGAAGGGTACTTTATGCTGGGCTCCTGCTAAGGGGTTTAAGTTAAGCTACCATGATAAGGATCTATATAATCTGGGTTCCTTGTTATGGTAACTTAACTTAAACCCCTTAACAAGAACCCAGCCTAGGAGCCCCTTTAAGGGATCAGAGCAACTGATCCTCTTTGCCGCCGCTTGGATTGGGCTTTCCGACTCTTTGGACTCAGGGCTTGGGCTTCTTAGGGTTATGGGGCTACAAGGCTATAGGGTTATAGCGTTTAGGGTTGAAGGGTATACGGTTATAGGGTTCAGGGTTATTGGGTTTAGGGCTGAAGGGTTTCGGGTTATAGGGTTTAGGGCTGCAGGGCTTAGGGTTATATGGCTTAGGGTTCCTCAAACTTACAACTACGGTTTCAGGGGTTCTTTAGCACTCCGAGCTGGTCAAAAACACGAACCCACCCTGCAGCGCGATGCTTTTGCAGACTTCCATGGGCTACCTCTTCCAAACTGCAAGGATAAAGTTTGGGGTTCAGGGTTTAAGGGTTAAGGGTTTAGGGTTTAGGGATAAACCGTAACTAAGTAGCTATACAGCTCTCCAGGCTGACTTTGACCTGGAAGTTGTACCATATGCCAAAGTATAAGCATATACTCTACGGGTGGCTATATACATGGACAATCAGGGTGTGCGGAAGAGCAGTTGAGGGCTATCCGGATATCATAGGCACCTTGCCCTGCCGCCAACCTTCCAACTAATGTGGTGTGTTTGTTTTGCGAATCGCCTACGTATCCAAGCACGCATCAACCACACTGCGAAACCCGGAACCTGTGCTATTCAGCTTTTTGGAATTAGTCACAGACAGCTTATAATTAAAGCCAGAAAGTTGGACACAGCCCCATGGCAAGAACAACCTACTTGGAGGGTCGGGGGACTTACTAAGCAGGTAGTAAGTAGACTTATAAGTACCCTAAAAGGGACCCTAATTGGGGTTGTGGTACTTACAAGTCCCTAAGATAACCAGTTGCTGAGTCCCCCGACCCTCCAAGTAAAACCTTGTAGTTTAGCGCAGCGTGGAAGTTTCTCCTCCGCAACCAAAGGAAGGCCCCAAGCCTCTAACCCTTCGGCTCTATGGACTCATAGTTTGAGGCTTTTGGGGCCCAAAGACCATACTATATAAGGCTTTGGGGCTGTTTTGAGCCTTACCCTAAACCCTACCTGTAGCCGGAAAGACTTACCTTTTTAGGGTTCCTTATTATGATTTCTGTATAAAGTTCCTTAAAAAGGTAGGTCTTTTCGGCTACAGGTAAACCCTAAACCGTTAGGGTAAGTGTTGAAGGATCCATCCCCTGCCTCATACGCCGCATTATCGTGGGGGGGATCTGAACAGCAAGGCCCCTTCACCGCTAAGCCCTGGTTCCGCATGACAAGTGAGGATACCTGTGTTCCCAGTATTCAATATTTACAAAGAAACCAAGACAAAACCCTAATCCCTACACCCTAATTTCTGAATGCTAAACCCAATTCTACTTTACCCTAAATTCTGAATGCTAAAACCAATCTAGTTTAGAGATGTCGCCTCCTCCGCGGCCATGTTCACGATGATCGGAGCCTTGGAACTCGACACAAGCTCCTAAACCAGGGGCTTATATGGGAGTTTCCGAAAATTAGGGGTACCTTAGTTTGGCTCCTTAAAATAAGGATCCTACTATTTAGGGAACTATATTAGGGTCCCCTATTTTCTGAAACCCCCATATGAATTCGAACAAGGCTTTGGGGTATGTGTAACCTGTATAATCCAGCTTTATAGGCACTAGAAGGGCATACTATTACCAGTTATTTCCACCCCCCCTCCCCCGCCTTCAAGACAAACAAACAAACGGCTTCCGGGGCCGGTTGGGTCTAGCGTTGTGCGAATGAGGTTTGGGGGTCTGGGGCTCTTGGGACTTAGGTGAGGACCCAAAGTACGGGTTTAGAGTTTAGGAAAAACTAGGCACGGTTTGTGGAGCTGGGGAACGGAAAGTCAGTACCACCATAATATCATAGCATTACCTGATCATTACCTGTCATGGATACATAACTTTGAAACCCTAAACCCTAAAGCCTGGCTATTAAGGGGTCACAAAGTACTAGTTTGCAGCCCTAAGGATCCATCTACCCCCAAACAGTATATACTTCGGCCTCAAAGTGGTCCTTATGTTGGTACTTTGGGGGCAAAGTATATGCTATTTGGGTAAATGGGTCAGAACCAAAACAAAGTAGAAGGGTGGCACGAGTTCCTAAACTGGTTTAGGGGTCCTAAACCCTATAACCCTGCACGACATAAAACCATAGCCATTTCCGCAATATTCAAAGCCTCGAACCTCGAACACCTTCTGGGCAGTGTCAGAAGAGCCTTCCACGATGGGGTTCCGGATTGAAAAGGGCTGCAATGCAAAACCTCGCACCTTCAAACGTTGAGGATCGGGACCACTAAGCTTAACAGTTGAAGCCTAGATCACAATCCGAACAGTCCTTCAGATCACGAAAAGTACAGCTAGGAATAAATTCAAATGACCTCTGACGAAGCACAAACACGGCCTCCTTGAAAGAGCGTGACAATCACGTACATCCCGATGCATCCCCGATTGGCCCCTGCAGTCGCAATGCCCTGAACCCTTTGTGACATGCAGAAGCCGAGCACAAAAAAATCGTTCTTGCCGGGTCTTGCAGCCACGGAACATAGAGCTTCTGTACAACATCCTCGATCTCCTTCATCCAATGCAGTATCCTAAACTACAAAGTGGCAACTACAACCCTACCTCACAACCATAATCCGCGATCTCCTTCATCCCAATGCAATATCCTAAACTACAATGTGGGAAATACAACCCTACCTTACATGCCGACATTCCCAACCAAAAAGCACAAACAAGGCTGTGGCCATCTTTGGCTCTTCAGTCGATATGGCAGAAAACCACAAACCTAGCAACCCGAACAAAACAAGACGAGACGGTTTCTGCGAAAAAGCGGGGGTAGCCCTTTGACCCGAGCTCTCTCAAAAGTTCCTTACTATCACAGTGACGGTCTTCCCTGGGCAACCCCAAAAGGGGATCCCTTTGTTGGGAGATAACCGAAAACCGTATATGCCCTAAACCCTATAGGCCCCAAAATTTAAAATCTGGGAGGCTGCACCAATTTTGCGGGCAGTGACCCTGAACCCCGCGAAATCATCGGCATCAGCCTGGGCGAGCGCACGGAACTTCTCGAAGAGGGCATCCAGCAGCGGAGACATCATCACATTGATCCTAAACCCTAAACCCTATAAAGTAAAAGCCAGAAAGTTGGAATATCATTATCATAATCCCTTTAAGGTAAATTATAGGGGATCCTACCATTATTCCATATTCCAACTTTCTGGAGTTCCCTTTAGACCCTAAACCCCGAAACCTTAAATCCGGTTGGAGAAGCGATTGCAGCCAAGATCATCTGCTCTTCACCTGGAGTGCGGCGGAGCGCCGCATGACGCCTAGAAGCTCGAAGCAGTTGTGTACCCTGAGACTCCAATATCCCTTAATCAAGGAACATTCCTTCAATCGTAGTAGGATCCCTAGTATGATTTAAGGAATATTCTGAATTAGGGGATATTGGAGTCTCTGGGTAGGACTGGTGCGTCCTCAGCTGGAGGACACCGGAGGTCCTCTGTAGGCTGGCGCCCCCATCGGTACCTTCTGTATCTGGGACATCTGCACGAGCAGCCTTCCCGTGAGGGTCCTCGGTGCCTTTTATGGGAGGGTTTAGGGTTTAGGGTTTGGGGTTTAGGGTTTGGGGTTTAGGGTTTAGGGTTTAGGGTTTAGATGCTTCCCCGAATCACAATGGTAATCCCCAGTAGAGAAACCCTACATTCTACTACATACGTACCTATAGGACCCATAAACCCTACACCCTTATACTTCCTTGAAGGGACCCGTAAAGGAGGTACTTACGGTTGATGATATAAATCCTGCATTACCCATAGTAAGGAATATACCACAATTCCCATAGTTTAGGGTCCTTAGGGTAATGCAGGATTTATATCGTCAACCCTCAGGGTCCAAGTAGTCCTTATTTATGGTTTTTGATACCTAAAAAGGCCCTAAAGTCCTGTGATCGGGAGTACTTGGACACCCTAGACCCTATACCCCAAAACCCTGTAGATCCCTTCAAGGGAACCCCTTAATGGTACCCCTATAGATCAACAGTTGGACCCTTTGAATTTTTGAGTGCCTCACAGTCGGGTCCAAACCATGGCTTGGGCAAAACCCTTCGACTGGCATAGGGCCCCAAAAAAGCACATAAGCAAGAACTTGGATAGGGATGTCCCGTATAAACCCCCTTATAATGAAGCCCAATATGGTAGGGATATCCCCATAAAATGCTTATGCTTATGTGCTTTTGGGGTGCCTAATGGCATGGCCCTGACAAGGGCAGTCCCACACGGTTTAAGGGTTCAGGGCTTAGGGCTTAGGGTTTAAGGGTTTAGGGTTTGGGGTTTAGGGTTTAAGGGTTTAGGGTTTAGGGTTTAGGGCTTAGGTTTTTTTAAAGCTCCTTTTTGATGTCTATTTTACAAGCACCAAGACCGACAACGATCAGGACTTAGGGTTTAGGGTTTAGGGTTCAGGGTTTAGGGCTTAGGGTTAGGTTTTTAGGGTTTAGGGCTTAGGGTTAGGTTTTAGGTTTTAGGGTTTGGACCATCCGGCATCGGTGGGCCCACTCTGAAGCCCCTAAAGCCCTAAACCCTACATCGTAAGCTTTAAAGGGCTTGCTAACTTCGGGCTTCGCTGTGGCTCCGACTGACAACCTACTGGCGGGCTGATCCGCTTGCTTCGACATTGCAGTCGTCATGACCTAGGTTATTAGGGAGCATCGTAGCCCAAACCCTAAAACCTAAAACCACTGAATATAGTAGCCTAAAAGGTTACAAAGGTTACATACTCTACTACTATAGAAGCCCATTACAGGTGGGTAGTTCCTCTTCCATAGTACTCCCATAAGACCCCTTTACCTTATAGGAGTGGTATGGGAGGCTTATGGGAAACTAACCACCTAATAACTACCCACCTGTAAATGGCTTAGATACTATTGTAGTATCCTTAAGGGAGGGGGGTCCAAGGGGGGTATATAGCCTAGTGATCCCTAATCCTCCCTAGTACTCCCTAAGGTTCCCTTACAGTCCCCTAAGGATTCCTTATACCCTCCCCCCTTGAACCACCCTCCCTTAAGGATCCTATAATACTAGGGTCGCCAATGAAACCCTTGGAGCCCTTGTCTTATGCTCATCTACTCCGGGCTCGGAGGGTTTCAACGACTCTAGCTTTCTGCTGCACATTCTACCATAAAGCTACATTGAGGAAACCAAAGAAATAACAGGGAAATCTAGGCAATAAAGACTGAAACTTGAGGTATACCACGGTATGATGAGCGAACTTAAGGAATAAACATGAACATAGCTGAGGCCCACCTATTCTACTTCCTCAAGCCCTCAAACCTACATAAACCACCAAACCCTAGAAACTAACGTGCAACCGAAACCCTAAACCCTAAACGACTATACCCTAAACCCTAACCCGTAACCGCTAAACCCCCATCGCCAGTCCTTGTCAATCGCTTCCTGCCAGAAGTCTCGGAGGAAAGCTCCCTGTGAGCCGTTCCGCAAGAGATCGTAAAGGTTTAGGGTTTCGGGCTATATACACTCTAAACCCTTTAACTTCTAGGGCTTGAGGGCTTTAGGGTTATCGGGTAAAGGGTGTAGGGCTCCTTGGTTTAGGGGTTAAGTGTTTTAGGTTTAGTAAGGGGCATGTTCTGGGGTGTGCGGTTTCAGGGTCAGTGTCCAGGTGTTAGGGGTCTAGGGTTAAACGTTTGTATTACGAGGAGACCTAACCTGCAAGCCCATATCGTAATTCCACACAAGCGCGCCCAAACACATGTGTATGCATGCACGTATAATGTATACATATGGAAAATACTTCTCTGTCCATATGTATATCTACATATATAGGTTCTTTATAGAGACTTGTATACCTATATGTATGTGCATGTTTGCGATGTGAGTATATATATATATATATGTCTATGTAGGTATACATATGTAAATATACATATAGACGTTAGTCATGTGTATGTATGTATGTATGTATGTGAGTATGTATCAATGTATGTATGTATGTAAATATATGTACGCATGCATGCATGTAAAAACACGCAGACTTGGTATGATGTCGGCATTTAGGAACCTTTGTGTTCGATAAAGCGGTGCTGTCATGGGGTTGTACATTTTCAGGTCGGAGGCCTTTCGGTGTCCTACGGTTCGTCTGCACACCCTATGGTTAACCTCCCCGCTGTGGCTTAGTAGGGATACTAATACTAATCTTGTGGCCCTCAAAGCAGAGGGGTCTTGGCTGTAGGTTCCAGGCGATCCGATCTTGGGGCCCTGAAAGCAAAGGCGAGTATTCATCTGAGGACTACACTGTCCCGCGAAGTTCAGAGGAAGGCAAAGGTGCCCCCTATTGGAGTTGTCTGTCTTGGGGCTCATTTCTGCAGCCTCCGTGCCGCCCCTACCCTGAAGCCCGAAGCACACACTCAGTCGAATCTCTTGAGCTTCACCGATTTAGAGTCTGGAGTTTAGGGTTTCGCATGACAACACATATTATATTGAATTGAAGAGTTCAAGTGGAATTTCAAGGTTCTTGCCTGCCGTTTCCTGTGCTGGGGACGGGAGTTGCGCTGGATGTAGCAGCCCGAAAAATTTGTAATACTACTCCTTTGGGTTCCCATTACAGTGTTTGCTGCTAGTTTCGCTATTGCCACTGTTATTACAAGCTTGAAGACACTGATGGTTATTACTATATCCACGGCCGAGTTTCCGGGTTTAGGCGTTCTGGGTCGACGGCAAACTCACCACGGTCCAACTGTGAAGGCTTAGGAGTTCAAACTTTTTAGCGTGCTCGATCCCATGCTTGGAGGGTCGGGAGACTTAGTAAGTAGGTAGTAAGTAGACTTATAAGTACCCTAAAAGGGACCCTATTCGGGGTTATGGTATTTACAAGTCCCTAAAATAACCAGCTACTAAGTCCCCCGACCCTCCAACTTTACAGAACAAACAAAAGCCGTGAACCCTGTAAGCCTGAGCAAAACCCGAAACCCTGCCAGAAATCCCAAGCACTGGCACTTTGTTAGTTTTGTCTGAACTCGTTCTTTCGGGGACCTCTTTGAAAGTCATGATTCGTATAAAAGCCTGTAGACTTAGAGAAGGGTTTAGGGCTTAGGGTCCAGGGGTTTGGGGACCGATTATACGACACGATGACACTATGTAATGTTCTATTTGTTCAAACCTCTTTTCCGGGTCTAAGGGGGTGGTGACGAATGGTTAGGGTTGATCGAGTAGTGCTTGGAATATTTGCAGCTCCAGGTGCAAGCTTTCAGGTTCAGAGCTTCTGATAGGACAGATTTGGGTGGTTGTCAAAATTAGGGTCCTTTTTTGGGTAGCCTAGATAATAGGTGCCGTATTATAATAAGTACCCCAGAAGGGACCCTAATTTTGACAACCGCCCATTTAACTGAAGAAGCTGTGTCGTAAGCTTGAGGTTCATGGCTTAAGGTTTAGGCTTTGCTTGGGACTCCAAACATGGAGCCTGAGTTGGCTGGGTATTTGGCTGCCCGCCAACTGCTTAACCCTAAAACGAACTACAGTAAAAGCCAGAAAGTTGGAAAATGGTTATCCTAAACCCTTTATGGTAAATTAGAAGGTATCCTACCCTGAAACCATATTCCAACTTTCTGGAGTTCCCCTTAAGCCCAAGCCGTAAAGTCGTAAAGTCTCAAACCCTCAGTTCGTAGGCTTCGGGTCAAAGGTTCAGGGTTCTGTGTACTCGATCATGAACAAAGCAAGGTTAGGGTTCCGGGTTCTGTATACTCGACCATGAATAAGGCCTAAACCCACGCAACTCATAAGAAGCCTTGTACCCTGAACCTCAAACACTAAACCGAACCCATGCAAGCCCACGGCGCCAAATCCCACGCGCCCAGACCAATCCCAAAGAGGCCTTGCTATTCTTGAGCTTTGTGTTCAAGCCCACCGGCAAGCTGAGCCTTTGTATCGAGGTTTCGGAAGCATTTCGGGTGTAGGCAAGTTAAACAGCCGTACCTAGCAGGACTAGACTCATGGACTCGAAACCTCATCATTCATCGTGAAGCCTATCAAAGGGGCCGATAGAACTGGGTTTTGAGGGGAGCATTATGCTAGTCTTACAAGAAGGAATATCGAGGAATAGCACGAGGCCAGTATGCAGACTTCTATACCAAGCCCTGATTATTGAGATCCTCCTGCTGCAGCACCAAGTGCTACGAACAGCGGTGGCCATGACCAGTGTAAAGAACCAGCAGCGGACCACAGATAAACCGCAAACCCTGAAACGTGCACCCCACCCCCCCCCCCCCAAATCCTTCACACCCAAAATGTGCAAATTGATGCCCCACCCACGACAAACGTTCAAGCCAATTCATGCTCGCGAGCTAAGTATCAATAAGTTCAACAAACACGAAAGCTTAGAGTCACAATGACAATGAGGAGAATCAGCCTCAAAACATGCGTTATGGTAATCTCAGGGTCCATGTACCCATGCAGTGGATACTCGGGTCCGGAAGTACCGAAATAGGGACTACAGTAAGGCCAGTACTATCTGAGTACACCGACCCTTAGGGTCTAAGCAAAATGACCTGTTGTTGAGCCAGCTAAGCTAGCTTCGCACCTAAGGAGGCTTCCAAACTACTTCTTACATCTGCAACTCTGCGCCTCAAGCCGTCGTAGTCAGAGTTTTTTATAGAGGCTCTGTACTAAACGGGCAATAGGGATAGGAACATCAGGGCCCCTTCACAGGGTTCTAGTTAGGGGTTATTGAACGACACGACATGCGGTACAGACGCGCATTTCGAGGCTCAAGGCCCTAGGTGGAGATGGGTAGTATTTTTAGGAGGACCCCTTAAAGGGTACCCCTTCTGAACCCTACTTCTGGCTCCCTTAAAAGGGGCCTTATTTAGAGGGTCTAGATCTCCAAGGGTCCCCCTAATCCTAACTCCTAGGAGACCCACAAAGCCTTCAAGCCCTAAACCCTAAACCCACACGCTGAACCCTGAGCAAAGCACCCCAAACCCTAAACCCTATACACCTTAAGTCAAGTCCCTCAATCCGGGTTCTTTACTGTTCCTGATAAGGGTTCCTTATGACAGTCATGGGAGAACAAAAACCAGGAAGCCTTGTCTTGCTTCCTTATTATGCAATTATGCTATTATGTACCCCCCCCAAAGTCCCGAAGTCTATTCTACTTATCAGGCAGTCATTGTCATTGTTACAGGTAGGTCTGCATATGTGTATATACACATTGAACTAGACATACATGCATACATACGTATACATATACATATACATGTACGCATACAAACATACATACATGCATACATACATAAATACACACATATAAATATATATATATATATATATATATATATATATTATGTACACATGTGTATATTCATATACGCATCTACATCGCACTCAGCTCTCCTGGGCTCCCAGTCGTCTGAATCTCATCATAAGGTCTTAGGCAGCCGTAGAGACCTCCATGTAGGCTTTGGAGCTTCGAGTTTAAGGGCTTCATGGTATTGTGGTTTAGGAGTTTAGGGTTAAAGGGTTCAGAGTTTAGGGGTTTAAGGGTTTGGGGTTCTGTGTGTGGAGATCTCCTTCAGCTAGAGCTCACAGTTTTCTTTTGTGGATTGTAGGGTTCGGGGCCTTGACATGGGTCTGCGGGTGAAAAGGCGTGATTTTTGAATGTCCTGTCCAGTAGTTCTGTTTTTGAAGGGGTTTCAAAAGCGTTGACACGTTTTGCAAAGGTTGACTTGCAAACCGCACGAGAGGCAGTAGCATCACGAGCTTCGTCAAGCTGAAACCGAAGCATGAAACACGGCCAGAATCTTAAACTCGTAAAAACCGCTAAAAGCTAAACACAACCCTAAACCGGAAATAACGCGAGAGCCACCCCCTGTCCATTTCTGTCTGAACCCTAAACCCTAAACCCTAAACCCCAAGCCCTAAAATGGCTCTTCTCCCGGCCAAGCGGAGCTTGAGCTCATCTCTGCCTTCTCTTCGTCGGCGGTTTGTTAAGGCTGTAGGGTTTTGGTTAAGGGTTTTAGGCTTCACCTTAAACTACCACAGGTCTTATTATGAATCCTAATTATGGATTTTCTAGGGATCCTACAAAAAAGGTAGGTTTTTGTCAGGTTTTGGTAGGGTTTTAGGTCAGTCTTGCAGGCGAGTAAGTCGAGCGCTTGGCATGGGTGGGGCTCCGGGTCTCTTTGCTCCTCCTGGAAACTCTTCACTTTGAGGGTCGGGGGACTTAGTAACTGGTTGTTTTAGGGACTTATAAGTACCATAACCCCAATTAGGGTCCCTTTTAGGGCACTTATAAGTCTACTTACTACCTACTTACTAAGTCCCCCGACCCTCCAAGCAGCGAGCTGCGAGTTAGGACTTGGCAGCACACAGCTCGACTCTCCCAGCAAGAACCATCTCACCGCAACCTGCTCGTTCCTCAGTTACTTCGAGCTCCCCTTCAGCCGTAGCCGTTTCAGGGTTTATGTTTTCAGGGTTTAAGGTTTAGGGAACCCTCATGTAGGGGACTTAATAACTAGAAAAGGGATCTTAAGTATCCTTTATATTATGGCTATGCTAAGGAAACCTATAAGGAATACTGCTGGGAATCCTTCAGCCCCTTGTTTTAAATACTTAACGGCCCGAACTCTTTCCATGCAGACCCAGCCGAAAACCGATGAGGAGCAGGCCTTCTACAGTTCTACCCAGACCCCAGAAGTATGCAGCATCATCGCCTTGTGTACTTGGTGTTGGGCCGAATATCTTTGCCTAGTTTTGGGGTTTAGGTACATTGAGGGGGATGGCACAGTATTGCAGTCTCTCTGGGCTGCGCTTTCTCAGTTCTCCCCCGTTCAACAGAAATACCGGTAAACCCTGTAGATCGTTGTGTTATGAAGGCATCTTTTTCGGGGTTTAGGGCATGGGTGCTCAGGGACTCAACTTCAGGGTTTAAGGATTGAGACTCTTGCTTAATTAGCCGCCGACGCCAGAAACCCTAAACCCCTACATCCACGACGCTGAAAGCGTCTTAAACCCTACACCATAAACCCTGAAACCTAAGTCCAAAAACCCTACATCACAAACTCTAAACCCTAACTGGACCATGAAAACCCCGAAGTCTTATCCAGTTTGATCATCTCGACCGACAAGTGGCCCCAACGACCTCGAGAGCTGACGCACTCAAACAAGCAATCCTGAGCCCTCGAACCCTACGGGTTTAGGGTTTAGCGCTTAGAATAGGGGAAAAGTTTTTAGGTTTGGGCTTACGGTTTAGCGGCCAGATTAGGGCGTAAGGGTACGTAGGGTTTAGGTATTTCTCAAAGCCTACCTGCATCCCCAAACCCTGCAAAGTAGCAGGTATGACACCTTAAGTATAGTGTATATCCCTTACGACGGTAGGTTTTCGGATCCCCAGGTAAAACCTCTTCCCCCTCGGGCTGACCGGAGAAAATTCGCACGTGGGTGTTGGCCCACTCCGCGTCGTCCTGGACAGCTCTGCGGAGGGGATTAGGGTTTACGGTTTATAGCCCTAGGCTGCTTAGACCTCAATACCCAAACCCTCAATGAAACCCTCATGTCCTAAATCCTAAACCTGAAACCTGAAAACCCTGCACCCGGAAATCCCAAACCCACAAAACCCAAAGCGGAAACTCAAACTTTATGGGTTTTGGTTTTGGTGCCGTCCTAGAGGCCTAGGACATAGGAGTTTGAGGATGAAGCTAAAGAGCCCATACGAACTCACGAAACAAAGACCTTCAACATGGTTATCTCTATCCTTAGGTCTAGCCCTCAGGGCGAAAACCCCGAAACCTGAGCCCTAAACCCTATCTCACGAATCAGCAACCCAAAACGCTGAACAACAGGTCCTTCTACCCTAACTACCCCCTCCCCCAGTGGATGTTTGGGGGTCAGGGTTTAGGGTTAGGGTTCAGGCTTCAAGCTTTACTTGATTTAGGAGTTGTAGGTCCCTCAATAGTAGGATCCTTATTATAAGGACCCCAAAATAAGGTACCTCCAATTTTCGGAAACTCCCATTGAGGGGTTCTTGCCCGGCCAAACGTCTGGCTTCTTGGTTTTATAGGTGTTGGTTAGAAGGGGCCCCCACCCTGTAATAGTGACCATAAGGATGATATAGGATTATATTCGGGCCCTATTATATTCTCATTATACCACTATTACAGGGTGGGGGCAGCTTCTAAGGTGTTGGGCTACTATTTTACCTACTTTCGGGGGTGTTGGTAAGGCTTCCCAACAAGGTTCAGATCTTTGTGGCATACACCATGGGGTCTGGGCTCCTTGTATATAGCAAGGGTGCATTCATGCGGGGTCCTTCTTACAGCCGGCCAGATTCTTAGGAGCTCCCATGCGGCGTCTTGCCCAGACGGCCCCGGACAGCTCCAAAAACTCTCCCTGGAGCCCCGAACTTGAAAACTGCAGACGTAACACACCCTAAGCCGCAAACCGCAAGCCCCCAAAATCCTAAACCCCAAACCCTGAAACCCCAAAAAAAACCAACAGAGGAGCCTCGTCAAGAGACGTGAGCTGGGCAGCATTAAAGAGCGGCTGGTCGTAAAGGCAGCAGCACGGGACCGGCTGCTTTGCCTGTAGCTCGTCAGTACAAGCAGGGTTCCGAGTTTAGGGTTTACTACTATTTGCTTAGGAACCCACCAAAAAATAAAAAAATATAACCCCTATATTATCCCTATAAGGAATATATATATATATATATATATATATTTTTTTTTTTTTTTTTTAAAAATTGGGTGGTTCTTAAGCGAATAGTAGTTTAGGGTTCAGGTGTGCAGGAGTAGGGTTGACAGGTCTAGGAATTAGAGCCTTAGGGCTACAGGAAACGCCAGAAAGTTGGAATATGGTTTCATGGTAGGATACCCTATAATTTACCATAAAGGGCTTAGGAGAATCATATTCCAACTTTCTGGCTTCTACTGTAGGATAGTCTACAAGGAATTTGAAGCCTGAGTCGGGTTGTCAGACTCAGCTTCTGGCATTCAGGATTTAGTCTTCAGGGTTTCAGCTGCACCGGGTTTAGGGCCTTGGGGTTTAGGCTTCACTTCGGGTTTAGGTTAGAGTTTAGGGTTCAGGGTTTAGAGTTTAGGATTTAGGTTCGAGTTTAGAGTTTAGGGTTTAGAGTTTGGGGCTTAGGTTCGAGTTTAGGGTTTAGAGTTTAGGGTTTAGGGTTTAGAGTTTAGGGTTGCTAGAAGCCCCGTGAACCCAGAGCCTCCAAAACCCCTTAATTAAGGAATATACCTTAAATCATATTAGGGATCCTACTATAATTTACGGTATATTCCTTAATTAAGGGGTTTTGGAGGCTCTGGGAACCCGGTTCTGGCCTGGAATTGGCTCAGGTGCTGCGAGTACTGCTTGGCCAACGCATCGTTGACATGCAGCTGCTTCTTGATGTCCTGCAGCTTCGAGTTCCGGTTTTGATATAAGGTATATCCCTCAATTAAGGAATATACCTAGGGTTCCTTTAAGGGATCTACAAGGGATCTATAGGGTTTAGGAGACTCCAATATCCCTTAATTAATGAATCTACCTTAAATTACAGTAGAATTTCTGATATGATTTAAGGTATATTCCTTAATTCAGGGATATTGGAGTCTCTGGGCTTGGGATTTGGATTTTAAGGGTTTAGGGCAGCTTCCGGTTCCTTCGGGTTTGGGGTTAAAGGGTTTATCTTGACCGACCAAAACCTACGTTTTGGTAGGGTCCCTCCAAAAATCGGTCTTAATTTTTTTCACAAGAACCTACAAAAAATGGTTGGGTTTGGGGATTAAGGGTTTAGGGGTTTAAGGTTTAGCGTTTAGGATTTAGGGCTCAAGGGCCATTGAATGGTTGAAGGACATTATAGGGTCGAGTGTACAAGGTTCACGAGGTTTTGGGTTTCCCGGTGCAAAGCTTGTGGATCTGGGCTTCGCGTCTACATTGCCTTGCTATGTGCTCCAGGATGACCATCAGCCGAGTTTAGTTCAATGAGGTGTCGTCCTCATGCCTATGTGCTTAGCAGCAAGGATGCAGGATGTAAATGACTTGGTGAGGAATCTTGGAATCTTCTCAGGGTTCACAAGCCAAAACTCCTACCAACTCCTATAGTTATCTCTGAAACCTGAACCACAAGCCTTAAAGAGCTAAATGCTCCAAGCCCTTAACCTAAGGCTCAAAATGACCCAAAGCCGTATATGGTATGGTCTTTGGGACCAAAATCCTTAAAATATGAGTCCTTAGAGCCTAAGGGTTAGCATAAGAAACCCTACAGTGTCTTAACCGTGAAGGCTCTACGCCCCGGGACTTTATGTCAGCCTCTCTTAGTTTCCTTGGCTTCTCCAGTGATCCATCCTGGGTCCGGTTCAAGGTTCAGGATTTATAGGGTTTAGGATTTAGGGCCTAGGTTTAGAGTTTAGGGTTTGGGGTTTTGGATTTAGGGGTTTAAGGTTTACAGGAGCTCCAATAATACACCAACTAGGATACCCAGTAACCTAAGAAGAAAAAGGCCTCTCTTTTTGGCATTGGGTAACTTTATGGGGAACCTAGGACTACAAAAAGGGAATAAGGGTACTACTGAGCATCCTAGCCAATTGAAATGAGTAGCAGGAGACCAGGATGGGACCCTTTAATACCTGAAGCCCCGCGGTCGATTTTTAGGGATACGGGAAGATGTAGCGATGCGTTTACGACACCTTAGGTAAGCCTTCAGGGTCATGCACAAGTTACATAGAGAGATTGGATGGCTCTCCGCAGCCCCACCCACATTGGGACATTCTGTTGCTGGACCAAGTACCCCCTATTCGGAGAGTGTAGGGCTTGTGTCGTGGATCGCTTCTGCGGCTGCAACGTATCGACAAGGCCCCGTAAATCCTAAACCCGAAACCCTACAGTAGAAGCCCAAAAGTTGGAAACCCAATAGCCTTAATCCTGAAGAGTAATGTATAGGGAATCCCAGCACTACTTGGCCTTAATCCGGTTTCCAACTTTGCGGGGTTTACGGTAAACGATTTCCCTTGCTTAAACCCTGCTGTCCTTGGGCTCCAGGCGACAAAGCTCTTGGACCAAGTTCTGCGAAAGCTTTCGGCTGTGGAGCTCAATGCACACTACAAGGCTTACATGTCTACACGATCATGGAACACGTTTTGAAGTACTGGTGTTGAAATCAGAACGTAATGGAGAGGGTTTAATGGCCTCGCTCATTGACATGTACAAGCACGCCCCTACTGGGTATCATGTGCTATGCAGTTCATACCTGCGGGTGTAAACCACACAATTCTTCAATCTGAATGTTAGGGTCCTTGCTCTGCAGATCCTTACCCATCCTATGGCCCAAACCGTGAGACCAGAAACTCGTATTCGCTACCGCTCATACGTCCAGAGGCGAGGGACTTGTTAAAGTAGGGTTGTAGTTAGCTCATCTACACCTGAAATTAAATGTAGACTTCATTAAGGCACTTATAACCATACTTAGAACATTTCAGTACAAGATCTGACTTTTAAGTACTGCTCGAAAATGGTACTTATAGCCATATCGAAACCTGTCCGATGAAGGTCACCCCTCCGGGGTCCGAAAGGCTCAAGAATGATTTAGGATTGAGGGAAAGTATTAATTCGTGTTAGTAATCGCGGAAATTTTCCCTTCTTCCCTCAGCAATGGAAGCGCTGTTTTCGTGGAGGCCGATGCAACGGTCACTTTGCAGGAGGACAGGTTGGATCAGGAGGCCGAGCTATGAGGCCGGGCTGCCAGGCACAGTAACTTGTGCGGACAGGGCTTTCGTACCCAAAGGCTCCATGTACCTTTATAGTAGATAGCTAAGCCTTCAAGGGGTCCCTATTGAGGTACTTTAAGGCCTAATGTATATACTATATGGGAGTTTCCGAAAATGGGGGACCCTAATATGGTACCCGAAATAGTAGGATCCTTATTATAAGGCCCCTAGATTAAGGTACCCCTAATTTTCGGAAACTCCCATATGGGCACATGGAGCCTTAGGGGTAGGGCTCAGCCCTGAAGCTCGGGGGCCCACCCACTCCAAGCAAAAGATGTAGACCAGCATCATCCAGCACGACAGTGACCGGCGCATGCCGGCGGAGCCTTACCCTAAGGCTCAAAATAGCCCCAAAACCGCATATAGTATGGTCTTTGGGCCCAAATTCCTTAAAACATGAGTCCTTACCTGGACCCGCAAAGTATGTAGAATAAAAGCATTTTACAGGTTTTGGGCCATTATTTTACCTACTTTTGGGGGTCTAGGTAGAGCTTAAGGGTTGAAGAGTCAAAGCAAAGTGGGACGCCTCGGCCCCTTAGGCTGCGTCGACAACTGCCAGGGAGGTCCAACGGTTTAGGGTTTGGGGTTTAGGGTTTGGGGTTTAGTGTTTTGGGTTTTTTTTATTAGACGGCCCTTTTCTCCCGTTCAAGCGTCGCTGAAGTGTTTTGGCCTTAGGGTTTAGGGTTTAGGGGGTGCGGTACTGCCCCTTCCCTGCGCAGGGTTTCTCGGCGCCTGTGGGTCCCAGACCCATCCTGCTCATCCTGACACACATACCCGCCCATGCATCGAAGGCAGCATAGTCGTGAAAGCCAGCGTCTGCCCTGCCCAACACTCCAGTTTTTACAAAGGAAGACTCAAATAATTTCTGATAAGCCAAAACTCACCAGAACAGAATGCTATCTTGCATTTCTACTATCCAGAAAACCACTGAACGGCATTCCCGCATAGTGCCTTTAGAAGTCTTGTCGAATATACCCTCACTTGCCTCATTCCAATGATCAGGTGCCGGCCGTAAAGCTTGAAGCCCTGGACCTCCAGACCCCAAAGTCTGCACTAAACCTATAAGCACCTGTACTACCCTAAACCCTAAACCCTAGGTGCCTGAGTTTTGCTCTGCAGCCGCGGTGTGCTTCGCATCGCAACCTCCAGGACCGGCTTTGAATGGAACCTGACGGGGCGGTCCCTTTTGGGCTTAGGAGTTTAGAAGGAGTTTAGTGTTTCGAGGTTTCGTGGTGTAGGGGTTTAGGGCTCCGGGAGTCTCTGCACGAAGTGGCGGGCTCTGAACATAGTGGCCTCAATAGACAGAAATGTGCAGGAGGGATCTTAAACTGCATAAAGACACACACTGACTATAAGTGATAAGCGGTTGTCCTGTCAATTGCTCACACCGCTGCGTTGCGCTCTAGTCCTTTGATTGGAACCCCTTGAGAAAGCATCTCAACCGATCTCCTGGAACCTGGTCGTGCTTAAGTGCCTCTTGTCGTGGGGTATGCTTTAGGCGGTGTAGGGTGTAGGGTGTAGGGTTTATGGTTTGGTTTGGAGTCAAAGTTTGGGATTACTGTAATGCCTCTGACTCTAAAGTCAAGTGCCTGTGTAGTAAGTATTCGATGCAAACATGTATATACATGTGTGTATGTATATATATATATATAGGCATAGATCTACATACACACCCACACATAAATACATAAACTGGCGGGGAATCGAGGTTCCAGTTTTGAAGTTCCACGGCTGAGGTCAAGCTATCTGCAGTCTCGTTCTTCGCGTGGAATGGGGGAATGGATTATAGGGAGTGCTACAGGGGACCTTATACGGGACTATCATAATCATAGGGATCCCTTCCCCCATTCCCTACTAAGAACCAGACAGTGCAGGGGTTGGGGGGCATATTATACAATCACTACGATAAGGAACCCTGGGAAAACGGTCGGTAACTATATGTGGTTGTCAAAACTATGGTCCCTGTTTGGGTCCCTAGTATAATACAGCACCTTGCTTTTAGGGTACCCAGAAAGGGACCCTGATTCTGACAACCACCCAGACCCTAAACCCTAAACCCCCTAACCGCACCTGTAGTATATATCTCTCTCGGTTCAGGGCCGAGGCTTCCCCGATAAAAAGGAACAGACGGAAGCCCTCATCTCGGGTTGTTCCGTAGGGGCTGAGTACCCGAGCCCAAGGGTTTAGGGTTAGGGTTTCGGTTTAGGGTCTAGGGTTTAAGATTAGGATTAACCATGGTAGCATTGTATAAGGCCTAAAAGTGGAAAGGTTATATACCTACTCAGCAACTAAGGTTTTGATTACGGTACAATGTCCTTTATTCACCCCCTTAAGTTCCATTATAATAAAAGAAAAGCATAATTCCTAAGAGCATTAAAGTCTTGGGGTTTTGGATCCCCTTCAAGAACCCCCCATAGGTCTCTTAAAGGAACCCTTTTCTGGGGGGGTTGAGGACAAGGCTTGGCTTGCTCTGGAGGTCCTCTAGCATCCTCCGGATGCTTCCAAGCCATCTTCAGAACCTTCTGCAGGTTTCCGGATTTTGGTCAGGCTTTAGGGTTTAGGGTTTTCTATGGCTTAGGGCTTAGGGGGTTTTTCTGCTTTAGGGTTTAGGAGCTTTATGGTTTAGGGGTTTTGGGGCTTGGGGGTTTTATGGCTTAGGGTTTAAAGTCTTTCTGGTTTAGGGTTTAAGGGTTTTTATGGTTAAGGGTTTTTATGGTTTAGGGTTCATTAGGGTTTAAGGTTGAGGGCTTGGAGATCTCTCCACCTTGCGGTCCATCGGCCATGATTCAGCTGCCAAAGCCGGCAAAAGCTCATTGCGAACGTAGCTCTCGAATATTTAGGGCTTAGGGTTCGTTCAGGGTTTAGGGTTTAGTTTAGGGTTCGTTCAGGGTTTAGGTTTTGTTTAGGAATTTGAGCCCTGACTCGCAGTCGGGGTCATTTCAGCTGCACGATGGTCGCACCATGTCGCACCACTGGTGCTCGCGGCAACCCAAGAAACGTCTCTGGTCGGTGGCAGACTTCCTGTGCGAATGAACTTGACCGTTCTGAAACTGCGCTGGTAAAGTTTGCGCCAGTGCCGGTTCCATCTTCGAGGAATAGTCTTGGCCAAGCCGCTGGGTCGTCCGATTTGAGGGCTGGGTGGCAAAATTTTAGAGTCTGCGCATGTAAGGGTGTAGGGGATGTGTGATAGTAGTGCCACAGTTGCTGAGAGGGAGCAGGGAGGCTATCAAGAAGACCCGGTTCTAAAATGAAGGTTCCAGATTACATCCTGAACCCTCACTGTAAGCACTGACCCTGCGAGAAGAGGTGCCTTGAAGCAGATGACAGGAGGACGAGCATGGCTTCAGTCCCCCCCACAAAAAGCAATTTGTAGGCTTTCTGAAGTTCGGGACTCCTTCGGGGTTCCCTTGATAAGCAGTCCATCAAGGTGGCTTTCTTTTCTGATAATTGCCTTGCTATGCCATGGAGGGTTGCATTGTGCAGGGTACTGGCTGGGTCGGTGGGTAATGGTAGGGTGTTGGGCTTCGAAGCTTTGAAGGAGGTCCAGGCTTCTGCTTCAGAGGCTAAAATCGAAACCCTCGTATCCTCAAGACTTTTGAATACGCGCCCATGAACATATTCACAGAGTATTGTGCATGAATCTGCCCTATGCTTGTCTCTAGTGATGCACTTGTACGTTGAATCTAGCATTTGAGAGCAAGCTCAGAAAGGCAGGGTCATAGGTTAAGTACTAGATAATGACATGCGTGGGGATTTGATCTCGATTGTGTTGCTGCTCTCCCCACCAGAGCTGTAATGAATATAGGTGTGGCTGGCTTGCACTCTCCACAGACTAACATGAAGAAGGCATGTCAAGCGAAAAATAGACGTCGGAAAATTCCGCACACTTCTTCAGCAGGCGTTTGAGAGATTTCAAGACACTTCTGAAAACCTTGTACTTCCCACCGGAACGTTTCTCACCTCCCACGCAAGCCCCTTCACTACTTCCAGGACCAACACCTGATCGCAAAAGCGATGCCACGAATAGCACAGGTGTGCGCAGGTCATTCCGGCACGCGTCCTTCATCGCACCGATAAGGCTGTCCTCATCGGCCTTAGAGCCAATTAGCTCCTTGCAAGTTATGCGAGCGCATCCCTTAGTGGACTTAGGCACGGCGTAGCCATTGCCCAAGCCACAGAGGTCAACAATCATGCGGTCAGGCTTTCGTCCACCAGCCTTCGACGGCATTGCTACCAATCTCCCATCGCCCGTTGCCTGAAAATTCAAGGCCTTAAGCAATCTCCTGGAGATTTGGCTAGTCAACTCGCATTTATCAGATCGATCCTTAGCGTCCGAATCGGTCATGTGCAAATGTTTGGACGAGCACACGTCAGACGACTTAGGATGCAACGCGACGTTTGCGGCAATGTACTCCCATTCATCCTTGCAGTAGCCGAGCTCAACGGCGGTTCCGGGAGATACAGGATCCCGAAAGGTATAACGTTGCCCGTGAGTGCATCCTTGGATCTTGATGCTCTTCCACATGGCATCTTCCTGAAGTCCCTTGTACTGCTTGGTTTCCTGGACTTGTACTCGAGGAGGTACTTCGATGATGATTTGGAACCCCCACGATGCCGCTCTGCGCGCAATTCTTTGGACGACCTCCCCCCATGGGTAGTCTGTCCGCAATTTGGCCCTTTCAGGGTTGTCAGCGATTTTCCGACTCAGCCACGAATTCTTGCCCAACACCCCTGCGCCAATGAAGATCACGGAGTTAGGGTTGTTTTTCCTTGCTTCCACCACATCGAAGAGGTAGGCACACATGGCGTCGTCAACTTCTCGCCCCATACTCAGAACATTCACTTGCAACCCAGGGTCGTAGTGAGAATCGGGAGCATGCTGCGCAATGCAGTCCTTGCCAGGAGCATACTCATTCCACCAGTTCTCCTCATCGACTCCTACCAATGTCCACACCGTCACTGCCTTTGGAGCATCTTTGATAGTGATACGGTATTTCCAACGGCTGTAAGGATTCTTGTAAGTATGGACCAACCCTCCATCGTGGTCGAGGAATTGGATCACCAGGCCCTCCTTGGGTTTGTTTTCGGCGAAATTGACCACGTGAGGCACAATTGCTCCATCATATCCTTGATATTCCCTTTTCTGTTCAGCCGCATCATGCCATACATCCTCGTACACTGACGACCATTGGTCATAGCCGAATTGGGAGGCTTGACTTTTGGACTGGCCGTTGAAACAAAGAGGTAATGTAAAGCCCTGGTACCCCCCATGGATGGCACGCGCCAGTGTGACAACCACCGCTCGCCATTTGGCGGGCAGGGCGCGCACATAAGACTGGCCCAAAGGCGGTTCAGGAGGAGGCAAAAACGGCGGCGCAAGGACGTCCGCAATAGCGGCTGGGCGCAAATGCCCCCGTACCGGATGGTACTGAAACACAGCACGCTCCACATAGCGGTCGAACTTGCCCGGTTGATCAAGGATAGCAGCACGGTCCTCCATTTGGTGCCACTGCCCTTCACGAAGAATCCAAGTCGACCGAAGGTAGCGACCAGGCGGCAACGCGGAAGGCGGCCCCCGCAGCATGCGCGGGAACTTGACAACCAGGATGGGGTCCACACTGTCATGTTCTTGCAAGCCTTCCTTACTCGACAATCCAGCGCGATACAACACCTGAGGGAGGATCGGCGTCTGCGTGTAAGGAAAACAAGGCACCTCGCTCTTGAACGAGTAATGCTGTTGGCCCTTCTCATCCGTGCTTTGTGTATGAGTAGGGCGCATCAGATCCATAATCTCTTGGGAGCCAATGAGGGCCGGCGGAAAAATGTTGATGAGCTGACACGCATGTGTCCAGGACACAGAATCCTTGAACGACTTGGTGTGTATGTCCGCTGACATCTTGGCAGTGACCTCATAGGCAAGAGAAACGTAACCTTCCTGAAAGATAGAATGCATCCATCCAATGCAGATGCCGTGGGTACGTTCCAAATGACGCATAGTCGGATTCTTGCCCGTGCGAATCACCCCGATCATGGTCTGGTTGTCGTCGTAGAAGACGAAGTTGGGGTCTTGCCTCCCAAGCTGCTGCCACAACGTGATAGCAGGCAATCCAAGACGTGACATGGCAAAGTCGGCCGCGACAATCTCGGCCTCAGGTGTGGAATGACTCAAGCATCCCTGCCTTTTGCTAAGTCCCGCCAAGGGAAATCTTGTGTGAGAACCTTGAATGTGCAAGTGAGCACCGGAGGTAGATTTCAAACTTTCTCCACAACCTGCATAGTCCGCATCTGCAAACAGCCCGATGGACGAGTCCTCCAAGGAGTTCCCGACCCATCCAATCATCATGTGATGTTTGGACTGGTGCACATAGGCCATGAGATGATGAAGAAGAGCATCCTCCTTCTTGGTCCATTTCGTGATCTTGCGTGCGAGATTGTTGATACTGCGCAGAAGATCAAAGCGGCAAATGCGCGCGGCATAAAGCAATTTCATGAGAATGCTTGCTGCCTGCGGAGCAAGTGCGCCGCGATTAGCCTCGTTGATCTCCTCTTCCTCTGGCGCCTTGGGAATAGGTGGAGGCGGAACAAGCCGACCATCCTTATCAACAGGCATGGTGTGTCCACACCACGTGCATCGATGGCTTTTACCTGACTGTGCCGGAGCGCGAGCTGGGTGATTCTTAGTCTCCTCAGCCGGACTCGGCGATGGTACCGTCTTGAATTTTGTCGGATCGAACCCAGTCACGTCGCAGTACTTCTTGACTGTCATGTCCAGGTACGTCTCCATGTCGTAGGTAACGGTCTGCACCTTCGTTTTGTCATGCAACGTTGCCTCGCCCTTGGAGATGCGACAACCCAGATACAAACCTAGTGGCGTTTCCTCTTCCAATCGAAGTTCTTGGCGCAGCATGTCCCAACCCTTGGGCAGGCTCTCTTTGGGCCCTGCCATCTTCCAGGGCCTTCTAAGTGATGGGTTTGGGGTCTACATTTTTTACAGTAGCGGAAAGTCCCTTAACTGATGTGTTTTCTGTCCATGGGAATGCTTGCTCGGCAACTGTCATATTGGGCTTCACTAACTGTCATATTCAGGCTCAGCCGGTGCTTGTGCAATAGTTTTGCATTTTTCACCAGGTGTAGGGTGCCATGGAAGATGAGCGAGCGTCGCGGGAGGGTGAAGTCTGTGCTGTGGTGGAAAATCAGTTCATTTAGCATTCCTTCATCCGCGTGCCGCGGCCGCCGGATCCCAGAATGTTGCGAGCCAGGCTGGTCGCCTCTTGACTGTAGCCAAAATCAACAAAAACCGCATTTTTAATTGCTCCGTCGAAGACCGGACCGATAAGATCGAAACCCACCCCCCGCCCGCAGCCCAGGAGCTGAACGCCCGGAACGCTTTGATCCGGGGGCGGCTCATCCGACAGGCCCGTACCGCAAACAAACCACCCTGGCAAAAAACCGGCTGCGTGCAGTAGCCACTGCCGAAACCCAGCCGAGTCCAGGCAGGGCGTGCGAGGTTCATTCGGGATGTTCGATGTCGGTATGTGGATTCTGAGTGAGCCTTATATACGAGCGACCTTTTTAAAAGAACTATTAATGAACCACGCCCGACCGCGTGCAGAATCCAGCTCTTTCTACAAAGCGGCGCCGGGTTGAGGCATGGCTTCGGGCTTCGTTGTATTTTCGTCCTCCAGCCTGTGCGTGCCCATGTCCGCAACTGAGACCTCTATACTGAAACTCCGGCACCGCAGCAAGCATGTTCCACTGGTGATGCAACTGCAACGCCAGCAGGTCGCTTCAAGTTCCGCGTCGGGTTAGGGGTTCAGGGTTAAAGATTTCGTTGTTTTGCTGTTTGTTTTTGCGGTGGGTTTTCAGGGTTAGGGTTGCAGATTCGGGCTTAAAGGATGGATTCGGACGCAAGGCTTAAGTTTGACGCTATATAATCAGGAAATAAAGTTATTTTAAGTTTGCAGCTATAGACTCAGGAAATAGAGTTATTCTAAATCCCCATCAGCCCCCAACCCGAGCCTTAAACCTTTGCACGCAGCATATGCCCACTACACTTAACTCGATCTCTTAGGGTTTGGGGTTTGGGGGTTTAGGGTTTTTGTTGTCGTGGTGCTGTCGCCCGCAAACTTTGGTCTGAGTAACCGGCCAAGGATCTGGTCTTCATTACCGAGCATCGAGAAGCTCCGAAAGCCACTAAATCGCAAGACTGCAAAAACCGCCTTTGCTGCAAGGGCCTTGAATCACCAAACCTGCAGCCCAATCCCTGACGCTTGAAACCCTCGAAGCAACAGCCCTACATCCACGCCCCTCTGTGTGGCAGGAGCAAAAGACGTCAGATCGTCACAAGACGTGTCAGCTCGCGTGGAAAGAAGACTGCTGTGTAATGGCTGACCCAATCTAAATTTAGAATCTCGAGCTTGAAACCACCCGGAAGCAAGCAAATGCCAGCTCTGCAGACATTTTATAAGCATGCAATTAAGCCCCAATCTCAAACCCCGGAGGCCAAAACCCTAGACCCGAAAGCCTACACCTAAACCCGAACCTCTACACGAAACCGAAACCCCTGCCCCTGAATTTTTTTGTAACACAAGCGCTGGAAGCCTTACATATATAGCGATCAGTATAAGACCGGTGGCGAAGATCTCAAGAGCACGCAAAGCTACACTCTGAATTTCGGTATCGCCGTTGCCGAGATGTGCCCCGGCTTCTTTTGGCCTATGTAAAGCCCCAAGTCTGCTCCTGTATAGTTCTAATATGAACCGACACATTCGTCCCGGAGCCTTCCTATACAGATCCTAAAGCAACTGACAGTTGGCTTTTCTGGGCTTATGGCTACGAAAAACCCCAGGTCTGCTCCTGTATAGTTCTAATATAAACCGACAGATTCGTCCCGGAGCCTTCCTATACAGATCTTATAGCAACTGACAGTTAGATTTTTTGGGGGTATGGCTATGTAAAGCCCCAAGTCTGCTCCTGTATAGTGCCAGTATGGGTCCCATATTAACCGACAAATTAGTCCCGGAGTCCTCTATACACAGATATATAATAAACGACACGTTGGAGCCTTCTTCTATACGGGGCTTAGAGACTAGGTTTGTAGCCAAGGTTTCGTGAAGCCAAGCGAAGTGTGGCGTCGATCCAGACAGCAGCTGTCTCTTGCGGTGATATTGATGCTAGCAGGGCCGAGCCGGAGGATACTTATGTTTGCGAGCTCCACGATTTGCTGGGCAAGGTTGCTTCGTGGAAGTCGGCATGCATAATATTAAGTCTATGTGCTGAAGTCAGCAATAATTAGAGCTGTTAGCTTGCTGGCCTCGCCCAACCGAAAGGCCACTTTGACCATGAGCGGCTTGCTGCACTAGGAAAAGCGAAACGTGCTGATAGCCCCGTGTAGTGTCATGTGCTACAAAGACATTTCGTGTCAATTGGCTCGGTGTCAGACAAACAGGCGCCACCCGGGGCACCTGGGCGGCTCGGGCGGCGCCGCCCGGGCACCTGCGCCTCTGGCGCCTCGGCACCGCCCGGGCACCTGGGCGCCTCGGGCCTGGTGTCAATTGTTTCAGCGGGTTCGGGGCACGGTCTCGGGTTTTGGGGTTGGCACAGGCCCCTTTTCCGTGTCATTTGCGTGTCATTTGCGTGTCATTTGGGGCCCCAAACCATACACTTAGCTTTCTAACTGACATTTTCGGGAGGCCCCATTCCGTGTCATTTGCGTGTCATTTGCGTGTCATTTGGGGCACCTTCGGTCGGGATTTTCTTTCTGTTTCGTGGCACTTGCTTGGAACCCCAGACCCGGGCATTCCTGACAATTCGCGTCACTGGTCGAACGAGCGATAGGATTGTAGCTGGAGTGCTCGAGAGCGGCCTGTCAGAGAAGATGGCACCGGGACCCGAGCGCATGAAGAACTTGCGAAGCATACCTGTGATGCTCGGCTGTGCATAGAGTGCACTGCATGTGTGACCAGGATTGGTGATTATACTGCATTGCTGCGCGTCTGCGACTAGAATCAATATGGGCGACAGCCAAGTCGATCAAGTCACGTTCCAGGAGGCCAGACATTGACACCAAGTGCTTCGATGGATAACCTGGGATACTACTACATAATGTCCGAGGTGCCGGGTTCTGTGTGCCTGAAGTCCTCGGCGGACGCAAGGCGGGTTGTCACTTAAGCTGCTGTGTCTCTGCGAATTTTCAGGCCCAGGAGAAGCTCGGCGGTGCCGTCGTTTCGGTATGGGGCCTTAGGCGTTGTAGGGTTCAGGGTATATTAAACAATAAGGTTCGATGGATCCTATATGCGGGAACAATGAAAAGCCGATGTCTCACCCGAAACCCGAGGATAGCTTTCTTCGCTCCAAACGACAATAATAGCTGAACCCCTCAACCCCTCCATCTGTGCAACCTCGAAGTTAGACCTTGAACCCAATTTGTGTTAAGGTAGAGGGCCCCGGCAATCGGATTGGAAGTCCCCGCAGTCAGACCTAAACCCGGAACCCGCTATGCAAAACCCCACGTTTGCTCCACATTCGTCCCGGAGCCTTCCTGTACAGATCTTAAAGCAACCGACAGTTGGCTTTTCTGGGCGTATGGCTATGCAAAACCCCAAGTCTGCTCCTGTATAGTTCTAGTATAAACCGACAGATTCGTCCCGGAGCCTTCCTATACAGATCTTATAGCAACTGACAGTTAGATTTTCTGGGCTTATGGCTATGTAAAACCCCAAGTCTGCTCCTGTATAGTTCTAATCTGATGAATGAAAAGGGCTCAAGCCTTAATCGATCCACCACGGCCCTCCAGATCGGTCCCCCTGTCCTGAGGCTCACGACGGACCAAGAATTCTTCGGGAGCATCGCTCGGAGTCCCTGGCTGCTGTGCCGCGGTATCTGCATCTCCTGATTTGGCGTGATTATTTACATATCGTGGATCTGGCCTTGGCGCCGGCGTCCGCCACATGGCTGGTCAGCATCTTTTGTTGGAGATCGCGGTAGTTTGTGTTCCTTGTGTTGGCTATAGGCCTTGCTCGAGCTTACATGTTGTGCTTCACACTGGCCAGGCCTGGAATCCTCGGCGCCGGCAGTTCCAGCTAGGGGTGCTTCGGGTTGATCGAATTAAATGCAATAAATATACCCGCATCACGGAAAAAGAAAAGATCCGAAAGGTCACGACCAACAGGAAAGGCTTTTCCAACGCCTACAGTGAGTTCGCTGGCGAATGCAAGAAGGAGCGCGTCCGCAACCTGCCGTGGATTATAAGTATACGTCTATAGAAATTTGTCAGGGCTGGTCGCGTGCATGGGCTTATATAGGCCTTTTTTCTTTGTTGCATCGAGATCCGCAGGGCCTTAAGGATGCCTTCAGGGACCTTTATCAGATCCTGAGCTAGACTCCATCTAGGGTTGCAGGGCTCCGCCATTCACGCTGGAGTCTATGCAAGCCAACCGGGCTGCTGGAGAATTCCCGACACTGGCACAGAAGTATTTGAATGGAGCCGTGCCTCGGTTTGGACAAGCTTTTTCTATCGCGAATCTTGGTTGGCTGGTTTGCTGGGAAATGTTGGGATATGGCTTCTGTCACCAACACACAGCATTTCGTCGGGCTGGACCGACTTCGATGCACTTTCACCGATGCCGGGCCCTTGCTGAGTGATGAGCAACGAGAACAAGCTGAGTTTGTCAATGACTTACACCACTGCCTTCTCTTGGATCCCTGGCATATATTCCCGGCTGTAGTTCCGAGAAGCATTCACCGGCCAGGGCTGTAGCTCGATCGATTGGTTTGCTTCGCAGACCTCGAGCCGCAATTCTGAAGCAATCATGTCAGCCTGTGAAGCTGTCGCATCTGATGAATCTCTGTACGAAACTCTTCCGAAATTTCACGAAGCTTGGCTGCGCCTCTTTGCCTCTCCCTTTCCCTGCCAAGCCGCTTACGCACCCTTGGTCGCAATGAATTTCAAGTGAGCTGCAACTGATGCCGAGAGCTCTTTGGCTGCCAGCACGTCGGCAAGATTCATTCCTACGAGACCCTAAACGCTAAACTCTTAAACCCTTAATCGTATCGACATACCTCGTTTGGCTTGTCCTAGAGTGAGAGCATAAATCCTTAAACCTTAAGTTCTCTACACCCTAGATGAGTCTGGCCAGCAAAAGGCTCGAACACCTCGTCCTTGATATGACTTTGCTGCCAAATCCTCTCCGAGTCTCCAATTATCAAGAAGGAGATCTGGTGGGGAGGGTCAAAAGCTGGCTGGCTGTGATCGAGAAACCCAAGCAGCTCTGCAAAACTGTTCTGGAACGCTGGGCCTGGTTCGCCTCTGTTACTTGGGAGAACAAAAGACTGGCCGCCATGGAACCTTCATCTTCAGATTCCGAATGAGGACAGCGGCATGGAGCTACAAAAGGAGAGGTGTCCGACCCTGAACAACAAATCCTTAAAGCGCCGGGAGCCCCAAGCCCTGAAACCCCTACAAACCCTGACGCCACGAACCCCAACTCCCGAAACCTCTTCTTCACCCTGAAAACAAAACCCCGTAAAGCCGAGCGCCCCAAGCCTTGAAACCCTTAAAAAACCCTGAAACCTCCTCACCCTGAACACAGCACCCCTACAAGCCGAGAGCCCCAAGCCCTTCCCAAAACCGAATAACAGACCAGAGCCGGTTTAGGGTTAGGGCTTAAGATTGTTTGCTGGTTTTTGGGTTCGCCGAAGGTCGAAGGGTTGGTAGATTAGGATTGAGAGCTTTGAGTCTCAGCTTCCGGGCTTAAACGTTAGTGCATATAGGGTTGAAGGCGTCTTATGTGTAGCCCAGGGCACGCGAGCCCCCATAACGTTTGTAAGTATGTGTGACATATATGTCAGCGTAAATGACATATTTTGTTCTGTCTATGTTAACTGACATGTTTTTGGGCCTGGAACGCAAAACACGTCGAACAGAGGGTCCTGGTTGAGATCATCCACGTAGATGACAAGTAAGAGCTTCATCTGCGGGTGGAAATACAGTGATGGCCATTCGTCGCCAATCGGCTTGAATCCTACTTTCTGTACCGCGGTATGGCAATGTTGTTCCCACATGGTTCCTGCATCAGGATGTCCATATAAGGCTTTGACCAGGCGACACACAGGTCTACGGAATTTATGCCTTTTCGCAGATGGATGCCAGGCTTCATCAGGCAGTTCAACCCAACATGGAGTGCCCGATAGTCTCGCCTGAATGTATGCTTGGATAGCGTCCGCCATCTGGACATCGTTGCCAGGAAGACATCCGTAATAATCTGCCCACCGTGAGGCGTCAAACGTAGCCGGGGAATTCCCCAAATCCTGAAACAATGCGGCTTCCATATTCTGATCTTTGACCTGATCACCGAGTAGTACACCTCGCCCTTTGAACTTCCTGGCAGGATCGTCCTCTTTGAGCTGATAGTTCTTCTCGTATATCAGTCCATGTACTCGCGCCATATGTACTTTCTCACCTTTCTTCTTTGCCTCAGCGACGACGTCGTCATATTCACGCGTAGTTGAGAAATCAAACACCTCTTGGTCCCACAATCCCTTCCATTCTTTCATGAAAGCTTCCATGGCCTTGGGGTTGTTGACCATCTCCTTGCGTGTGACGGGTCGAGTGACCATGGCATTGAAGCATGATCCTCCTGCATGATTCTTTTCCCGATGTACGTTTCTGTGAGAAGTCGTACACGGCATAGACGGAATCCAGTTATCATCCATGACCATATGCGCCGGAACGGCCGGCACGACGTCTGACAAGAATTGCTCTTGTGTGTATTGATCCACATAGGACTGTGCCCAGGACCATCCATCGTCGTCGTCAATGGACACGTTGAGTTGCAGATCAATTTCTTCACATGGAACAATCTTGGGAAAGATCATGTTGTCCAAAATCTTGGTGACTATCTTCTTTCCTATCACAGCCTTCTTCCGGTCCTTCTTGGCAACTCGAGCTTTGTCTCGCTTTTCTTTCTTGTACGCTGCCTTCTTCTCCGCTTCACTCATTTTCTTCCATGCTTCCGGAGAATAGGAATGGATAGGTCGCCGTGTAGGAAGGGTTCGTCGACCGTCGCTTCGGATCTTGTATGGAACTCCCCTTTTATCGATCTTGCAGGCTTCACCATCATCAGTGAGATATACAATGCCGTCCCCTTTCTTCCCCGTACTCCAATGTTCAATCTCCTCAGGAGCCAACTTCTTTTCTTTCAAGATCTTGATGATCTCTCCAGGTTCTTCGATGTCTCCTTCGGGGATGAGTCTACCGGTTGGACCGACTTCGCGGGGCGATCGTCGATCTTTCCCAGTGACCTTTGGTTCAGAAGGAGGCGGTGCTGCACGTAGACCTAGCTCTTCGTCTAGTTCTTCGAGTCTCTTGTCTCCTATAGCATCAATAGCTTCATGTTCTGCTGACTTGAAGACTTCGCCAGACGGCTCCGTCTCTATGTCAGATGGATCTATGTCCTGTAAGTCAGGATCTTCTCCGGGATCCGGTGGAGGAAGAAGACCATCTTGATCATCATCATCCCCGTTGCCACCATTTCCTCCAGGCGGACCGTCATCCCCGTCATCGACGTCTTTTATCTCCTTGCCAGCGAGGTCAACGTTGTCCCTGAGTCCCTCAATGGTTGAGTTCATCCTCTCGTACTCGGCTTTCAGGGGAAACGTTATCTCCTCTGGGAAGTAGATAACTTCTGTCTCGTACGGTCTCATCAACTTCCTGGGAACAGATGCGTCCATCGACAAGTTCGCATTGGCAAATTCCTTCATGTCCCACACGCGATACTTCTTGGACCATCCTTGACCAGCAGTGATGATGTATCCGGCAAAAATGCCTGGGATCCCCTTTGGATCGAACTTGTTGCCATATGTCTTCGGCCTTGTATCCGTCGGCTTGAAGAAGACTTTGGCCCCAAACGGTATGGCTTTTCCCTCGAAGTCCTTTCCAGTCATTCGTTTCCATGCTGAATCACCATCGCCCTCCACGTCTTCAATGTTGAGGTTCTGCATCACGCAATTCAGCGCAAAGGACCAGTATTGGGCGGGTAACCCGGCGTGTAGCATGGATGCTGCGACTGTGTTGATCACTTCTTGATTTGATCGTTCAGCGAGTGAATTGTTACTGGGTTTCCCTGGAAGGGAATGATCTATCACGATCTTCAACTGCGCCATAGCTGAATCGAACTCTGGTGCTTCATCACTATACGCCATATGAATCTTGCGTCTCCCCATTAGGCGTCTGATGGCCATGACGACCTCGTCAGTATTCCTTGAAGCCGTGGGAATCGCTGCGATCATTTTGGTGGCGATGTCTCTGATGACTAGAACTTCACGTGCTCCATCATCGAGTCCGATACCTGCTTCGGCGGCCTTGCGCATATCGAGGAAGTCGAACGTCACAAGATCTCCCCAGTGTTTGATCACACGTTGAAACGCACCTCGTTGTGTCCGCAAGTGCTTCATCTTCGCGCGTATGCACGATTCGCAATATGGATTGCGGTAGCGATGAGTACACAGATGTGCCAACGTCTTGGCTTCGGCTTTCAGTGTTCCGACTCTGGCCTTGCGGCTCGGCGCACCGTCGCCTTCCACATCAATGATCACTTCATCGTCACCGTCCAATGGAATTTCACCCACTCCTTTTCCTTCGTCGTCGTCCGGAGGTCGTCCGGCCTCGGACTCTGGTACTTCTTCTATAGGAGGTTCTTGGGGTTCAGGATCAGGAGGTCGTTCATGATCGTCACCTTCTTCTTCTGCTTCAATTTCGCTCGGTGCAGCTTCAGCGGCAGCTGCGACCCTGACGTCAACATCACCCGCGGTCAGCACACCCTTGAAGATTTCGGTGATCGCTTTGGCCTCCGGATCATCATGAACCAGTGACTTGGAACTCCCGGCACGAATGTACGGGATGTCACCGTTCACGAACAGAGATATTCTCTTGCCCTGCGGGTTGATCATGAATGGTTCCCTTCCGGGTGGCCACACAAACCCGTAGTTGAAGTTCATACATCTCTTGCCTATGGAAAGCACCGACGGTGTGTCATCCAACACATAAGCGTTGATCGGTTCCTCGAACGACTCAGTCTGGAAATTCGACACGAGATCGGTATCGGTGATTCCATTTGCTGTCTGAAATGATATGGGCTCTGGAGTCACGAGTGTCTCGAGACTATGCTTCTCGATCTTCTTCTGAGATATGAGGTCATGGCCACACCCAGTGTCCATGAGAAACTTGATCTTCTTCTTGAGGATGACTGGTTGAACCATGCATTTGAATACACCTTGATTGATGATCCGTTTGCTGTGCGCAGCATCGAGTTCACGCTCAACGATGGAATCCTCACCGTCGTAGAAGGAAACTTCTTCCACCCGAGACGTTCCTGGGATTCGTACGAATGAAACTCGATCTCCGCATTGATCATCATCGTCGTCAACCATGTCTCTCATGATCTGTGCCCTCAATCTCGCTTTGTGCTTGGCGAATTCCAAATTCACGGCGCGATCCTCATCGTTGACAAGCGCTTCCATGTCGACGTACTTCACCTTCCGATCCTTGTCCTTCTTCGATCTTCTAGGACACGAAGAAATGAACTTCACGTCATCGGCGAATGTCACATTACGCTTGATCTCTTTTCGGGTCGACGTAGTCGGTCCCGAGGATTCGTCGTCTGTTGAACAATCCGAATCAGCGTCGCTGTCAACGGATGGACAATCTGACTCCTCCTCATCTTGTCTTGAAGATCGCTTCCATATAGCCGGGGCTGATGGATTCCACCTTCGGCACAATCTGATGGCGGGTGCCGCAGGGAGTGCCTTGGCCTTGGCATTCGGCTTCGCTGGAGCTGCCTTTGCTTCGGATTTGGCTTTAGCTTTTGCCTTTGGTTCCGGAGCTGGGGTAGCTGCTGCCTCATGCTTGAAAGGACAATTCTCTCTTGAGCACGAGCCTGTGTTCTTGAACGAGTAGCATATCCTATTTCCTCCTCCTCCAGATGGACTTGGAGTTCTCGTCCTCGGCGTAAAGGGTCGCTCTGGAGTCTTCTTCGAGTGACTGAATGGGCACTTGTCACCATTTCGACACCCTGCATCTGTGAAATGGAACTTGCAGCGGATTTGCTTCTTGCTCTTGTCGCCTCTGTTGTCCGCTGACTCACTCCTCGTCTTCTTCTTGGGCTTTGGCTTGGTCTTCGCATGACTCTTCGCTTTGCTTTGAGGTAGTACAGGTGTTGCTTTATCCGGCTTGGTCGGCGAAGCCTTGACCTTTGCGGATGGAGCTGCGTTAGGCGTTGGTTTCTCAGGTACCTTGGCCGGTGCAGCAAGCAAATCCTTGCCCTCAAGCATCTGGCGCAAGCCAATTTGGGTCTGAGTGAGATTTGATTGTTCTCGTCTCCGCATGATGGTACGGTCAATGATCTTCATCAGATTGTCGTACGATCGGTCTTCATGATTGTAGGGCAAGTGTTCGTAGTGCATGCCCAACTCCATCTTCATTGCGGGCGAGTCCTTGATCTTGCTGTACAAGCAATCACGGAGAGCTGTTTTGGATGGTATGTCTTCTGGCCTCATCCGTCCCAGAACTTCCAACCACGTCTGCTTGAACGTATGAAGTTTGTTGTCGCCTTGGTACTGGAGCTTCACCAGATACTCGAGAGTGATGATCATGTCGAGACGATCGTGCGTTCGAAAACTTTCATACATCATCGCAATGATTTGTCGTCCTTTGATGATCTTCCCTTCGGGCCTGCTGATGTAATCGTTGGCCTTCCGGTTCACCTCCAGGTACAGATCAGCAGATTTGTCACCACCAGCGCGTAGCATTGCGACCATGGCGATCCCCAATTTGACGTCTACGCTCTTGAACTTCTTGTGTCCTGAATCGTTCAGTGCTTCGACATCAGGGAATGGGTTGAACGCTGGTGCCAGCCATAACATCCAGTCCTCATGATTTGGGTCGGCTGATGCCCCTAAAACATTGGCCGTGCATACAGATCGCCAGTTGTTGAGGTGAGTGAGAGTAGGCCATGGAGGAACGGTCACTTTATCGGCTTCCCTCCTGGAAATTCTCACCTCTGTGACTTCAGGATCTGCGTCTCCATCAGGATCACGCGCATGAGGGTCAGGATCCGGGTCAGGTTTGCCTCCACCGCTTCTCTTCTTATCATCATCGTCATCATCAGGCGGATCTGGAGGATCATACCCCGTGCCGGTTCCTTCATCATGCTCTCCCTCTCCGTTCTCGTCGCCAGCTTCATCACCGTCATCGTCTCCATTGTCTTCCTGAATCGTTTCAGCAAATAATCTCCACTCATCACGATCAGCTCTGAGACGTTGTTCGGCTTTCTGGGCCTTGAGTACTTCGCTTCGCAGATCGGCAATCTTCTCTTCGTACCGTTCCGCGACCTCTTTCTCGATCTGACGCCTCCTTGCCTCATGGATAGAATCGTCATAGGCGACAGGGGGACCAATGAGGTCGTTGCCCTTCGTAGATGCGATAATGCCGTCGATACCAACAGGTCTTGAGGAGCTGGCAGATGCTGTGGACTTCGATCCCAACATCCCGCGATCCTCCAAGAGTTCGCGTAGCTGTCGATCACGCACGGCTGCCGCATCACTTTTCCCATGAAATCCGCTTGGTATGCCAAACAGAGTGGCTGCACTAGGCGTGGAACGCGCAAGTGCTGGGCTGCTAATACCTGGCACGTAGTGCTCGGGCATTGCATCCGCCACGATTGGCGTTGAATTGCGGCCAGTGAAGAAGTTTCCACCGGTAAATGGAATTCCATCCATCGCAAGGTTCTTGTCCTTGTCCGATTCCGAGAATGCGAACTTCTCTTTGGCGACTGGACTAACTTGACTTGGGGACCGTATTTCAGGGGATCGTACCTCACCTCCTACGGAAAATGCAGGCACTACTTCCTTTCCTACGTGCTCCCAGCCAGACTCAGTAGTCCTCGAAGACATGGGCATGCTCGAAGGCCGTGTCACTCCGCCATGGTAGTTGGAGTTCCGTGCTGCCTCCAATTCGCTGCGTGTCCTCGCTTGAAGATCTTCTTGTGCTTTGAGTGTTTTCCTGAGTTCACTCAGCTCGTCGTGCAAGGTAGGCAATGCGCGCCTTGCATGATCTTCATTCTGATGAAGTCGGTCCTCTGCATCTTGCATCCTCCTCACAGCCATTTTGCGGTACTCTTCCTCTTCACCAAGACGTTCACGAAGCCGAAGTCGTTCTTGATCAATGGCTGCGCTGTTCCCAGCTAGCCCTTGGATCTCGTTCACGGCCCGCAACTCCTGATTCTTGACCAAGTGGAATCGTTCCTGCATTGCTTGTAAGGCTTGTTCCGAACTTGCTGTGTTCGACCGGAGGAACAAGTTCTCTCTGGCATGTTCATGAAGTTCATGAGTCAGACGCTCATACTCACGTGCCATAAGCTCACCATCGCCTTGCGCTCTTGCCTCCAACTGCACAAAGTTAGTGGCTGCTTCCGTGCGAAACACATGTAGCTGCTGAGCCAACTCCTCGGCAACGGCGTGTGCTTGACGTTGTTGAGCAGAGTTCTGTTCATCCATGCGAAACAAAGCTGCTTCATAGTCTCGCTTCATCTCCTGATTGACATTGTTGATGTGCCTCATGGCTAAGCATGCATGGTCACGTTGTCGTTCCAATTCTTCGATGCGAATCCCAGATCCTTCATCTTCTTGTTGCATCTCCTTGATCTTATCCATCAGGGTCTGGACAACTCCTTCGTACTCTTGCATCTGACTGCGATAGTACATCTGCTGCGCAAGGTTCGATGCTTCGAGCTGTTGCGAAATCGTCAGTTCCTGATAGGCATTCGGACCATCGGTTATGGCTGGCGTGGTCACCGATGACGCATCACCACGTGCAGGAATAGTGTCCAGAGTCATATCCAGATCGTCAGCATCACGTGGTTGATTGGTAACCATCCGATTCCATGTCATGGACTTGTCACGCCCACGAGTAGCTGAAGTCCTTGATCGTGCTGAAGAGCTTCTCGAAGATGATGGTCTCGACTTCTTTTCCAAGGTCTTCACTCCTTTGTCCTTGGCCCTGGACGTAGTCCGAGGTGCCTGAAAACCAGACGCTTCGGCTCGTCGTTCTGGAGCCTTGCCCGTCCTCGAACCTGTGGATGTCGGACGCGAAGGCGTAGATGCTCTTGGTAGACTCTTTGCTTTCACCTTGGGAACTGCCTTTGCAATGGCAAGCGCAGAAGATTGACCTTTGTCATCTTCCGTGGAGCTATCAACGGATTGCACCACTGTGTCATCAGCTGTTGACTCACCAACGGCTGGCGCTGCCACATCGGCACCGAAAGTCATTGTCGTATCTTGGCTTGATCCCGAGTTCATTGTGGTCGTAGTAGATCAAGTAGTCGTTGCTGTAGAAAGGCAGAGCCGCGTACGGCTGATAACCTGCGTGGGGATTTGATCTCGATTGTGTTGCTGCTCTCCCCACCAGAGCTGTAATGAATGTAGGTGTGGCTGGCTTGCACTCTCCACAGACTGGACCCTGTCTCTCTCACACTTCCACACGTGCAATCCTATGCAGGCAGAACCGGCGGCCGTTCCTTTTGCACTCGCTGCCGGCGGCGGTTCGTCTGTGCACGGGATAGCTCTGATTGCTCAGGATAGAAGACACATATAGCACTTAGCTATGGGCATTGACTTGAGCCTTGAGCCAAACGTTGCGTGGGCGGTCACATAGAAAGGTAAGGAGAAGCGATGCGGTGTGCGCAGCACGTCCACAAGCTTACTCCTAGAGTCGAGGGACGCGTAGCGTGCCCCCTTAGGGTCGAGGGACGCGTAGCGTGCCCCCTTCCCTTGCACTTTACATGGTCTTGCTCACAGCTCTTATAGTGACACCTTAGAACTTGACAAGGCATCGCAGTCCGTTCGCATGACAAACCTAAGATGAGCATGGCAAACACGATCGTTGCTACTGCTAGGGGTGGACAGTGGTCGTAGTAGTAGTCGTAGTAGTAGCAGTAGTAGTAGTAGTAGCAGTAGTAGTGGTAGTGGCAGTGGTAGTGGTGGTGGTAGTGGAAGTGGTGGTGTTGGTGCTAGTGGCGGTAGTAGTGGTAGCAGTGGTAGTAGTGGTAGTAGTAGTAGTAGTTGTTGTTGTTGTAATCATAGTAACTAGTAGTAGTAGTAGTAGTAGTAGTAGTAGTAGTAGTAGTAGCAGCTAGTAGTAGTAGTAGTAGTAGTAGTAGTAGCAGTAGTAGTAGTCGTAGTAGTAGCAGTAGTCTAGTAGTCGTAGTAGCGGTAGTAGCAGTAGTAGTAGTAGTAGTAGTAGTAGTAGTCGTAGTAGTAGTAGTAGTAGTAGCAGTAGTAGTAGTAGTAGAAGTAGTAGTAGTAGTAGTAGTAGTAGTAGTAGTAGTAGTAGTAGTAGTAGTATTAGTAGTAGTAGCAGTAGAGTACCAGTAGCAGTAGTTGTAGTTGTAGTAGTAGTAGTAGTCGTAGTCGTAGTCGTAGTAGTAGTCGCCGTAGTAGTGGTACAGTGACGACGACGGCCTAGCTTCTTCACACCTTGCTTTCAGAGGGTTGATAAGAGCCCGGGCAAGGGGGACCCCTTCAAATCTGCCAACTTTAGAAGAAACTAGCTAATGGATGCTATCGGGTGCCGATTGACTCTACTAGGCGGCAACAGACCCTACCGGGGCCGATGAGAGCCCATTGGGGACAAATAATCCCTGTCGGTGCCTATTTGGGGCTATTGGGAAGCATTGGGGGAGAATGGGCTCTGCGGGGAGCCGACGTCTGCCGGTGGACGCCGTTGATGAATTCGGCACGTCACCGTTGGTTTGTTTCCTTATTTGTTTGTTCACTTACTCGCATGTATAGAATGTGATTGTATATATATATATATATATATCTACATACTTATCAATATTTATATTTGTGTATGTATAAAATCAGACGGCCCCGGTCGGATGAAGGAGCTGTTTTGCTGCGCTCTTCGAAGCAGGCAGCACACGAGTAAGTGCTTGGCCGCCTTCAGCGAACCTCGCTAAAGGGCACCGTATTGGAGCCCACTAGTTTGCGGCTTAGGGATCGGGCTTATGTTCAGGGCTGGAGAGAACTGGGAGAGATGGTACCGGCCAGAACCGCCCAGAAAGCTAGGCCTGCTGCTACACCCGACCACCCGAATCCTGGATCCGACACAGGCAGCGGATGTGCTGCTCAGAAATATCGCGAACCCGATCTCGAAGCATTGATGGATTTGGCCACCACGGTGGCCTCAACTGTTTGTGGATTCGTGGATAACGCTGCAGGATTCGTGCATACAATCTATCTATCGATGTCCCTATGTAAGCATGTATGTCCGTATGTATGCATGCACATGCATACCTTCATGTTTTCTTAGCACACATCTGTCTATGCGCATGCAAATATGGCTATAACTACAAAACTACACGTCTCTCTGTAAATATACATGTAAGCATTAATCTACGCATTAATATCAATAAAAAAATCGATAGACACGTGAATACACACACAAACAAAACACAACATACATATGTATATATGTATATATATATATATACATTTATAATTATATTTATATATTTATAATGAAACATTCATATTAAATTTTTATAATTATATATTTATATATTCCTATATTCATATATTCAAAACTTACATATTCTTGTGTTTATATTTATATATATAATTATATAATATACTTATATAATTATTTGTTTGTCTGTTTATATGTTTATATGTTTATATATGTATATGTTTATAGTTTTATATACTTATATATATATATATATATATATTTATTTGTTTATATATTTATATATTTATATATTTATATATTTGTATTTATATATTTATATTTGTATATTTGTATATTTATATATTTATATTTATATAGTTATATTTATATAATATATATCTATATTTTAAAGTTGTATCTATATATATATATTATATATTTTATATTTATATTTATATTTTATATTTTTATTGATATATATATATATATTTATATTTATATTTGTATGTGTTTATATATACATATGTATATATATATATATGTATATATATATATATATATATGTATATATGTATATGTATGTCTATATACGTATATAGATATGTATATAAGTTTATATATATATATATATATGTTCATACGTATATGTACATATGCATATATGTACATATGTAGAAATGTAGTTATGTACAGATGTATATATATATATGTTTTTTTGTGTGTACGCATCTACGCATATATGTATGTACATGTATAATACATATACATATGTACATATGTATATATATATATGTACCTATGTATGTACGATGCATTAGTCTGCTGCTACTACTACGACTATTATTACTACTGCTACTACTACTACTGCTACTACGACTACTACTAGTACTACTACTACTACCACTACTACTAGTACTAGTACTAGTACTAGTACTAGTACTAGTACTAGTACTAGTACTACTACTACTACTAGTACTAGTACTACTACTACTACTACTACTACTACTACTACTACTACGACTACTACTACTACTACTACTACTACTACTACTACTACTACTACTACTACTACTGCATCAACAACAACAACGACAACTACAACTACAACTACAACAACTACTACACTACTGCTACTACTGCTATTACGAATAATAATAATAAGAACAATAATACTTATTCTTGTTCTTGTACTTGTACTTGTACTTGTACTTTTACTTTTAGTCCTGCTACTTCTCATTCTGCTGCTACTGCTACTGCTGCTACTACGACAACGACGATGACGGCTTCTACCACCACCACACCACCACCACCACGACTGCTACGATGACGAACTTTGCTTACAAATATCGGGGGTCTTGCGATTCCGCCTGGAGGTTTCCAATGCAACCTTCCAGGTTTTAGCTTGGTGAGTTTCGTGTTCGTTTTAAAAGTCTTATCGGGTTTTAACTTAAGAACTTCCTATTCGGCGAAAAGCAAACTTGAAGCCCTGACACCTTGCAGGAGCAGGGCGGAAGCTCGATGCACACTGGGTCTTAGGCTTTAGGGTTTACGGCTCCAGGAACCTATCAAATGAGGCAATAGGGTTTGAAAGATGTTGACAGGGTTATATAAAGCGCTTTGTAGAATTATGGTTCTTGGGTTCTAGGGATGCTTCGACATGACGGACGACTGACTTCTGGTCACGGATGACTGCAGGGCCCCCTGGCTCAGGGTTTAGGCTTTCGGCTTCAGGCCTTGAGGGTTTAAAGTATTTGAAGACAGAGCAGGCTTTGGGGGGTTGTGGTCATTTCGTCCTAGGTAAAGGCGCGATGTAAGTAAAGTGCTGAAGTGATGTCACAGACCTGAGCTGCACGTACCGAAGCTTCGCAAAATCCCAACTACGACTGCCTCCCCCGACCGCCACCCAATACCCAAGACTCTGACCCACTCCATAAAATTCAGACATGAGCCCTGAAATCCCAAGCCCTGGTCTGAGCTGCCCACTGCTTCAGCACACGTGCACAGCACCCGCGCGCCCTCCCGCAACTCCAATGAATGGAAACTAGGGATTCCTGCTTGTCGGTTCAGGGTTTGGAGTTTGGGGTTTGCGGTTTCGTCTTGGGTTTAAGGTTTCGGTTTATTCTCCCTGCTTCTCGAAGCTCCTTGTCAGGCTCCACACGATTTGCGGCTTGGCCTGAGCTCACCCAAACAGTACTCGTGCCGTCGGATCGTGCAGGTATAGGCTGTGGGGTCAGGGTTTACTTTCCCAGGAGGCTCCTTGCAGCCCGATTCTAATTTTAAACCCCAAGAAGGATAGGTTACACCAGGTTGAGGTACTGATTGATTTTCATCGGGTTCGGGGTTGAAGGGGAATGATACGGTTGATGATATAAATCCTGCATTACCTTCATGACCCTAGACTACGGGAATTATGGAAAAATCCCTATTATGGGTAATGCAACATACATACATACATACATACATACATATATATATATATATCATCAACCGTATTGGTCTTGTAGCGAGGTCAGCTTGCTCTAAGTTCAAGCTCCCGGCAACTGGAGGGCCTACCCGGCGCAAGGAATATGCAGTCACCCGAAACTCAAAGAGCAACATTCCGTCTGCGAATTGGCAAGCGTGACGCACGTTGACCTAGACGTGCAATCTTTGGTTTTTTGCCTGCCGAGCTTAAAAGATCTCCTTGGCCTCGCGACGTTGAAGTTTAAGTCCACGAAGAGTTGTCGTCAGTGGCCTATAGACCTCTATACCGCGGCGGCGTCAATGCCTTGCCTTCCTTTCAGCGGGAGTCACGGCCCAGCCAGTGGCGTAGCAATGACACCGTAGGAGTCCTAGGTACTGGTATAGGAGATACTTCCCCAAAATCAGTACAGTAATTCTTAATAAAGAATTCGTGCATTCTACTATATGGGTACTTAAGAATTCATGGCCAGCTCGGTAAACGGTACGAACTAAGTACTCAGCTGTGCGCCCCAAACGTTCAGACCTAGAAACCCCACAAGCCCTGTAAACCCTAAACCGTATATATCTTCCGACTCCAGAGTCACTAAACCCCTACATCCGACACTTTAGATTCGTAAAGACCCTGAACCCCATATCCAAAAATGCCCACAAACCCTAAACCGAAACCCTCGCCTCAAACCCTTAAACCCTAAACCCCATGTAAGCCCTAAAACCCTAAGTCCAAACTGCCCACCCCGAGCTTATCCAGCCTGAGGCATCGCTACATCGTTGCAGTAGCCGAGTGCCAAGCTGCCAAGCCGCACCTTTGTGTTAGGAGGTTTAGCTGACTTTAGGGGTTTAGGGGCTTGGGGTTTAGGTCGTGTAGGGCTTTTGGGTTTAGGGCTGAGGTAGGTTGGGTTTGGGGGCTTAGGGTTTAAGGTTTTTTAAAGGGGTTTGGGGTTTACGGCTTAGGTAGCTTAGGGATGTCTGGGTTTGGGGGAAAGGCTGAGCTGGTGAAAAGACAAACAGCAGTGCATGTGGGCTTTCTGCGAGTCTGTCCCTTTCTGGATGGGGCTTTCTGTGAGGCTGTGCTGGCGGGTTTTCATGTGGGCTTGCTATAAGGCTGTCCTGGCGGGTGCCGGAAGAAACAGTGAGCTTTGTGTGAGGCTGTCACTGTGCTGCCGGGAATTATGAAAACACCGCAGCCACTGTGGGTTTTTCGGAATGAAGGGTTGATGCAACCCTCGTCCCTGGAGCCGTCCAGGGAGGGGGGAGCCCTGAGATCGGCCGACAGCACAATGTAAATGGCACATTTTATAAACAGAATGTGCTAACAGAAAAATCAGATGTCAGCCTCCTGGAAAGGAACGGCCGCCAAATCGTGAAGGGTAGAGCACATCGTCGTCCTTTGGGGGAGCTGCTCCAAAGCGGGGTCCTGTTGGGGAGCCGTCCAAATCGTGAAGGGTTTGGTGGCATCCTTGTTTTGCTGGTGGCCGTTCCAAATCGCGAGGGTTCGGGGGTCAAACCCGTGTCGAAAGGAGGTGCTGGCAAAAACCCTCGGGTTTAATGTTTTTCCTTTATAACCATTCCGTGGGAGGTGCCCGAGGGGCCGGCATGCATGGTGCCAGTCGCTGGCTTTACTAGGCTCCGCGTACGCGTTTTCTGCCGCTCGTGAAGCTCGGGCCGCTTCGGGCTCCGCGGTGGCGGCTGTCGAGCCCTCAGCGAAGACCTAAAAGTTCATAAGCTTACATTAAGTAGTTAAGGCTCTAAGGCTTTAGGGTTTATAGGGCTTGAGTAGTTTCGGGTTTAGGTTGTAGACATAGAGGTTAAGCTGATCGCAATAGCACGCAGACATGCCCACCACAAGGCAACCCAAACACAAAAACCCGAGCCAGCCAAAAACTAAGCCAACACCATGAGACAAAATGGATTTCGCAATTTAGGTTTTGTGTGGGGGGTACGTTCTGGGCCGAAGGGCCCTGTCATTGATTTGCCGATCATTGGCTTCGAAGGCCCCAATCCTTGTCCTGTTAGAGCCAACACCATGAAACAAAGTGGATTTTGCAATTTAGGTTTTGCGTTGGGGGTACGTTCTGGGCCCAAGGGCCCTGTCATTGATTTGCCGATTTTGTTGCATCCTTGTCCAGTTTGAGGCCGCCTCGAATCGTCAAGGGTTGGCAACCCTTGCCCAATTGGAGCCCCTCAAGTCGTGAAGGCTTGGGGAGCCCAGTTCGAAGGCCGTGAAGGGCCATGCTCAAGTCGTGAAGGGTGGGGGCCTGGCGGCCCAAGTTGTGAAGGGTTGGGGGTCCGCCGCCGGGTCGGGGGCGGGTTGGGACTGTCCTCTTTTCGGACGGCCTCGTGAAGGGTTGCGGGGATCCCCCTTCTTCTCGAGTTTAGGGCATTATACACACTAGGGACTGAACTCGGCGACTACCGCTGTTCGGCCAATCAGGGTTGTGGGCAGCCTCTGCATCCCAGCAAAGCCTGCCGATGTCTCGCTGGCGCAAGACATCGCCCACCTACCCACAGCACGAGAAGGGTGGTGCAAACTCTTTATCTACACCGCTTGAGCCTGATGGTTTAGGGTTTAGGGCTTAACGTCTTAATGCCTGAAGCCTTGACCCAAAACCCTCGGCCCTGCCTCGAGGGCTCATTTGGTCAAAGCACCATACATACTAAGGTCTTCACGAAGTTTCTACAAAGGTACTAAAAGCCTACGTGTATGTAGGGTGCATGAACCCTACCCCCTGGATCCTAAATCCCTGACAGAGAATTTGGTCAAGGCACCACGTTAATCTCTGCCACAATGGCAGTTTCTGTCTGGCCGTCCCCATCCGGCCTGCAGGAGCGAATGCGGATTTAGGGGGTTTCGGGTTTAGAAGTCGGCTTTGTAAGGCTTAGGTTTAGGCGTTTAGGGTTTCTGGGTTTACGTGTTTAACAGGGTAATTACTTAGGTTTAGGGGTTTAGGGGTTTATGCAAGCAGTCAGCACACAATGCGAGCGGTAGCGACGCCTGGATCCTTAGCCAGAAGATTTGGAATTTAGATGCACAATTAGCCTGCGGTCGTACGGCGACAAGACCGACCACCTTTACAATAATTAGTTGTTCCACAGATCTTGTGGGGAGATGTACGCTATCGGACACTTCACAGGCTCCGTATCTGGGCCAAGAAAAAATTCTCATGGCACTCTAGCATTTCCAAGCAAAACGCAGCATGGACCGGTGACTGCCCCGCCTGTCTGAGGCAGCGTGGCACTAAAGACGGAACCATCTCGTGGCAACCGTAAACCGCCAAAGACTTAGACCTGCCAAACTGAAAATCACTGCCATGGCGTTTCGTCAAGAATTTCGTAGCATGATAGAAGGTAGTCGCCGTCAAGAAGAGTGATGCAAGGGGTTTAGGAGTTTATAGGTCTTGCAGGGTTTAGGGGTTTAGTTTAAGGTTTAAGAATTTACAGGGTTTACTGTAGGTGGTTTAGGGCTTCAGGTTCAGGTTTAGGGACGGTGTAGCTTGGCACACCCGAGCAGTCACGTAAGGTGAATCTGTCGGCTAAGGCATGTTCGGGTCACGTTTGGGTTTGCTTTTCAGGTCCCGCCTTCGCTTCAAAAAAGAGGTTTGGGCTCAAACCCTCCCGTAGGCTAACAGTAGACATCACTCAGCAGGTTGCGCGAGGCATCAGAACTTGGGTTCCTTGTTTCGTCAAAATCTCCTGGAACAGTCAGGGTGGGTTCGGGATGCAACGAAGTCATGAAAAAGCGACGACGTCGAGAACAGCTGCCTTGACGACGACGAAATGCTGCTGCATTCGACTCTGTTGCCGCTGAAGAGGGGTCCAAGCCTGCACATCACTGCTCACCATGTGGCGACAGACAAATTCCATGAAGTGAAACTTCGCAGACTGCCGGGTAGATGGATGCCCTCCAAGCTCTGGTTGAAATGGCCACCGAACTTCAAACTCTGCAGGCTGCTGGGTAGTTGGATGTCATCCAAGCTCTGGTTGAACTCGAAGCCAAACGTCAAACTCTGCAAGCTGCTGGGTAGTTGGATGCCCTCCAGGCTCTGGTTGAAATCGTGGCCAAACGTCAAGCTCTGCAGGCTGCTGGGTAATTGGATGCCTTCCAACCTCTGGTTGAACTCGCCACCAAACGTCAAGCTCTGTAGGCTGCCGGGTAGTTGGATGCGCTCCAAGGTCTGGTTGAAATCCTGGCCAAACGTCAAGGTCTGTAGGCTGCTGGGAAATTGGATGCCATCCAATGTCTGGTCGAAACGGCCACCAAACTTCAAACTCTGCAGGCTGCTGGGTAGTTGGATGCCCTCCAAGCTCTGGTTGAACTTGCCGCCAAACGTCAAGCTCTGTAGCCTGCTGGGTAATCGGATGCCATCCAAGCTCTGGTTGAATTGGCCACCAAACGTCAAGCTCTGTAGGCTGCTGGGTAGTTGGATGCCCTCCAAGCTCTGGTTGAACTTGCCGCCAAACGTCAAGCTCTGTAGCCTGCTGGGTAATCGGATGCCATCCAAGCTCTGGTTGAATTGGCCACCAAACGTCAAGCTCTGTAGGCTGCTGGGTAGTTGGATGCCCTCCAAGCTCTGGTTGAACTTGCCGCCAAACGTCAAGCTCTGTAGCCTGCTGGGTAATCGGATGCCATCCAAGCTCTGGTTGAATTGGCCACCAAACGTCAAGCTCTGTAGGCTGCTGGGTAGTTGGATGCCCTCCAAGCTCTGGTTGAACTTGCCGCCAAACGTCAAGCTCTGTAGCCTGCTGGGTAATCGGATGCCATCCAACCTCTGGAAAAAATAGTAGCCAAACGTCAAACTCTGCAGGCTGCTGGGTAGTTGGATGTCACCCAAGCTCTGGTTGCAATGGCCACCAAACGTCAAGCTCTGCAGGCTGCTGGGTAGTTGGATGCCCTCCAAGCTCTGGTCGAACTTGCCGCCAAACGTCAAGCTCTGTAGGCTGCTGGGAAATTGGATGCCATCCAAGCTCTGGTTGAACTCGAAGCCAAACGTCAAACTCTGCAGGCTGCTGGGTAGTTGGATGCCGTCCAAGCTCTTGTTGAACTCATCGCCAAAGGTCAAGCTCTGCAGGCTGCTGGGTAGTTGGACGCCCTTCAAGCTCTGGTTGAACTGACCGCCAAAGGTCAAGCTCTGCAGGCTGCTGGGTAGTTGGATGCCCTCCAAGCTCTGGTTGAACTGGCGGCCAAACGTCAAGCTCTGTAGGCTGCTGGGTAGTTGGATGCCTTCCAAGCTCTGGTTGAACTCGCCGCCAAACGTCAAGCTCTGTAGGCTGCTGGGAAATTGGATGCCGTCCAACCTCTGGTTGAATTCGAAGCCAAACGTCAAACTCTGCAGGATTCTGCAGGCTGCTGGGGAGTTGGATGCCCTCCAAGCTCTGGTTGAACTCATCGCCAAGAGTCAAACTCTGCAGGCTGCTGGGTAATTGGATGCCATCCAAGCTCTGGTTGAACTCATCGCCAAAGGTCAAACTCTGCAGGCTGCTAGGTAGTTGGATGCCTTCCAACCTCTGGTTGAACTCGCCACCAAACGTCAAGATCTGCATGCTGTTGGGAAGTTGGATGCCCTGGTTGAGCTCTTGGCTGGAATACCACGTGAGTGACATCGTCTCGTTCAGGGCAGTTACATCTACATCACACAGAGTCTTCGCCTCGAGTAGGCGCTCCCAAAGCATCGCGATACATCCCGCGCCAAGCCTGCGCACCACGTACCAGATCTCGTCGTGCTGGACTTGACGCAGCAGCAACTGACACTGATCGATGACACAGCCACGGATGTCAGCACAAGTAAACCTGCAGGGTGGCCAACTTCGTCTGCGATGCGTTCTGCTACTTGCCGCCCTGTTTCGGCAGAGTTGACGTCCAGCCCAAAATTGGACCCTGCCAGGCAATGAACGCTCACGATCCTGTCTGGGCCGGCCTCTGAAGGCTGCGGGACGCTCAAGATCTGGTTCATGCTGCCTTCGGACGCATGCAACCGGCCGTGGCGTTGGCGGCGCTCCCCTGTGGCGCTAAGATGAGAAGCCCAGGGTTTAAGACGTAGGGTTTAGGGCTGTGGGTACAGAGTTCAGAGTTTGGGGCAAGCACCCCAGACAAAAAGGAGAAACATGAACTACAGACTACAGACCCGCAAATCCCACAACCGTTTCTGCTAGAGGCAAACCGAGTTGCAAAGTTCATTCAACCCAGAAAACATGTCAGTCGTGGCAGTGATACTTCAACCCAAAGCTCCCGCAGAGTGGTTATCTGATATCCTGAGACCGTGAGGCCCTGAAAGAGTGAAGAAGACTTACTCAGCCAAGAGAGCAACACGAGCAGAACTAGGATGGCCTTTTACAGCTTCTGGATCTGCTCGTAAAAAAAATCTCCTTCCAGCCCAATAAGCGAAATATGGGGGGTTGAACTGAAGAGTGCTTTAAGGCACTATAGAAAACTATTCTGTACTTTACTCAACTCTACTCTACTATTACTTTACAGTAATGCCACACTACACTTTACTGTACTACACTACTTTCAAGAACCAAAAGGTTGTTGAATTTGGAGGTGCTTGATTTCCATGATCCGGCTCCTCGTGCAGGCTACAAAGAAATTCCGGAGGAGGATCCTTGTCCAAAAAGGGTCCTAAGTACCTCCTTTCAGGGTCCCCTTCAGGGTTTCTATAAGGTCGACCGGACCTTCTATAAGGGAAGTATAGGGGTTTAGGGTGTAAGGGTCCTAAGTACCTGTATGGTAGAATGTAGGGTTTCTCTATTAGCAACTACTATAAACTATGAATTGGCGAAGTATCCCTCATAGCAGTACCTGGTACCCTTAGGGCATCACAATCTGCGAAGGAGGAGCCCTGTAAAGAAACCATTACGACCCCGACCCGACCTAAAGACTCACGCATGCGACTAACGGTAAAGCCGAAAAGTTGGAAACCCAACAGCCTCAGTCCTGAAGAGTAATGTATGGCGAATCCCAGCACTATTGGGCCTTAATCCGGTTTCCAACTTGATGGGGTTTACTGTAGTACATATGTACGCAGGTACACCTGAACGAGGATTGTAAGCCACAAGTATTGATGTGCTGCAGTCTGCTTACCCTTCCTGGCCGACTTCTGGACACCGCCTACACGTTAAACTTTCAGCCTACTTATTATAGTTCATATAGAGACCCAAAAAGTCAGTCCTAAGAGTCAACCAGAAGAACGCCAAGCCTTGGTCATATACAATCTACATGCCCCCCCCCCCCCACACACACCAAAAAAGAACACACACAGACACACACAAAACCAAACCGTCGATGAGATATCCACAACAAGGCACCTTATGCTTATGTCTTTGGGGGACCCTAAGAGCCCAGGGACTCCAATATCCCTTGATTAAGGAATATAGTTACCATCAATTTTAACGTGGGACCCCTAAATGATTTAAGGTATATTCCTTAATTAAAGAATACTGCAGGAGTCTCTGGGTAGCTACAACACCCAGACTGACGCTCCAATGCCCACCTCCACAGCGGAATCTCGAGTGGCTGCTGCAAAGCGCGCACAGGGAGACGCTGGTGGACGCTAAGCCTTGGAAGGCTGCGTCTAAAAATCCTCGTAGGGCTTTATGCTTTCGGGCTTCGAGTTTACGTGTGTGGGGTTTAGAGTGTGGCAGTGCTGTATTTACGGTGACTGGCAGTTCCACTGACCGGCAAGTCAAGTTATGTTTCCAAAAGACAGCTGAGGGTTTTCTACTGGGCAGCAGCGGTATTTGTAGCAGGCTCCTGGATCCAAGAATTTACTATCTTAAGGGCTGTACTGCGGTTGATGATACAAATCCTGCATGACCCATTATAAGGAATATATGGGAATTATGGTGTGTATATATATATATATATATATTCCTTATTATGGGTCATGCAGGATTTATATTATCAACAGTTGTACCCCATGAGCAAGAGATGATGCCGGTGTGGAGATCGTTACCCTCACCTCACCCAAAGGGTCCACAATACCAATATACCCAAAGGCTCCATGTACCTTTATAGTAGATACTTAGGCCTTAAAGGGGCCCTATATGGGTACTTTCAGGCCTAAGTATATACTATATGGGCACATGGAGCCTTAAGGATAGTAGAATGTAGGGTTTCTATACTTGTAGTTACTATGGTGATTCGGTTGATGATATAAATCCTGCATTACCCATAATAAGGAATATGTGGGAATTATGGTATACTCCTCATTATGGGTCATGCAGGATTTTTATCATCAACAGTTTGGGGAAGTATTCTCCGTCACAGTACCTTGGACCCTTAGGGTCAGTGTATCTTCTAGACCGGCTCCGGGCCCAGCAAAGGCCTAGATTCTAGAGGCGTGGAGCCGCAACCCTAAAGCCCTAAACCCTAAGGGTTGAGCCTTGAGTCTGGGACCCAAAGTAGTTCCTTTTTGGGATTACCTAATAGAATTCTATGTATGAACCCCCAATAGGAACTTTTTTGGGGGCTTATGGGTAGTCTGGGACCGGCATGGACCTCGGACAAGCTTCAACCAAATACTGCCATGAATCCGCTGAAAAAGGCACCTACTGCACGGCACTCCGGCTTATGAACCTGTTGAGCCCGAAAGCACGCACAACCCTAACCCGAGCTTCTAGACCCTATGGCTCAAAATAGCCCAAAAGCCCTACATTGCATGGTCTTTGGGCCCAAAAGCCTTAAATATGAGTCCTTAGAGCCTAAGCAGACGCAGAACGGCACTTTGTTGCGAACCAGGGCAGAAACCATGCAAGGCTTCGTCACGTTTGGGAGAAACTCTAAACCCCCAAACCTTCCGAAACCTTAAACTACGAAACCTCTAAACCCTGAACCCTGATCCTGCAAAACCCTAAACGTACCGTTGGTTAGTAGGGAAGGGAAGAATGGTAGTAATAGTAACAGTAGTTATAACTATACCCCATTCCTCCATTCCCTACAACCCAAGATAAGTAAACCCTACCTATAACCTTCCGGAGCTCCCAGTGCGGCTCGGAAAGCTTGCCCGCCACTTGGAAAACGGCGAACATTCTCTCTGCCGGTGGCAGAAAGCGTGATCCTGTCCAACTTCCATCCTCGCAAAGGCGTCAGGTACTATAGGGGCCTAAATAATTACCCATACTATTTTGGAGGTTCCTGATTCAAATTATAGTATAATGGGCTCGATCCCTTATGGTAACCCTTATAGACCCCTCTAAAGGAACCCTTTAAACGAACCCTATTACAATTATTAAGGCGGTTTCAGCAGGCGTCTCGGCTCGCAGGCTTGGTAGTTTTCTCCCTCGTGGAGATCCCTTGCCTCAGCCGAGACCCAGGGTTTAGGGTTTAGGGTTTAGGGGCCCACGCCACCGCCGAGCTTTCGGTAGGCGGTTGGTTCCGTGACGCCCGGCTGTCTGAACTGGTGTGACCTGGACAGGCCCGGCCTTTTCCACCTCCCGCTGCACCACCTTACACTGGTTTTGGTGGCGACTGTTGGGAAGCCTCTCTGGAGGCAGCTCTTGCACTGTACCTTCTTGGAGGTGCCTGAGCCTATCCCCGCTTCGGCGGCTGGATTTTTTCTTTGGTTTTCTGTGTTGGTATATGTATATCTGCCAGTGGCTTTTGTGGGTGCTGGCAACCACCCTGGCTGGATCATTCTACGACGGCCAGGAGCAGACGAGTGGTGCGCGGGCCGGCCGAGCCCAGCTGGCACCTCAAACAGCCGAGGCGCAGGACAGAGGGTCGTACCCTCCTCCGGCGCTGGCTACAAGGATCGCCTATACCAATCGCAGAGCGGTCCTCAAAGCAGTTGGTGCCCTGCGGGGACACCATTCTCAGAGCAGTCTGGTGACCTCGTCACTGGCCAGACTGCAGGGAGACATGTCGCAACCATGGAAATGTACATGCGGCCAGACTTGCAAGGCGGCCGCAGTGTTTTGTCAGGCTTGCGGACAGAGATGGGACGCACAGCAGTACACAGGCCAGGATGCTGGCGGCTCTGGGCAGTGGCCATGGGGAGATACTGGATGGGACTCGATGCCGAAGTCGCCGCGGTCCCGAGCTGGGCAGCGACCGCCTTCTCCGCGACAGCGCGGTTGGGGCAAGCCGGCATCACCGAAAGGGGGCGGCAAAGGACCCAAAGGTCCCAAAGGGCAGGCGGCCAAGGCATGACGCCCAAGGGCCCACCAGCTCCAGCGACCTCGCAGCCGCCGAGCGCACAGCAGCTGCTGCAGGGATTGCCGCAGGCGCCGGCAGCAGCAGCACCGGCCTTGCCACAGACGGTGCCCACCGCGCCTGCGGAGGCAGCGGACAAGTCGCAGCTAGCACTGCAGGAGCTCATGAATGCGCTGGCGGCGCAAAAAGACTCCTTGGCGCCGGGACTACAGGCGCTTCTCGAGTCGCATCTGGCCGTGCACCACAGGTCCGAGGAAAAGGCCATGCACAAGCTGGTGGTTTAGGGTTTAGGGTTTAGGGTTGGTGCAGCAACAGGGGCATGCCAAAGTCGAGTTGTCGAACATCAGGTGGGCACGTGCCCAGTTTGCTCAGGATTGGCATTGCTTGATCTTCACTACAAACGTCTGCGAGGCAAGGAGGCTGCCCGTAGCGCTCATGAATGATGAGCTGAAGCTTCTTGCTATAGAATTACTAGGATACCCAGCAACCTAAGAATAAAAAGGCCTCTCTTTTTGGTATTGGGTAACTTTATAAGGAACCTAGGACTACAAAACGGGAATAAGGGTACTACTGGGCATCCTAGATTACTAACGTGCTCTGGCACTCAAACTTGCAGGGGTGACCTGTTGAAGAAGTCGCCAGTGGCGGGGTCGCCGTTGTGGCTGCAGACCACACCCATACCCGCTGGCGCATCGAAGCGCCATGGGCTATCTCTAGCCTTTTCCCAAATCCCACCCCCTTACCCATACTATTCCCCATAAACTGAATAAACCTAACCTTGCCCAGTTTAGGATGTTACATCACCTGATAAATAGGATGAGATAGAGTATTTTAAGGATAATGAGCTACTAGTTGTGCTTTATATCGTATATTCGGGTAAATTCTAGATGGTAATGTGCTTTAGGCTATACATAATGGCTACTATTTGGTTGACGGTGATGAAATATCCCAAACTGGGCATGCCCTATAACTAACTGACTATGGGTAGGGTCTATACTCTATATACATCCGAAGCTGTCCTTGAACTCAAGCGGGAGCGCTTGGGAGAAGTTGTCCACAGAGAGGAAGACGCATACCTGGTTTGTCCCAAGCTATACCGCTGCGAACCTATCCATTTCTCAGCCCAAAACCCTGGCACATCCCCAAAACGTAAATCCGCAAGCCCCAAAACCAGCCCCAAGACTCCCACCCCCCCAGACCCCCACACCCCAAAACCCTATAAACTCCAAACTCAAACCCCCAAACTCGGAACCACAAGCCCTACAGTAGAAGCCAGAAAGTTGGAACATAGCTTTAGGAGGATTAGTGCTAGGATCCCTTATACTTTACCTTAAGGGCACGAGGAGAATGATGTTCCAACTTTCTGGCTTCTACTGTAAAGTTACCACCAGGACACTTCGAATGCAGGAGTCTCCACGCCAGGCATGGGCAGATCGACCACCAGGTCATCAGTTAGGACCTCAAACTCCACCTGAAAGGGATGGTCGGTTTAGGGTTTAGGGTTTAGGGGTTTAGAGTTTAGGGGTTAGGGGTTAGGGTTTAGGATTTAGGGTTTAGGGTTCCGGGGTTTAGGGTTTAGGGTTTAGGGGCTCGGTTGAAAGTTGCTTCTCGAGTCTTGGGGCTTAGATTTGGCGCTTCAGGGCTTGAGGTTTAAAGGGTGTAAGGTCTAGGTGGCCCGAATCTGCAACCCAACATGCCTGAGAGCCTAGACCCTAGACCCTAACCTGCAAATCACATGCTCAAAGGAATTTCTCTTACAGCCCGTCGGTAGTCTACGACACAAGGCCTTTGCAGTTCTTGAGTGCCAACCTTGTGAATTTCAGGAGGCTGGGATTCAAGGGCGGATGCTGAACCCTAAACTTTATGGTTCAGATGCTGGGTGAAAGTCAAACTGCGGCTCCTGCATGCGGATGCAGGGTGTATAAGGTTGAAGGTTTATGGGATATGGCTACGAGTCAAGGTGGGGTCGACGGCTTGTATATTGTAGGGCTTGAGATGCAGAGAAGACTCGCATGGCAAAGTTACCTCAGGTGCTAACTAAGACCAAGACTCAAAGGTATGTTGTCTGCTTTCCTTAGCATTCAACGAGACGAACTTCGTGTATCCAATGAATGCTTTTTTGACCAAGAATGAGAGCCACTAATGGCGCTGGCACATAAACTACCGCCCATTCGTCTTCCCAGCTACAACCCAAAGAGGCAATTCGATTTAAGCAGGGGTCCTACTTTGCAGGAAATCGTGGTCCTAGCAAAAGACCTGCCGGGCTTTTGAGAAGATGAACCGAGCCGAGAATCAGGCCGAGGTAGGGCCCAAAACCCTGAACTCACCCTACTTGGAGGTTCATGGGTAGTAAAAAGAAGGGTTTATAAGTAGGGTAACTGTACTTATAACCCATATCAGGGGACTTATGAACCTACTTATAACCACCCATGAACCTCGAAGTAAGGGTCCATGTACCCAAATAGTATATACTTTAGGGCCCAATGCACCTATATAGGGAGTACTTTAAGGCCAAAGTATGTACCATTTGGGCGCATGGACCTTTAGGGTCAGTTTATTCCGAACATAGTGCTCGGATGCAAGGAGAGCTTCCCTAAGGTTTCAGACCCTTTTCAAAAGAACAGTCGCCCACAGCGAGACCCCTTCCTCGCAAATCCTCAATGTCATCCCTGCCTGAACCCTAGGCCCTCAACCCCACACACCCTACACCCCAACGAAGGGGCCTTAATGATTAGAATAGGGTTCGGGGGGGGGTATATCATATTCTACCTATTACAATTACAAGGACCCCCCGGAAATAATGTAGGTAATGGTTCAGGCCCCTATATTGACGAAGCGGCCTTCACCCATTCGTTGCAAAGACGGCAGTTGGTGTGCTTAGAGTTGAGGCCCTCCTGCACAGTCGAAGGTCTTCCAAACAGGAACATGACTCACCCCCTGACGAAGGTTCAGGTTTCAGGGTGTAGGGTACTTGGAGGGTCGGGGGACTTAGTAAGTAGGTAGTAAGTAGACTTATAAGCACCCTAAAAGGGACCCCAATTGGGGTTATGGTACTTATAAGTCCTTAAAATAACCAGTTACTAAGTCCCCCGACCCTCCAAGTAGGGGTACCGGAGCGGGCTTTCGGGTTCAAGGAGTACAGGGTTAAAGGAGGTCTTCCAAACAGAAAAAAAGGCCACAGGACCGAACACTAGCCCTTAGGCTCTAAGGACTCATATTTTAAGGCTTTTGGGCCCAAAGACCCTACTATATAAGGCTTTTGGGCTATTTTGAGCCTATAGGTAGGTGCTTGGGTGCGACATGCGACACTCCGTTCCGCTAGTAAAGTCTCAGACATGTCGTCCAATCACACATCCGAAGCTCCTGAAAATCTGGAAACCTCCTTTATTGACCCGACATCCTCATCCTACACCTAATATAGGGGCCTTAATAATGAGAATCGGGTTTTGGGGCCCATTGTACGATACTTTTCATAAGGAGCCCCCAAACTAGTATTGGTAATTATTTAGCGCACTCGACTATAGTGCAACTCTCAAGCTCCTACAGCCCTAAACCGCACATTCTCATCCTCTCCTTCCCGTAATGCAAGTACAACTCGCCATGCGTTCGCCCAGCCGTCTTGGCTTTCAGGGATGCAGTGACCTCCAAAGGGGACTCGTACCGCCAGACTGCACTAACGTAGGGTAAGGGACACCGACGGCTAAACTAAACACATGTGGGGGCCTAGTTGTTAGAATCGGGTTTGCGGGGTACTTGTTGGTATCAGAACTATATGAGGAATAAGCAGATCTTATGGGCCTCTGCATTTAGGATTTGGTGTCTTGGTGTCTTGGCGTTGAGGACTTCATCATCATCTCGGATGAAGCCTGCGACTTTCAGGGGGTACAAAGCGTAGGGTCCATGTATGTCTAGCTCCTTCAAACTGAAGGCTTGAAAGTTGAAGAGCCGATGTATAGACTATCCGAGTACATGGCCTAATATGTAGAGGCTACAGGCCGGAAGGATCCATGTACCCGAATAGTATATACTCTGGCCCCAAAGTACCAATATAGGGACTACGTTAAGGCCTAAGCATATACTATTTGGGCACATGGATCCTTAGGGGCGGTTTGGCGCTTGAGCTCTGATGACGCCATGGTGGGTAAGGTCCATCCATGAATGCTCCACGCACCTTCAACAGCGGGAGCACGGAAGCCAAAACAATCGAATATAGGGGCCTAAATAATCCATACGTGGTTTTTGTGGAATCCGTATATAGTTCTGGAGGGACTATGCCGGGATAGTACTTCTGGGCAAAGCTGTAAACACAGCCGAAAAGTCCTAAAGATCCCAGAACTTGCATTGTTTGACATAAGCCCTATACATCTGCTACAGAATACTAGACGTTACTAGACCTTGAGTCCGCCACGACATCCGCGAATTCCTACACCTCCCATTTTCCTGGAAATAGGACAACTGCTGCAGATTGCAAGCTGCTTGCTAATATTGCTAGGAGCAGCTGAACAAAGGATTGGAAGCAGCCTTGCCAGTCCAGGGCGTCGACGCAGTGCTTGTCGCAGGAGCAGGCGTGTCATTCTCAATGATTCCCGGCGGGACCCTAAACCCTAAACTAAACCCTAAAACAAGTTCATGCCAGGTTCATGCTCCGGGCCTGCAGTGCTGCATGATGTTTGCTGAAGCTCTTCTCTATGACGCGGAGGGTCTAGGGTATAGGGTTTAAGGACAACAGAAAATTGAGAATCCCCAACCTGTCTTTCACGGGTTTGAGGTGTATATTCAACTCGAAACCCTCAGCTCTTGCAACTTGAAACTAATCTCAGACTCCAACATCCTTTTCCTGCAGGGTGAACCCTACTCTAGTCTAATTGAATTTGGCTGAGACCCCCCACCGATACACACCTACCTCGAAAGGGATTTTTCTTAGTCCCAAGCTATTGGCGACTTGTGAAAACCTCTCAGGCTGCACCGCACCAAACGCCAAGCTCCAACAACCAAGCTTATAAACTCACGCAAGATCTAAACCCCAAGCCCTAAACCCGAAAAACTTAACCCTGGGCCAGACAACTTGAAACCCCTAAAACCTCAAACCGAAAATATATGAAAACCTGAGGCCTAGACCTAAAGCACTAATTTTGAGCACTGAAACCCCACACTCCTAACCCTAAAACCGATGAGCCTCAACGTTTGAATTCTACAGGAGCTCGAACGTCTGGACCCGAAGAACACCAAAAACAGCACAACCGCAAAACACCAAAGGCCCAAACGATTATCAGAAACCCTTCAGGAAAGCATGTTAACGAAAACCTTTGTAGGAACCCACCTATGCTAATCCTTCAGTGAACTCCTTGAGTCCTATGCCTAAACACTGAACCCTAGACCCAAACCCTAATCCCAAGACCCTACACCCTGAACCCTAAACCCAAATCCTAATCCCAAGACCCTAAACCATGAACCCTAAACCCAAATCCTAATCCCAAGACCCTACACCCTGAACCCTAAACCCAAATCCTAATCCCAAGACCCTACACCCTGAACCCCAAACCCCAAAACCCGACGCAAAACGACCCATAGCCGACCTCCGGCTTCGTCTCCAGCGCTAGGGACTGAAGCATGTCGTTCTGAAGCGTGTTCTTGCTTTGTTTCTTTTTTTTTGTGGGGGGGGTGGTGGGTGATGTGTTTTTTTTTTTTTTGTTTTTTTATGGGCTCTTTTCCACCTGCAGGTACAGCTAGAACTCCTATACTAGGACGAGCCTGTGGCTGGGGGGGGTGGGTTTAGGGTTTAGGGTTTAGGGCTTAGGGTAGGGGCTAGAGCTTAGGGTTGGTGTTTCGAATTTAGGGTAGGGGGCAAAGGTACACAGGTGCTAAGCCGTATACTTATGAATAATTGAGGTTTCATGGGCCAGGATGCAAACGTACTCCTGTAGCCTTTCTCAACGTACTCCTGTACCCTTTCTACCGTCCGAATATGTAAAATGGGAAGTCTGGGCGTGATAATAGGAAATCAGGTAATTAATAAGAATACTCAACAGCTTTGATAGTCCAGGAAAAAATTTAAACCGCCAAAACCCTCAAACCGTAAACCCTGGAGCCCAAACCCTAAACCACAACCCCTAAATGCTTGTACCCTGAAAGCTTCGAACGCTAAATGCGCCAAAATGGAATCGATACCAACTGCCCCTAAACGCTAAATCCTAAACTATGAATCCTAAACCCATATCGCATCATCATCATGCACTGCTCTTTCAAGGACGGTTGCACGTCGTGCTCGTCTGCTTCATATTGCATCGGGAAGATGCCCTTGAGGAAGCTGGCGATTTTGGCTCTGCCTACTTCCCAGGCGAATTCCTCCTCAGCAGTCCTCAATTTGCCCTGACCTTTTTGGCATTTGCCTCTGCCCTTTCCTTTTGAGCTCTTTGCCTCCTCCACGATCTGCGAGCCACTTTGTCGGATACGTTGGAAGAGTTCTTGCATTTTGGCGCAATTCAGAAGATCCTTGAAGCAGGCCGTAGCGTCGCTTCCCTTTTTCTTTGTGATTCCAGCGAATCGAAAATTTGAAACAAGGGCATCGAAATCACGCTTCGCCTCTGCACTGCCGAGGATATCGCCTACCTCCAGTCGCTGCAAACACCCAGGTGCGTCGCGAACCTGCCAATGCCTGACATCGTCATTACCTAGGCCCCAAAAGTATGTAGAATAATGGCCTTTTATAGATGTTGGGCCATTCTTTTTCCTAGTTTTGGGGGGTCTAGGTACAAAGCCCGCAAAGCCCCTCTGAATTTGGGGATCCTTTATTACCACATGCCAGCCCGTCTAAGCCTAAGCCTCACTCTCCTGAAAGACTTACCTGAACCCCGAGCCCTCCTTCCAGAAACCCTGAAAGACACCCTTATCTAAACGAACTCTCTTACAGTAGAAGCCAGAAAGTTGGAATATGATTATCCCAAACCCTATATGGTAAATTATAGGGTATCCTATCCTGAAACCATATTCCAACTTTCTGGAGTTCCCTTTAATCCTAAAACTCGTACTATACAACCCTTCTGCTTCGGGTTTAGGCGCTCATAGGGGTTTACGGTCTAGGGTTCAAGCATTAGGGTTTTTATTTCAAGGTATCATACTGCCCGTATTCGTATCGAACTTTATCCCGATGCCCTAATCCCCTAAACCAGGAAGCCTGTGAACCCGAAACTTTTTAAGGATCCCGCCTTCAAGGATGCCCTGTAGCAACCCTCTAAAGTGTCCCCTACAGGACGTACAGGACGATTAGGAACACTATACTTGGAGGGTCGGGGGACTTAGTAACTGGTTATTTTAAGGACTTATAAGTACCATAACCCCAATTAGGGTCCCTTTTAGGGTACTTATAAGTCTACTTACTACCTACCTACTAAGTCCCCCGACCCTCCAAGTAGGAGCCCTTTAAAAGGAACCCTCTGGCGCAGGATCCCTTTACAGGGGCAACTACCTTAGGGTCCTTAACAATTAGAATAGCGTTCCTTTAAAGGGTACCTTTTTTAAAGGGTTTAATATAAGGGCTACTTTAGGGGTTTCGTAATAGGGGCCTTAATAATTAGAATAGGCTTTTGGGGCCCATGATACTATTATAATTATCATAAGGAGCCCGGCTCAAAGAACTATAGGTATTTATGCAGGCCCCTTCTTGACGGCAACCTAGACCCTGAGCTCTAAACCCTAAACCGTAAGCCCTAAACCCTAAGCCCTATAAACCCTAAGCACTAAACCCTATAAACCCGAAGCACTAAACCCTAAACCCTAAAGCCTAAGCCCTAAACCCTAAGCCCTAAACCGTATAAACCCTAAGCCCCAAACCCCAAAACCCTAAGCCCTAAATTACGATTCACGGAACCTAGAGGCTCCAAATATAGTACCATTATGGATTTAGGCCCCCAAAGCCATGATATGGATGGTCTTTTGGGACCTAATTCCATAATGGTACTATATTTGGAGCCTCTGGGGAAGCCTCTTAGGATTTCTGAACGAGACCCCAGGGTTGGTCCTGACTCCGAGGGCTCAGGGGCTGACCGGGCGTGCGCCTCTCACATAGCTTCAGCGTAGACCCCCTTAAGTTACCTTGTTTGGGGGGTTCTTATAATAAGGATCCTACTATTTAGGTTGCTATATTAGGGTCCCCTTTTTTCCGGAAACCCCTTAAAGGGAACTTCAGAAAGTTGGAATATGGATTAATGGTAGGATCCCCTATAATTTACCTGAAAGGGGTTACGATAATAATATTCCAACTTTCTGGCTTCTACTGTAAGTTACCCTAGGGCCCTAGGGGTCCAGGTTTGGGTTGAGGGGTTTAGAGTCTTAGGGTTTAGGGCCCTTAGGCTCTAATCTCAGGACTCATACTTTAAGGCTTTTGGGCCCAAAGACCATACTACATAAGCTTCTTGGGTTATTGTGAGCCTTAGGGTTAGGGTACCTTACTTAGAGGCCCAGGTGACTTAGTAAGTCGGTTAAAAGTAGGGTTATAATTTGGGTGACTGCAATTCGGGTACTTGTAACCCTACTTATAAAAGGAACCTAGGAGTACAAAAAGGGAATAAGGGTACTACTGGGCATCCTAGTACCCTAACCCTAAGGTTCAAAATAACCCAAAAGGCTTGTATAAATAGTATGGCCGTTGGACCCAATAGCCTTAAAATGTGAGTCCTTCGAGCCCAAGGGTAAGGGTCCAAAGGACCCAATAAGTAGGTACTTAGGTTTCGGATAGTAGTTGTGTAGGTTGCTAGTTGGGAGGGTATATATTTGCTTAGGGTCCTTAGAGGGATCTATCAGGGTTTCTATAACTGGTACTATAATGGTAGTTCTCCAAGTTACATCCTGAGCGAAGAGGATTCATACCGGGGTTGACAATGGGTGTCTAGAGTTTCGGGTTTTAAGGGTTTGTACAAGGGTTGGCTTTGGGGCTTGGCTTCAGGGGTTGAAGGGTTAAGAGTAGATCCCCGGGTTTAGGCTGTCGGGTTTCGAGTTCAGGGCTTGAGGGTTTCACGACGTAAGGTTCCACACATTTGGGTTGAGGGCTTCGGGTTCAAGGGTGTTGGATTCACGGTAGTTGATTGTACTGTACTTTGGGTTTTGGTATTCAAGCGCTTGAGGCGTAGGCGCTATTGCTTTCAACGCTGAACACATGTCTTAAAACCAAACACACTGCTCCTGAGGTCTCCGCCGTGAAACCCCCAGGTCACTACAGATCCACCCTGAGCAGACTTCTTCCCACTCAGACCTTGGTGGCTGGTTGGTTGGTAACCCTAAACCCTAAGCCCTGGTGGCTTTGACTTCCACTTGGGCGTCGGATGAAATCCGGGGGCCGAGGCTCTGGTCTTCCGCCTTCCCTGCCACACCCACAGCAGCAGCCACCTCAAGCCCTAGACCAAGGGGGTCCATGGGCACAATTACCATTTACTCAAGATCACGCATGCTGCAGACGCCAATTCAGCTTTAGAAGCCAGAGAAACTAAAAAGCGCGAGATCGTGTGCCATCCCTGGAATTGGAGATGTACGTTTTGGGATCATGTTTGAGGGATCTTGAGATTCAGGCTCTACTAAATGAAGGATTCTTAGGGTTCGGTCTGTCAGGTGTAGCGTCATGTGGTTTAAAGTTTTACACAGTCCTAAGGTCGGGTGTGGATCTCATTGTCACAGTTAGTCCAGAATTGGCCCTTAAATCAGCAGGGTCATGTATATATGATGCTTTGATCGGCAAACCCTAAACTCGAAACCTATAGACTCACAAAACCGCATACCCATAGGCCCTAAAGTAGTTCCTTTTTGGGATTATCTAATGGAAAACTTTTGTTTGAACCCCAAAAAAGGAACTACTTTGGGGCCTATGAGTATGCCCTACATCTCAACCCCTCAAGCCTAAACTGGAAGCAGCAAGGCGTGGCACTGTGTTTTTCTTGCTGTCTGGACTTTTGGGGTTCGGCCTCGTAGCATGTAGGAAGAGTTTAGGGCTAGGTTCAGGGCTTTGACATAGGGCCGAAGTGATACGGTTGATGATAAATCCTGCGTTACCCATTATCAGGAATATATGGGAATTATTGTATACTCCTTATTATGGGTAATCCAAGATTTATATCACTAGGGTTTAGGGTATAGCCCCCCTAGAACCCAGAAAGCCTTCAATCCAGAGCACCCCTTCCAGGACCCCCCAACGGCCCTTCAATGGAGCCCTTATGGTCATTAATAGTGGCTTCAAGGTTCAAAATATGAGGACCATACGGGCTGGTCATTGGGGGGTCCTGGAAGGGGTGCTCGGGATTGAACAGCGATCAATCCTTGAAGGAACCCTTATTCATTTAACTTGATTGTGTATATGCAGGCCCTCATATGGGAGTTTCCCAAAATAAGGGACCCTGATCTAGTGTCCTAAGTGGTAGGATCCTTATTATAAGCACCCCAAAGTAAGGTACCCCCAAATTTTCGGAAACTCCTCTATCTAACTGCCTCCGGATGATTTCGGGCAGCGACATCGGGATCCTCCGGCAAGGCTTGCCCCCTAAAACCTAAACCCTAAACCCTAAGTGAACGACAGGCAGGCAGGGGTCATGAGTTTAGGTTGGGATTTTAGGGGCGAAGCAATACAGAAGTTCTGACCTTGTGGTTGGGGTCATGAGTTTAATGGGTTAAGGGGTCAAAGACTACAGAAGTTCTAATGATTCCCAAATCATAATATAGAAGTATATATATATATATACACATATTTTTACATATACATATATACCTATCTATCTATCGATTTATCTATCTATCTATCTATATATATATATATATATATATAAAGCCTACGTTCTACTATATAGGTACTTAGGGCCCTTCGGGCTTCGGGTGCTTGTTAATGGCTGGAGCCCTAAGGCTTTCAATAGCCCCAGAAGCTTAGTGTAGTATGTTGATTTACAGGTACTTGGCGACTTTTTTGGGGGCAGTATATAGCATGAGTAGGCACTTGGATTCTTATGGTCTTAGGGTAAGGGTTGCGGGATTGGGCTTGACTTCCGGGGGCGCTGCATCATGTTCTTTGTCTGGCTTCAAAGCTAGTGAGGGTTTAGGGGCTTAGGGACACGGACACTGACATACGGCACCTTACCTGCTAGAGCCAACAGTACCTCTAAGAACTATGTATAGGGTCCAACATACAGTATACAGTACACATACTCTATATATATATATGTTATATATATATATATATATATATATGTATGTCGACCTCTGATTGATAAGTTCACTCACGCCTGAAGGGGTAATATTCATGATCCTAATGCGCAGGGGCCGTTAGAAAGCCGGGTTTATTACTCAGGGATCTACCCCTAGACTTTCCAAAACATCATGCCCTGTGCGAAACCCTCTACATTAGCATACCACCAGGGCTGCACACCCTCAAACCTTAATTGTAGTATCCTTAAGGGAGGGGGGTCCAAGGGGGGGTATATATCCTAGTGATCCCTAATTCTCCCTAGTACTCCCTAAGGTTCCCTTACAGTCCCCTAAGGATTCCTTATACCCTCCCCCCTTGAACCACCCTCCCTTAAGGATCCTATAACTTAAGCCCTCAAGCCTAAAACTCCAAACCCCAAGCCCGAAACCCCAAAGCCCTAAACTCGAAATCCCTAAACCCTGAAACCCGAAAGCCTACACCTGCTTACTTTTTGACCCTGCAACAAAGGAGGCTGTGGGCAAACCGAGACTGGTCTGAAGCAGCCAGGGGAAGGTTGTAACACAGGGGCCCGAACTAAAATGGAGATATGGGGTCCTAGATAAACCCTAAACCCTAAATCCTATACCCGGCAACCTGAACTGCAATAAGAAGGCTTCCTTCTCAAGTGGCTTGTGAAAGTTACTAGGGTTTTAGTATGGAGGCCCGAACTCGCCTAGAGCTCCTTTAAACTAGGTTTTGGGGGTTTCGGGGTTTAGGGGCTTAGGGTAGGTATCCTGCTGCTGTCATCATCGGCGTCTTTGTCTTTGGAGAACAAAGAAAGCGACCACGTCCCGCCTATCGTGGCGATCCTGGGCACTTTGACGAGAGGCTTTACATGGGTGGTTGTCAAAATTAGGGTCCCTTTCTGGGTCCTTATTATAATACGGCACCCATTATTTAGAGTACCCAAAAAGGGACCCTAAGTTTGACAACTATCCACATAAGTCCTGAAAGAAGTAGTTTGTGGAGGGTCCAAGTAGGGCCAAAGCAGGGATGTTATCTGGCCTAAACCCTAAACCCCCAAAACCCAAACCCTTGGGGTCTTTACTCTTCATGGAACAAATTGGCTCTGGATGGCTTGAGCTAGAGAGATGCGACGAAGCCCCCCAAGCCCCAAAACCTAAACCGCCTAAACCCTAGGCCCTTAAAACCGAGAAGCCCTAGTCCCTACTCCCTAAACCTGAACCCTGTCCTAAACCCGAAAAGCCCTATAAGCCCTAATCCCTAAACCCTATAAACCCTAAACCCCTAAACCCCAAAACCTCTCTACCATAAGAGCCCTAATCCCTAATCCAAACCCCTAAACTGCTAAACCTCAGACTCGCAGCCCTAAACCCTATAGATCCCTTAAAGAAACCCTAGGTATATTCCTTAATTTAAGGGATACTGGAGTCTCTGGGAATGGCGTCTTCCCCACATGACTTGCAGGACAAGAGTCGGCCTTAGGATTGCGGGTTCTGGCTTGGTCCTGACCTACCTATAGTCTCCTTTGTAGTTCCTTTTTGGGGTTATCTTTTGGAATCCTTAATATATAATTGGTTTAACCAAAAAAAGGAACTACAATGGAGACTATAGGTAGGGCTCCAAGTATACACAATCAAATTAGATGTCGCTGCCCGAAGTCATCCGGAGGCTGGTGTTGGGTTTAGTTAGATAGAGGAGTTTCCGAAAATTTGCTGCACCTTACTTTGGGGTACTTATAATAAGGATCCTACCACTTAGGACACGAGATCAGGGTCCCCTATTTTGGGAAACTCCCAAAGGAGGGCCTGCATATACACAATCAAATTAGATGAATAGGGCTTCCTTCAAGGATTGATCGCTGTTGCTGTTTGAACCTAGAAGCCACTACCCTGGGGCTCCAAGTCTACAAATAGTACCTACTTTGGGGTCTGAAGTCTATAAATACTACCTACTTTTGGGCTTTTTGGAGCCCCTGGGTGAGGGCTACAGGGGTTTAGGTTCAGGGTTCATGGTGGAAGGTTAACCCTATGGATCAAACTAGCCCAAAGGCCTTATATAGTATGGTCTTTGGGCCCAAAAGCCTTAAAATATGAGTCCTTAGATCCCTAAGGTAAGGGTGTAGGGCTTCCCTGACGCTTTAGCGCTTTGGAGCTTTGGAGCTCTCGGGCTTAAGTATATCCAAGGGTAAAAGGAGGGACCCTTAATAAGGTTTAGGATTTAGGGTTTAGGGTTTAGGGTTTAGGATTTAGGGTTTAGGGTTTAGGGTTTGTAGGTATATACCCTGAATATATAGCTATTTTATACCCATTATATAGCCTAGGGTAGGGGTCCCCACTAAGGGTCCCTCCTTTTCCCCTTTGAGTATAGGGCCCTGCTCTCGAAGCTGATTTTCCCTCGCAAGTCCTCCTGCTCCGCGGCGAGCTCACATCAGCAAGACTCGCAATCTGTGTCTCAACACTTCCCCAGAGACTCCAATATCCCTTAATTAAATAAGGGATCCTACTATAATTTAAGGTATATTCCTTAATTAAGGGATATTGGAGTCTCTGGGTCTCCTTCAAGAACGCAGCCGTAGGTTCCGCCGACGAGGAGCTGCTGGAAGCCTCTTCCCGGAGGCCTGCTTCACTGCCGGCCTCTGGCTCTGGGTTCAACCCAAAGACTCCAATATCCCTTAATTAAGGAATATACCTTAAATCATATAAGGGATCCTCCTATAATTTAAGGTATATTCCTTAATTAAGGGATATTGGAGTCTCTAGGAAGGTCGATCTTCTAGGATACCCAGTAACCTAAGAATAAAAAGGCCTCTCTTTTTGGTATTGGGTAACTTTATAAGGAACCTAGGACTACAAAAAGGGAATAAGGGTACTACTGGGCATCCCAGTCTTGGACTTTTCGCACAAGCTGCTCCCACAAGGACCTCGGAACGAGAACAGATGGACGAATGTAGGGGCCTTGATGATCTAAGCAGGGTTTTGCTTTGCATGATACTACAATCCTAATAAGGAACCCTAGGGACCCGAACAGTACAGGTAAGTCTTAGGGTCTTGCTTTGCATGATAGTACAATCCTAATAAGGAACCCTAGGGACCCGAACAGTACAGGTAAGTCTTAGGTAAGCAACTGTTCACGTCTACAACAATCAGGCAAAATATCGCAAACCCCCCCAACCCAAAACCCTAAACCCTAAACCCTCACCCCAACCCAGAATCTTGAGGTTTCGAAGGTGGGCACAAACTGTGGAGGCACCCTGCATCCTTAAGCCGTCAACCGAGCCGAGCGTCGAGCGTGCCTTTTCTTTCATGTGCTCTTTCTCCTCAGTTTGTCTTTGTTGTAAAAGTGTAATACCCTAAACCCTAAACCCTACACCCTAAACCCTAAACTTGATTGCTGCAGTGTGGGGTTGAGGGTTATATCAAGGCTTTCTTACAGCATCTGTTATGTCGGAATGTACTGCAATAGCAGCAACAGCGCAAGATACTATCAGTTGGAAGAATTAGTAACAGAGTCCCCTGGAGAGTCCCTGTACATCTACCTACAACAGCATCCCCCAAAACCCTTCTTTAACTACATCGGCCCCCACAATGGAACCTTATGGCAATCTTGAAAGGGCAAAGCCTATTCTAAGTTTAATGCCCCGGTTTGAGACTCTCCAGTTCAGACTAGCCATCGACCCTGCTGCTTGCAAGAGGCGCGAGGGAGGTCTCACGCTGAACCCTAGACCCTATAAAGACCCAATAGACCCTAAGCCCTAAACCGCGACCACAAGAATCTCTGATGAATGCGGCGAGCCACGAATGTCGGTGCACGCGGAGAACGAAGCCAAAAATCCAACCGGATTACCAAAGCCGCTGCCTACTTTGCTTGTACGGCTGATCTGTTCTCTCTCTCTCTCTCTCTCTCTCTCTCTCTCGCTCTCTCTCGCTCTCTCTCTCTCTCTCTCTCTCTCTCTCTCTCTCTCTCTCTCTTTCTATCTCCCCCTCTCTGTAATACACACACATTTATACACTTAGCTATGCGGTGTTTGAAACCGAGTCGAGAGACAAAATCTAAAACGCAGCCCCCCGGGGGCCCTGGTTTCGTTAGGGTTTCAGACCTTTACCAGCACACCAAGCCCTAAACCCTATTAAGGTTTAGGGTTTAGGGTTTAGCACACCAAGCCCTAAACCCGATTAGGGCTTAGCGTTTAAGGCTTAGCGCACCAAGCCCTAAACCCTACCAGTATTAGGGCTTAGGGTTTAGGGTTTAGCACACCAAGCCCTAAACTCTAAAACGAAAACTCAACCCCAAAGACTCCGAATAGCCCGAAGCAGTTGCTACTTACCAGTTTTAGACCCAAAAGTGGGTATAGCAATATTTGTATAGTTGGAAGAGACTTGTACACCCAAAACATAAATTTATAGACCCAAGAGTAACCGGGGAATATGAAGGGTGCCCTTTTTGGTTCAAAGGGGCTTATCAGGGAAGCTGAACCCTAAAGAAACCCTTAGGCTCTGAGGACTCATATTTTAAGGCTTCTGGGCCCAAAGACCATACTATGTAGGGCTTTTGGGCTATTTTGAGCCTTAGGGTAAAAGAAAGGGAAGGGAATTAAAGGCCTGCTCGAGGTCCTCGACTTTGTAAAACCCTAAACCCTAAACCGTGACCACCGGTCTCCTCTTCATCAGCCTTTTTCTGATACTCCTGCCAGTTCTGGTGTGCTTTTTGGGCTTAAGGGTTCCTTTAAAGGGGCTTACAAGGGTTCCTTTAGATGGATCTGTAGGGGTTTGGGGGTTTAGGGTTTAGGGGGAATCCTTTCCTATAGTTAGTAGGGAATGGAAAAATGGTAGTAATAGTAGTTATAATTGTACCCCCCTACTAACCAAAGGTAAGTTTAGGGTTTACCCAAAGGTCCCGAAGTAGTTCCCTTTTGGGGTTCGCAAATAGAATCCTATAAGGTACTACCAGAAAGGAACTACTATGGGGATTCGGGGTAGTTTAGGATTACAGCTTCAGAGCTTTCAGGGTTTACGGGTTTAGGGATCGCCTGTAGAAAGAGGCGCATCGTGCCTGAAGGGTTCCTTGATGTGTTCGAAAAGCTGACGAAGAAATCTGTACGTGTTCTCTTGATGTGAAGTAGGTAGGCATGGGATACTTGACGTTTACACAAGCCGCAGTGACAATACTTCGTACTCAGTAGAGTAGTAGATCCTTCGGTTCTAAGTTTGCCAAGAACCGAGCCGAAATGGCATGTACTCACTTAAACCCGGAAGTTAAGCTGCGTACTCGACATCACCCTTACAGTAACTGTACCTTGAACCCTCAACCCCAAAGCCTAAAGCCCCAAAACGCTAGGCCCTGAACTTTAAACCCTAACGTCCTAAAGCGCGGGAATTATAAGAGGTCGGGTATGGCAACATGGCAACATAAGGTAAATCCTACAGCCCTAAAGCTTCAATTTCAAAATCCCTTAACCCTTAGAGGAACCCTTATCGATCCCTTAAAGGAACCCTTATCGATCCCCATTATGGTAACTAAGGCCACGAAGCCTGTAGAGCCTCCAAACCCCTAAACGCCAAACCCCTAAACCCACCAAGGGATCCTTGCATGCATCTCGCCCGGATCGTCTGCAGTGACTGCTTGCATAAACCCCTAAACCCCTACACCCCTAAACCGCTAAACCCTTAAACCCTAAAACCCCCAAACCTACAGATCCCTTGTGAAGGAACCCTGGTAAGTCCCTTTAAAGAAACCCTTAAACCCAAAAAACACCCAAAGCCTGCAGAGCCATCATAAAGATACCACCCTTAGCACCATAATAGAAAATAGTAGTTTTACTATTCCCTTGGGCTTTATATGAACAGAAATAAACCTTAAGGCTCAAAATAGACCTAAAGCCTTAAATAGTATGGTCTTTGGGCCCAAAAGCCTTAAAACATGAGTCCTTAGAGCCTAAGGGAAATAAAACAAAAAACCCGAAGGAGACTATAAACCCAAGCCCTAAAACCCTAAACCCTAAACCCCCTAAGCCCTAAACCCGATAAACCCTAAACCAACTATTTCCTAAGGAGACTATTGATAAACCCCAAGGGTCCTGTGTACCGATATAAATAGCAGAATGTAGGGTTTCCATATTAGGAATTACTACTATGACTTAGGGAAGTACCTCTAGTCTCCATTGTAGTTCCTTTTTTGGTTAAACCAATTATATATTCAGGATTCCAAAAGGTAACCCCTAAAAGGAACTACAATGGAGACTATAGGTATCCCCCATAACACTATACTGAACTTAGAACCCTAACAAAAATATAATTCTAGCTGCTTCTTAGGGGCTATAATAACCAAAAATTAAAAATTATTTCTAAGTACCCCTAAGAACAGTACAAAGGACCCTTTGATAAAACCCTAAACCCTAGACCCCTAAAACCTCAAAATCCTAAGCCCCTAAACCCCTAAGCCCTAAACTCTAAACCCTGAGCCCTAAAACCCTCATAAACCCAACCCCTAAGCCCTAAAACCCTCATAAACCCAAACCCTAAACCCCTACCCCCATAACAGTACAAAGGACCCTTTGATAAAGCCGCCTCGGCGAGGTCGCTGAGGCGGAGGTGCCATTGCAGAGCCTGGAGACGAGCCTCATCCGGGGTTTTTGGGGTTTTAGGGTTTAGGATTTAAGGGTTTAGGGTTTAGGGTTTAGGGTTTTAGGGCTTAGGGTTTTAGGGTTTAGGGTTTTAGGGCTTAGGGTTTTAGAGTTTAGGGTTTTAGGGCTTTAGGGGTTTAGGGTTTAGGGTTTAGGAGTTTTCACAGTGGTTTAAGGCTTTTTGTTTAGTGCCTACGGTTTAGGGATATTCTTAAAGGTTGAGGTTTACGGGCTTAGGGCCTTTATGGTTTAGGGTCATCATTACAAGGGTTTAGACTTAGAGTTTAGGGTCTATGGTTTTCACAGTGGTTCAAGGTCTTAGGCTTTTGGATATTTTAAGGGTTTATAGTAAAAGCCAGAAAGTTGGAACATGGCTTTAGGAGGATTAGTGCTAGGATCTTGTATACTTTACCTTAAGGCCATGAGGATACTGATGTTCCAACTTTCGGGCTTCTACTATAGGGTTTGGGAGTTTAGGGCGGCTTAGGGGTTGAGGACTTTTTTGTTGAGGGGTTTAGGGGTTGATTATGAGTTTGGGGGTTTGCGATGAGTTCACCTCGGATTTAGGTGCTTCTGTGTTGAATAGGTGTTTCCAGGTGTGTTTTATAAGTTTGTATCTGCTCTTGTTGATTGGATTCGGTTGTGCGTCTGTGCTGTGTTTCGTGACCTGCTTGGGTATGTGTCTGCTTGCTTTCTTTGTTCATATTTGCACGTGTCTCTTGGATTTGCTTTTGGCTTCGGCTGTCCGCTGTGGGGTCTACTGCTTGTAGTGTTTGGGCCCAAAAGCCTTAAAGTATGAGTCCTTAGAGCCAAGACTCTAAACCCCTAAACCCTAAACCCCAAGACTCTAAACCCCTATAAACCCCTATAGATCCCTTTTAAAGGAACCCTTGTAGACCCTTTCAAGAAACCCTAAACCCTAAACCCTGAACCCTAAACCCTAAACCCTAAACCCCTAAACCCTAAACCCCTAAACCCTAAACCCTAAACCCTTGTAGATCCCTTTCAAGAAACCCTAAACCCTAAACCCTAAACCCCTAAGCCCTAAAACCCTAAACCCCTAAACCCTAAACCCCTAAACCCTAAACCCTTGTAGATCCCTTTCAAGAAACCCTAACACTAGACCCAAGAGTAAGCCAGGCATAAAAAGGATGCCCTTTTTGGTTTAAAGGGGCTTATAAGGGAACCTGAACCCTAAAAAAGGGAATAAGGGCCTACTCTGGGTCCTAGAACACTAACCCCTATAGATCCCTTTAAAGGAACCCTTGTAGACCCTTTCAAGAAACCCTAAACCCTAAACCCCTAAACCCTAAACCCTAAACCCCTAAACCCTAAACCCTAAACCCTAAACCCCTAAACCCCTAAACCCTAAACCCCTAAACCCTAAACCCCTAAAACCCTAAACCCTAAACCCTAAAGGAACCCTAACACTTCTAAGACTCTGGGATCGGCCTCTAGCTCTGCGGGAGTCAGCAATGTTCCAGCAACGCAAAGCTCGGCATCTGCACTGTCCTTTTCCAGGTTTGGGGTTTTTAGGGTTTAGGGTTTTAGGGTTTTAGGGTTTAGGGTTTGGGGTTTAGGGTTTAGGTGCTTTTGGGTTTAGGGTTTGGGGTTTAGGTGCTTTTGGGCGTTTGTAATAAGGCTTAGGGCTGTTATTTGTTCTTTTTTGTGGAAGGGGGGGGGGTGGTGGTGTAAGGTTTAGGCTTAGAGAGGGGTTCTTTTGTTTTGATTCTGCCCTCTCCTCTCGCTCCCAACACCGGCCTCTTGAGGCCCTCAAGGCTTTAGGGTTTGGGGTTTAGGATGATTCCGGTAGCCTACTGTTCAAAGGGTCATACCACAGGGTATAGCCTACTGTTCTTGTCGGATATGTGGCTGCAGGCAAGTTTAGGCTTTCCGGGGGGTCTCTCTTTGCAGGGCTTTGGGGGGGGGGGGGGGGGGCTGTCTTGGTCTTGTTTGTCTTCGTGGGGTGGGTGGGTGGGTGGTTTGTGCTGAGGGCACCCGAGCTTTGGGCTTTTGGATGTTGGGTCTCATGGTCACTGACCTACTTGTCCAGCATCCCAGAGGAGCTAAAGGTTAACCCCCGCTGGGGGGTTATGTAGGGATTATGGGTAGCCCAAAAAGGTTAACGGTTCCCTACTCTACGACGAGGTTTATGTCTTTCGGAATCCAAGCTCAACGATGTAGGCTTCAAGCTCCCGGCTCAGAGATTAGACAGGAGCCCGGGGGAGCGCGATTCCATTGCGAACCCTATACGAACCCTTCTAACACTCCACCAAGCCCTTGCAAAACCTTAAGGGGACAGCAGCAATTCATCAAACAGCGAATCACCCACCTTAAACCCTACTTTACTAAAGCCGAAACCCTGAACCGTGTATCCTATATCATCAACAAACTTCTGAACCACACACCGAAAAACCTTCCAGTCACAGTCCTTGCTTTTCTGCTTGGCCTTCTTCCCGGCCTCTAGAGGAGCGCACGGAGTCATTACTCTTATTGAAAGGATCCCCCATACCAATATCTAGGACCGTCTGGGACTCATAAACCCTGCTTCGAGTCGGAGTGTATAGGGGGCGCGGACTCCAGGATTTGAGGGTTTAGGTTCTAACCCTAAGGCTCAAAATAGCCCAAAAGCCTTACATAGTATGGTCTTTGGGCCCAGAAGCCTTAAAATCTCAGTCCTTAGAGCCTAAGGGTAAGAGATGGTAAGAGTCTCATCAAGGCTTTAGGGCTTGTTGGGTTGAGGGCTCAGGTTTGTGAATTGAAGACCTTAAGGCCAGGCAGTTGCGCTCAGAGGTGGCTTGATCATGAAGACTCGCCCCCTCAAGAAGGATTGCAGTAGGGTTCCGAGATTAAAATAAGGCCGCTGAAGGAAGGGAGGGGTCATTACAACTTCGTGGGTCTACAATGCATGAAACCTTGGCTCGAGAAGCCAAGGAACGGAGAAGGGCTTGTGCGTACAGAGCTTGGGGTCTAGAGTTTAGGGAAGCTAAGGGTTTAGGAGTTCAGAGTTGAGCTGTTGCCTTAAACCCTAAACCCTTATATAACCTTAAGCCCTACAAACCCTAAATCCTCGCAATAAAGGTGGCTTGAAGGGCGAGGATGCTATATCCTTGCGTAACTGTTCGTGGACCCTACACACTCAAAAGGCCAAGGTCCGAAACAACACTGCCTAGCCTGAAGCAACGGCCCCACAAATGCGGCAGCCTAAACTCTGAAGTGAAACCCTACAGCGCTAGAAAAGAGCCCAAGTCCTAAATGGGAGTTTCCGAAAATTAGGGGTACCTTGTTTGGGAATCCTTATAATGAGGGTCCTACTGTTCAGGGTACTATATTAGGGTCCCCTAAATCCAAAGCCCTATACTCGTAGAATGGCCTTGCCCTTTTTCGATGAGCTGCGTGCAGGTTTCGGCCTTCGCGAATGGCACGTTGGCACTTTCCGGGTGCAGGGTTTGGGGTTTAACCCTAAACACCAAACCCTTGGCATTTGATAATATATCTACAAGGATTAAAATGCCTACAAGGTTAACGTTTAGCTGCTCTACTACTGCAATAACTGTAGAGCCTAAGGCACCCTAAACCGTTTACAGCTTGAAGCTTTGTACTTGCTTTCCACAACACCAGACCCTCTGTCTATACCTTAAAGACGACATGAACCCTAAAAGAGTTCAAGGTTCATTTTCCATGAAGGGGTTCATCGTATATGGTATATGGGTGCATCGCCCCCTACGTTTAAGGCTCATTTGGCCTTTAAGGTAGCCTCCATTGTAGGTCCTTTCGGTCAGATCAAGTTAGCCCGACTTCCAATTCGTCTTCTGACTCCAAGTCTGAGTTGAGAGGGTTGGTGAGGTCAAGCCAGTGGTCTCAAAGTTGGGCTTTGAGTCGTCGCTTGAGGTCGGAGGGGATTTCCCAAGGGTGATTCACAAAGGAGAGAGCGAAGTACCATGCATCCGCCGGTGCCCACCAGCGGACGATGTCCCGCTAAAACAAGCCCCTCAGCCGCTCAGCGGTGCCAGCACTGCGACAAAGGCTCCATGTACCTTTATAATTAGTAGATACTTAAACCTAAAAGGGGTCCCTATATAGGCACTTTAAGGCCTAAGTATATACTATATGGGCACATGGAGGCTTACTTAGAGGATCATGGGACTTAGTAAGTAGGTTATAATTGGGTTTATAAGTCCCCTAAGTGGGGTTATCCTAATTATAACCTACTTATAACCTTACTTACTAAGTCCCATGAGCCTTCAAGTAGGGTGCGACAGTGAACGACCGCAAACCGTGCACCATTCCCAAGCCTGAAGGATCGCTCCTCGCTGAGGCTCAGGTTGCGTGAGGGGTTTAGGGTTTAGGGGTTTAGGGGTTTAGGGCTTAGGGGTTTAGGGTTTAGGGTTAAAGGGTTTAGGGTTAAAGGTTTAGGGGTTTAGGGGTTTAGGCCGTAGGGGTTTAGGGTTTAGTGGCCTGAAGACCAGAGCAAGAAAAGTTGCAACCGTAAACAGTAAGTGCCGTATTATCATAGGGACCCAAAAAGGGACCCTAACTTTGACAATCACCCATGGTAGGATGCTACGGCTGTAGTTTGGGGTTTCGGGATGCTGCGGGTTCGGGGCCCCTGTAAAGGAACCCTATTCCATTTGGTATACTGTGCCCCAAAACCCTATTCAAGTTACTAAGGCCCCTATAATAGACCTTTAAATCCCCAAACCCCTAAGTCTAGGGCTTCGGGAGGGTTTAGGGTTTAGGGTTTAGGGGTCTTAGGGATGCTATGGGTTTAAGCTTTTTGCCTCCTACTTTGCCGGGACGTAGAGTTTTTTGGTGTTCTTGGTTCAGGGCTCGCGACGAGCATTTGGGGGGTCGTTTGCGGAGGTTCAGGATCACCTTGAACTGTAGCTTTCTTTCTGGTAGGGTCCCCAACCTTTATGGAAGCCTGGGCCTCGCCGGAAAACTCTCTGGCCACTCTAAGCGCGTGCTGAATTTAGGTTTATGCCCTTCGAAGCACCCAGGGCCCCAGGGCCCTAGGGGGAGGAGTGACGCATATCTGGTTGTAGGCTTTATGTAGTCTTACACCACCTGCATTCAGAGTGTACTTTTGTTTGGTTTTGGGCTTGGGCATACAGGACTAGGACCTACAGCGCAGTAAGCCGTAGCCACACGCAAGGGTCCAAGGGTTTCAGTCCCGAAAGCCATCCTCTGAATGGTTTTTGGACCTCGGAACCCTACTATTTGGGTACTTGGACCCTTAGGGACAGGGTAATTCACAAGAGCTTTGCTGTTTAAGGCTTCATCGGCTTTAGCTTTACACGAGCCTGCCATGCTTGTACACAACTCACATGGTACATCGGGTCTTGTCGATGAATTTTTGTATGTATGCGTATACATTGTATATGCAGGGGAAAACCTCTTACAGAGTCGGACAGTCAGACATGTGCTTTTGATCAATGACTACAAAACCGAAAGCGTTTCGGGCATAGGTTCCTATTAGACGACGGTCATTGCATCCCATCGCCCGATAACCTTGAACCTCCAAAGCAGAGCTCGTGCAAGCCTGGCGCTTTCTTCGGGAAGATATCCCGCTGGCATGGCGGTGAGGACGCCGTCGATATCGACCTGGTGTGTGTTTCGCAGCATTGCAAATTTCTTTAGACTGCAATAACGGGTTTTGCAGTTTTGGTGGGTTCTTGTCTTATCAGACGTTCCAGTATAGAGTATGTAGAGACCCTACCCTAAACCCTAAACCCTAAACCCTAAACCCTACAGAAGCTTTGGCAGGTTAGGGTAGGGTTCCAGGGCCGAGGTCCAGTTGCATTTCCGGTTGTCCTTACCCTCTTGGTCTTGAGCAGTGCTTTTATAAAAATTGCGATTTTTTTTTTTATAAAAAACCGCTTATATAAACAAACCAACTGAATGTATGTTTCCTATAGTAGTGGTAGTGCTTGCATTTTGTTGTTGGCGTAATGGTGGTTGTGACGGTTGTGTTGGTTCCGGTGGTTGTGGTGTTTGTGGTGGAGGTGGTGGGGGTGGTGGTGGCGGGCGTGGCGGGCGTGGTGGCGGGCGTGGTGGCGGACTGAGGTGGTGGTGGTGGTGATCCGTTTGGGAAATACGCATAATCACCCCTGGCACCCTTCCATCAAACTACTAGACAGACAAAGACAGCTGCTGTTGATGATGTCTACAAATACATTTTGTTTAGACGCGCGACATTACTATCAGGTATCATGAAGCAGACTACCATGGTGAAGTATTGCACCATCGCTGCTCTCTCTTTAGTGCCCTCTCCTTGTCCGTGGCCTTCCTGCTCTTACATGTTATCTTTACCGTATAATCCTTTTCAGAAGCGACCCCCTTGCCGAGAAAAACCGGAAACCATGTTATTGTTGAGGAATCTTGTGCGAACTGGTGCTTTGAGAAATAACAATCGACACCTACAGATTCGAAGGGAAGCCGACCGGCCTCAGCGAAACCGGCGACATAAGGAAATGGATTTCGGCTTAGGGCGTTGTGTGTGCAACGGCGGACTTGGCCTAAACCCTACAGCAACCAAAAGGCGTCGGCCTTAATAGGAGTTAGGATTCGGGTGACCCTTGCCATCTCAATAAGGTCCTTTTAAGCGAGCCAGAAGTAGGGCTAAGAAGGGTCCCTCCTTTTCCCCTTTGATCTTATAACGCAAGGCATTGCTTGCAGCCTCTGGGTGAGGACTTTTATAGGCTCTAAGGACTCATATCTTAAGGCTTGTAGGCCCAAAGACCATACTATGTAAGGCTTTTGGGCTATTTTGAGCCTTGGGGTTAAACTTAGCCGTATAGGGATCCAAGTAGCCCTTATTTATGGTTTTGGGTACCCAAAAAACCAAAACGGCCCAAAAGTCCGACAATGAGGAGTACTTGGACCTGTAGGGCGGGGCTGAGTATTCTAGCCCCAGGAGTAACTTTTTCAAGTATGGTAGGAGTATATCAGCCGCAAAAGGTTATAGGCTACCTACTCAGCTACTAATGTAAACGACTCAGAGCGGCTTAGAGTTGAGGGTTTACGGCCTACCTTAAGCCGGAATAACTACCCACCCTTTCAAGGACTTATATATAAGGAAATCATAATAATGAGCCCTAAAAAGGTAGGTTATTCCGGCTGAAGGGATCGGAGCTTTGGGCTGAACCGGTTTAGGGAGTCTTTGTGGAATGTCCCAGAGCCCTCCAAGAACAGTCCGAGGCCTCAGAAGGTGGGATGAAGGTAGGAAGGATTAAAGATCCCTTATATAAGGACTCTTATTTAATGGGAATATCCCACCTACCTTCATCCCACCTTTTGAGGCCTCCGACAAGAACAGTCCGAGGCAAGGTCATAAGCGGCGTTGCCATCCACATGGATGCCCCAAAGATTCCCTCAGGTTTAAGGTTTAGAGTTTAGGGTGTAAGATTCAGGATGTAACGCTTTCGTTCCGGGGTTTCTCAAGTCTAAAGCTTCGAGTTTAGGGCTATGTATGAGCTGTGGTGTCGTGGCGTCACCGACCATGTTGTACGCTTCCGCGCTGGGCTACAGGTAGGGTTGTGGGCTCGATTTTTTAGCATGCAAGCGTATCTGCGTAAGCCTGATAAACCCCAAACCCTAAACCACAACCCCAACAAACCCCAGCCTGAAGAACGGGTTGTTCAAAAGATCGACAATTTAAATTTTGAGCATCGTATAATCAGAATAGTGCTCCTTTAACGGAGCGCTGCTAATGGGAAATGTAACTTTCACTATAGGCTCACCGGGTTTACGTCGCTCTAGGGCTCTAGGTTTAGAGCTAGAACACGCTCCGGTTCTGGTCCAGTCAGCTACATGATTGACCCTTTGGAAAGGAAGCACATCCTGAGAACGGCAGAGGGTTTAGTGTCTTATCAGGTTCCGAGTTGTACACTTCGGGTGAAGGAAAAACAGCGCAGGGCTCGGGTTGGCGAGGTTTGCGTGGACACAGGGCACAGGTCAATGGCCTGTACGGGACCCAGAACAAGACAAACCATCGGTGCCAGGTTGGGATTCCCCACTATCCTCCCTTTCAAGCAGGCCAGTAAGGAATGGCAGAGCATCTGCCCCGCTCCAAACACCCACAACATCCCTGATAATTTACCCCCCCTGCATTGAATCTTCGCAGCAACTGCATCCAGCTGAACCCCAGGACAAACTCGGACTTCTTGGGCTTGCGTAGAATAGAAAACAAACTCCGATCTGGTTCGCTGATGCGAGGCATAAGCCCTTGGCGGCTACTTCGAACAGCCTTGGCCAAGATGTCCATCTCCTGCGGCTTGTTTGGAGGGCATCCTTTTCGGAGGCGATTGCCCCATATACATATATATATATATATATATGTATGCACAGACACACATAAAATGACCTTCTGGCAGCCAGGCCATAAACGTTAAGGCAAAAAACCTCTGTCGCATACGGAGTTTCACTGCCCTCACGCCTTGGGGTTCAAGGGTGGGGTTGCGGCTAAGTGAAAAAAAGGGTTGAGGATTAACAAGGACCGCCCAAGCACCTTTAAAGGGCTCTAATATGTGTCATTAAGAGGCAGTTAGTACAATGAAGCGTAGTTGGGTGGGGGGGGGGCAGTGTAGGGGCTTTAATAATCAGAATAGGGATGTGGGGGTTCCTTATTATAGTCAAAATATAACAGGCCCCAAAACCCTGTCAAACTCAGTCCATTCAACGCGTCAGCACAGCGCTGATGCCAACCAGCTTCTCGAACGGACTTCAAGTCCGACTCGCCCCAAAACCCTATTCAAATTATTGAGGCCCCTGTATTAGGAAGGGTTGTAGGTTTCGGGTTCAGGTCTGGAGGCTTGAGCAGTACCAGTAGCCCTTCTCTCATGTGCAGGTCGAGCCGTCGCTTCAAGAAAGAGGCTTCTGCTCATATCAGCCCATGGTCTAACCTTACTACCCCAATAAGCCACAGAAATAAAAGGTTAAACTTTCCGATTCCTACTAAACTATAAGAACCCAAACCCTAAGGCTCAAAATAGCCCAAAAGCCTTACATAGTATGGTCTTTGGGCCCAAAAGCCTTAAAAATATGAGTCCTTAGAGCCTAAGGGAAAAGTTGAAAGACTAGGTATTGGAGATCTTCGGCTCACAGTAAGGCTCAAAATAGCCCAAAAGCCTTAAATAGTATGAGCTTTGGGCCCAAAAGCCTTAAACATATGAGTCCTTAGAGCCTTAGGGTAACAGGAAATATTACTCGGCAGGTTGTACGCGGCATCAGAACTTGGGTTCTGGAACAGTCAGGGTGGCTTCGGGATGGAACGAAGTCATGAAGGAGCGGCGACGTCGACAATAGTTGCTTTGACAACGACGAACAGTGGCCGCATTCGACCCAGCTGCCCCTAAAGAGATCCAAGCCTGCACATCACTTCTCACCACGTCGCGACAGATGAAATCCGTGAAGTGAAACTTCGCTGACTGCTGGGTAGTTGGATGCCCTCCAAGCGCTGGTTGAACACAACGTGAAACGTCAAACTCTGCAGATTGCTGGGAAGTTGGATACCCGCCGAGCTCTGCTTGAAGAAATCGCCAAACGTCATACTTTGAAACGTCATACTTTGCAGGCTGCTGGGTAGTTGCATGCCCTCCAAGCTCTGCTTGAACTCATCGCCAAATGTCAAACTCTGTAGGCTGCTGGGTAGTTGGATGCCCTCCAGGCTCTGGTTGAACTTGAAGCCAAACGTCAAACTCTGCAGGCTGCTGGGTAGTTGGATGTCATCCAAGCTCCGGTTGAACTCGCTGCCAAACGTCAAACTCTGTAGGCTGCTGGGTAGTTGGATGCCCTCCAGGCTCAGGTTGAACTTGAAGCCAAACGTCAAACTCTGCAGGCTGCTGGGTAGTTGGATGCCCTCCAAGCTCTGGTTGAAGTCATAACCAAATATCAATCTCTTCAGGCTCCTGGGCAGTTGGATGCCATCCAAACTCTGGTTGAACTTATCGCCAGACGTCAAACTCTGCAGGCTGCTGGGTAATTGGATGCCCTCCAAGCTCTCGTTGAAGAAATCGCCAAATGTCAGACTTTGCATGCTGCTGGGTAATTGGATGCACTCGAAGATCTGGTTGAAATGGCGACCAACCGTCAAGCTCTGCAGGCTGCTGGGTAGTTGGATGCCCTCCAAGCTCTGGTTGAAACGGCAACCAAAATTCAAACTCTGCAGGCTGCTGGGTAGTTGGATGTCATCCAAGCTCTGGTTGAACACGAAGCCAAACGTTAAACTCTGCAGGCTACTAGGTAGTTGGATGTCCTGCAGGCTCTGGTTGAACTTGTGACCAAACGACCATCGCTGCAAGCTGCTGGCAGGTGGGATGCACTCGAGGCTCTGGTTGAACTGCCTACCAAACGTCAAACTCTGTAGGCTGTCGGGAAGTTGGATGCCCTTCAGGCTCTGGTTGAAATCGTGTCCAAACGTCAAATTCTGCAGGCTGCTGGGTAGTTGGATGCCGTCTAAGCTCTGGTTGAACTCGCCGCCAAACGTCAAACTCTGTAGGCTGTCGTGAAGTTGGATGCCCTCCAGGCTCTGGTTGAAATCGTGGCCAAACGCAAAACTCTTGCAGGCTGCTGGGTAGTTGGATGCCTTCCAAGCTCTGGTTGAACTCGCCGCCAAACGTCGAACTCTGTAGGCTGCTGGGTAATTGGATGCCATCCAGGCTCTGGTTGAACTTGAAGCCAAACGTCAAACTCTGCAGGCAGCTGGGTAGTTGGATGCCCTCCAGGCTCTGGTTGAAATAACTACCAAACTTCAAACTCTGCAGGCTGCTAGGTAGTTGGATGCCTTCCAAGCTCTGGTTGAACTCGACGCCAAACGTCAAGCTCTGTAGGCTGCTGGGAAGTTGGATGCCCCGGTTGAGCTCTTGCCTGGAACACCATGCGAGTGACATCGTCTCGTTCAGGGCAGCTACATCTACATCACACAGAGTCTTTGCCTCGAGTAGGCGCTCCCAAATCATCGCGACACGTCCCGCGCCAAGCCTGCGCACCACGTACCAGATCTCGTCGTGCTGGACTTGACGCAGCAGGAGCTGGCACTGATCGATGACGCAGCCACCGGATGTCAGCACAAGTAAACCTGCAGGGTGGCCAATTTCGTCTGCGATGCGTTCTGCCACTTGCCGCCCCGTTTCGGCAGAATTGACGTGCAGCCGAAAACTGGACCCTGCCAGGCAATGAACGCTCACGGTCCTGTCTGGACCGGCCTCCGCATGCGGGACGCTCAAGGTCTGGTTCATGGTGCCTTCGGACGCATGCAACCGGCCATGGTGTCGCGAAGATGAGAAGCGCAGGATTTCAGATACAGGGTTTAGGTTGGGTACTGCCCCCATACAGTAACAGTCTATAATAGGGCCACTATTAAGGTCCTAATAGATCTATATTATGAATACTATCCAACTGTTACTGAATGGGGGCAGTACCCAGGGTTCAGGGCTGTGTGTACAGAGTTCAGAGTTTAGGGAGGCACCGCAGAAACAGGAGAAACACAAACTACAGATTACAGACCCTGCACATCCCACAACCGTTTCTGCCAGAGGGCAACCGAGTTGCTAAGTTCATTCAACCCAGACAAAAACATGTCAGTCGTGGCAGTGATACTTCAACCCAAAGCTCTTGACCCCATCTGATATCCTGAGACCGTGAGGCCCTGAAAGACTGAAGAAGACTCACTCAGCTACGAAAGCAACACGAGCAGAGCTAGTATGGCCGTGTACAGCTTCTGGATATGTCGTAAACAAGATCTCCTAGATCTCCTTCAGCCAAAACAAGCGAACTACTTGAACTATCCCACAGGCCTAGCTAGAGAACTACCCTGCGCAGCAGACGAGAGCCTGTGGATCGTCTCGGCAACATGGGAGCTTCAACAGCGATCAATAGGGTTTGAGTTTTGGGGTTCCGGGTTCAGGATTTAGGCTAAGGGCTTTAGGGTTGAAGGCCTTGGGGCGAAGGGTTTTGGGGTTCGATACTCCTGCTTCAAAGCCCAAAAAATTCAAAGTTACAATGCAATATAATGTAGAAGCCTAAATAATTACCATGCCATCGTATTCTTAGGGTTCCTCATTATCCTAATACTATAACGGAGCCCAAAACCACGTTCGAATAATTTCAGGCCACTACAGTACCGCCAAGCTTGTCGTCTAGGATACCCAGTAACCTAAGAATAAAAAGGCCTCTCTTTTTGGTATTGGGTAACTTTATAAGGAACCTAGGACTACAAAAAGGGAATAAGGGTACTACTGGGCATCCTATAGTCGTGCAGAGTCCTGCATCTGCAAGCAATTGAAGGAGATGTCCAGATGCTGGAGAGTCTCCACCACCGATACAGCCTCGAGGAGGGACAATTAATGGGGACCCCTACCCTATAATGGGCTATATAATGGCTTTGTAATAGCTATATTAAGGGTATATACCTAGGGGTCCTTATTAAGAGTCTCCACCACCGATACAGCCTCGAGGGCTCAAACGGTCAAGACGCCCACTCGAATGCAGATCAGAATTCCGAGCTTTCCGGTCTCGTGCTAGGCTTTAATTTAGGGGCCTTCATAATAATTAGAATACGGTTTTGGGGCCCATTCTACCATAAATATAAGAAGAATCCCCCACACTAGTATATGTTGGTAGTTATTTAGGCCTCTGCATTTTTGGATTGGTTGAAGGTGGCAAGTGTAGGGTATGAGGCTGAGAGCTCCGACTTTCGGGGGGGGTTCTGGGAGTGCCGGCGCAGAGTCTACCCCAGAACTGAACCTAGAGGACCTAGAGACTCCAATATCCCTTAATTAGGAAATATACCTTAAATTATAGTAGGATCCCTTTTATGATTTAAGGTATATTCCTTAATTAAGGGATATTGGAGTCTTTGGGAAGTAAGCTACGAAAAAACGCACCGAGCGCTTGGAAAGCCTGGTCTTGACCGGTCACCTCATGGCACGACACATGATAATTACCCTCGCCACTGCGCCTTCAGAACGGGTACTGAGGGGTGATGGACCGAGACGTGCGACACGAATTGCCTTGAAGACGTAGTTGCTGTTTCTTCTTGAGGATGCGTATGTCCACGGTAAATGTGGTCGTAGATCACGAGGAATGCTAGTGCTAACATTTCAGGTGCTCTGTGCGCCACGGATAGTATCCCTCCAATGCCACTCTCCCAAATCGCTCAAACGATGAGGTTAAGGATCTATGTAATTGAGGCTTATGCACGGGTACAGAGCCACTGGGTCAAAAACGAAGGAGGTAAGATCCAGTTTAACCTTTACGACAAACCCTACCAGGAAGCAGCCTCGTCAATAGCATCGCTAACCGGAGCAGGTCTACCGTTATAAGTTATAAGTGCCAAGTCGATGTGCGTTTCACACTTTTTGTCTCCTACGTACATCATAGTCGCCTCACCAGCCACATAAACATTTCTAGGTTACTCGAATTCCCCTGTTCAGTGCCCTTAAACCCTCTGCTGGGACCGTCTCGATCCCAACGGCATAGGCCGCCTGCCCTTGAGCGCCCTGCTGTGGCGAGCTCTTCTGCGACGGATTTGCAGTGAGGGCCCTAGCAGGAAGCACAACATGCAGGGACCAAGGTCAATCAATGCAAAGAGTAACCAAGGCTAGACAACACATGCACTACAGTGAAGGTTCTGTATAAGAACCCAGTGTTCAAGAACCTTAACCCCTACCCCCGAATTCAGGTTGCTTCAAAATTGAGAACCCTAGGGTCCCCTAGCTTTGGCAGACACTACTTCGTTTTTGCCCCAAAAGAAGTGAATTCTCCTGTCAGTGCCTCGAGGACGGCCTACAGGAAAGGCCGCTTTAGCCGAGTGGAAAAGGCTCTGGCCTTATAAGCCTACTTGCGGTGGGTCGCGGGCTCGATGCCCCAGTGGTGTCATTTGGGCCCTTTAAAAAAGGGAAAAAGGGCCTACTCTAGGTCCTAGAGGAGGACCTACGACAAAACCGATTTTGGTGCTTAAGGTAGAGACAAGGTTCCAAGTCCTCCGGTCCTCGATGTGAAAGCAGGGTCCAAAGTCGTGGCTAATTACATGGAGCTGTAGGATTCTCGGCTAGAGCCCTACCACATAACACAGCCCCAAGCTCTAAACTCTAAACCCTAAACCCCTCAACCCTAAATGGTAGGTTGCAACAGTTTTCCGAGCATGATGGCTTGCCCCTACGAAGCCGGGGCATTCCTGCGGCCCAAGCATCTTCGAACTGAGCCATAATGTAGACGGCTGAGTTCATAGGCCCCCAAAAAGTGTACACTTTCAGTTTTACAGTAGTTGATATTTTCCTAAAAGTGTAAAGTGCGTCCACTCAGCTACTAAGATAAGGTAGACGGCTGTCATCTTGCGAAATTCCCAACAATGCCAGGATCACCATTACATTCATATTCAGGGACAGGGCTGTTTAGTTAAGCTAGGAACCTTAGAAACTCTCCTAACTCCCAGCTGTGTCAATGAGGGAGTGCCGTTGTCCAGCTTCCAAGAAGAGTATAGGTTAGCCTTTGGGATTTTATACGGCTTCTGGTGCCCAAAAGGGCTACGGCTAAAGGCTGTTAAGTTAAAGGCCACTGACTCTACTACGACTAAGGGAGCCACATGCTCATAGTTTGAAGCGCACATACTGCAACCAAGAAGCATTCGAATTCAGGTACTTAACCATCCTTTCGAAAGCCACGATGTATGCAAAGGCCGGAACTTGAAAACCACTGCTTGGGGTGTTGGGTTGAGAGCCCCGCGTGCCCTTTCTCAAATCAAGCTTCGGTGCACAATCGGCATCAGCACTAACGGCTGCAATCATCATCAACATCCGAATCAGCACTATCACATCACCGTGACAATTACAATGATCATCATTACTCTCGTCGTCGTCGTGTTGCCCTGATCGTCATCACCCCGATACACCAACCGATCTAATTCTTGGTTGGGATAGGATTTTAAATGCACAATGTTATTCCTTATTGGGGCTAAGTACCCATAAACATTTAAAATAAAATGTTACCCAACTATGACAAAGCGATGTTCTTTGTCAGTCCTCACTGCAATCACAAGAATGACCCACGTTCCACCAAACTTGGAGTGCAAGAGTCCGATTGCGGTGGAAGCCCACAATGTTTGTCTACTTGGACGTTCATGGATAGTTATAAGTAGGTTCATAAGTCCCCTAATATGGGTGATAAGTGCAGTTACCCTACTTATAACTCTACTTACAACTACCCATGAACCTCCAAGTAGGGTTAGGGTTTAGGGTCTACTAACTTGCAAGACATGGGGGATTTGGAAACTGCTACCACTTGGCTGTGGTAGACCCAATAGGTTCATGGTTTAGGGTTTGGAGTTGGGTGGGCGCATGTAGGGGTGTGCTCCAGATACGGGTTACAAGAACTAGGGAACAACATTCTGGTCGAAAAGTTGCAATCGTAACCCCTACTTACACCCGCCGGCCTTTCCCAAGGAGTTCCAACTCAGGTCGAGGCATCGTAGCCTGATCAGCAGTCTCCACCCGGCTTGAGGGTTAAGGCCTTCTAGGAGCATCAAGGGTGTAGAGGGCATGGTATTTTCGGGATTTTTCGGGCTAGCATCTCGGGGTGATGCTGGCTTCAGTGGCCCACCCACCTAAAATTGGCCTCGACAACAAACTCCAAAGCCCTAGACCTACAAGCCCGCGCCCTTCTATAAACCCTGAACCCTCAACCCTTGCACTAAGCGGGCTTTGGTGAATCTAGTCCGAGGTCTGAGTAAAAGCTGGAAAAATGTCCTTAGATAGCTGGGGTCCGTACTACCTGCAGCTCTGCACAGGGTATCCCAAAATTCTCCTGACTCCGAAACTCTGGACCCAAAGTCCAATTCCCATATCCTCAATCCCGGTACCCTGAACTTTAAATCGGAATCCTAAACCCTACATCACTTCCTCATAATCGAAGCTTAAACCCTTTGCATTGTGGGCATAAGGAGAATGTGGCAAAAATGTATAGTTTCCTGGACACAGGCAAAAATCGTTTCACGCAGCCTCCGCACAGGCAAAATTGCAAAACGTATCCTCCCCCCGTCGAGGGCATTGGCAACACTGGCTGCCTTTCTCAGGCCTTACCCTAATAAGGCTCAAACTAGCCCAACAACCTTACATAGTATGGTCTTTGCGGCCTAAACCCTAGACCCTAAACCTAAACCCCTACAGCCTTAAAATACGAGTCCTTAGAGCCAAAAGGGTTAGGGTTCAGGCTCCAGAGTCGGGACTCATATCTTCAGGCTTACCAGGTCCCCCCAATGGCCCTTCAATTGAGCCTTTATGGTCCTTGATAGTGGGTATTTGGGGCATATTCGAGGGTAGTTGGGGGATCTAGGTAGAGGTTCAAGCTTCAAGCCGTAGGCTTGTTTTTCACCTACGATGGAGGACTTTTCTGCCTATGGCTTCTAGCTTCAAGCTTTAGGGTTCACGCTTTCATGGTTCAGGCTCCAGGGTTGAGGCTTTGGCTGGGTTGAGGCTATAGGGTTCAAGCTTTAAGGTTCAGGTTTTATGGGTTCAAGTTTTAGGCCTCTGGCGTTTGGATCCCCTTAGGGTTCAAGCTTTAGGGCTCAGGCTTTCTGGTGGGGGGCGGAAAAGTCCATCCAAGACTGCCGTGCTTCGAGAAACGATCGCAGGTGCGGTTTGATGGTAGCTGCTGCCAGAATCCTCGGTCTCAGGGCACATGTTGCGGATCGTCTTCAACACATCCACGAGATCGGCCTTTATGCTGCAGTGTAAATGCAACTTCAGCTGAACCGCCTCCCACTCGCCGAGATCCTGTTGGTATCGCGAGGCTGCCTGCTGCGAACGCCAAGCAGCCCGCTGCTCTGCAGCGTACTCGCTGCTATTTCAGAAGGGTTTAGGGTTTAGGGTTTAAGGTTTAAGGTTAGGGTTTAGGGTTGAAGGTTTAAAGTTTAGGGTCTATAAATAGGGTTTCCATGATAGTAGATCAGGAGGTGGCGTCGGAGGAGCTAGATTGGCACTTGGTGCAGTAGCGTGCAGCACTTGCCGTTGTGCTCGCAGCTTCGGGCTTGGGCTCAATCTCGTAGATCCCTTAATGGGGGTTCCTATAAAGTACCCTTGGTAGTATAGGGCCCCAAAGTGGAGAAAGTAGATCCTCCCGGGGGTCTGGGTGAGAGTGCCGGGAGCCTCGTTTGTGTATAGATACGATAAGTTGATGTCTGGTGCAGCAAGGGGTACAAAGCTGTGAAAATCCGTGGAAGACCTGTTTGTGGGCTGCCCTGTGCTGGACCTATGAGGCTTCTAGCCCGGCATCATGCTGTAGGGTTTCATGTGGGTAGTTGTCAAAATTAGGGTCCCGTTTTGGGTACCTTAAACATTAGGTGCCGTATTGTAATAGGGACCCAAAAAGGTACCATCATTTTGACAGCCACCACTGTTTTCGACATGACGTGGGATTCTTCGGAGCGGTGGATACTTTTATGTTGGTTAGTAATTCTCTAGATTAGGATCCCTGATTGCATCTCAGATATGGTATGGCACACTTATACACAGGACCCTAAAAGGGACCCTACTGTAGAGAACTGCTGATGCAATTAATCCTCAGAGGGTCCATCTTTTCTCCCAATATGGAATAAGGGCCCTACCCTGGGTAGCGTCTAAGCCACGGTATCCTTGCCAGGGATCACCTCGAAAGCTGTCCACGCCATCGCCAGCAGGATCTGGAAAAGCAGGAGTGGGCCCCGTTTGTGACGCCACGGACCTGTGGTACCTTTGCCAAAACAGAGCATCACGCATTTCCGGGGGCTGGGAGCTTGGATCCTGTAGGCTCCAAAACTCCAACCAAGCATGTTGGCTGTAGCCGAGCCAGTTGTCGTAGGTTTCCAAGGGCACTCCCCACACCTCCATAGGCAAAGCAGGGTCCAAAGCAGGCTGCTCCACCGGTGACTCCACCCTAAACCCCTAAACCCCCTACACCTTAAGACTGAGGCTCAAGATAGCCCAAAAGCCTCATATAGTATGGTCTTTGGGCCCAAAAGCATTAAAATATGAGTCCTTAGAGCCTATGGGTCTGGGAGTATCATTAGGGGGACCCCTTAAAGGTTACCCCTTCTGAACCCTACTTCTGGCTCTCTTAAAAGGGGCCTTATTGAGAGGGTCTATATCCCCAAGGGTCCCCCTAATCCCAACTCCCATAAACCCTAAACTCCAACCCCAAGGCTCTAAACCCCCTATAGACCCTAAACCCCTATAGATCCCTTTGAAGGAACCCTTGTAGATCCCTTTCAAGGAACCCTAAACCCGCCGCGCCGCTCCTCGAGGACTGGAGCCCCTTCACGAAGGCGATGGCACCTGCGCTCGGCACTTAAAGGTGTAAGGTTCAGAGCTTAGGGTTTAGGATTTAGAGTCTACGGTGTTGGGTTATAGAGGTTACGCTCAGGCTCTAAGGACTCATATTTTGAAGCTTTTGGACCCAAAGACCATACTATATAAGGCTTTTGAGCTAGTTTGAGCTTGAGGGTTAAGGTTTAGGGGGTTTGGGGGTTTAGGGTGTAGGGTTTAGGGGTTTGGGGGTCTAGGGTTTAGGGCTTTGGGGGTTTAAGGTTTTGGGTTTTTGTTTTTTTTTGAGCACCTTTTTCCGTCTGCCTGTGAGTCACAGGAATCAGAAATTCGCTTCAGGGTTCTTCGGCTTAGGAGTTTAGGGGTTAAGGGTTGTGGGGTTTAGGGCTTTGGAAGGAGAGAGGTTTAAGGGTTCAGGGTTCTGGGGTTTGGGGCGCTGGGATGGGTTTAAGGTTTAGGGCTTCTTGCTTAGCATAAGGGCACTTAGTAAGTAGCGATTCAAGGGTCGGTTAAGGTTTCCTCTGAGGGTTTAGTGATATTCTCGAAGTGCTCCTATTTGGCAAGGGATACTTAAGGGACCATGGGAATTAGTCAGGTACCGTGCTTTAGGGTCATAAGTACTTGTCTATGCAGTTACCTTAGTTGTAGTCCCACTTGCGAGTTTGGATCATCTCGCTTTTATGCTCAGCAGCGCACATCGTTTTCATTTGTCGGGTGAACCTGCTGCTTAGCACTCTGAAAGTTTGTCCCTGGAATAACACCACACCCAAGATACCGTTGCTGATATAAATCCTGCACTACCCATAAGAAGGAATGTAACATTACTCCCATAATTTAGGATCCTTAAGGTAATGCAGGACTTAAGCCCTAAACCCTAAACCCTAAAACCCTAAACCCTAAACCCAAAACCCTAAACCCTCATCCGTAGTGCCCAAGTACGAAAAACTCTTCCCCGAAACGCCTTGGCCGTTGAACATGTTGAAACTCACCTGGACATGGAGCAATCCGGTTGATGAAATAGAAAATTAGGGGTACCTTAATTTGGGGTCCATATAATAGGGATCCTACTATTTAGGGCACTATATTAGGGTCCCCTAGTTTCGGAAACTCTCCTTAAACAAACGGTTGATGAAATAGATCCTGCATGACCCAGAGGCTCCAAATATAGTACCATTATGGAATTAGGCACCAAAAGACCATCCATATCAGCCTAAATCCATAATGGTACTATATTTGGAGCCTCTGGGTGACCCATAATAAGGCACCCTAAACCCTAAATCCTTAAACATCCGGTTGATGATATAAATCCTGCATGACCTTAAGGACCCTAAACTATGGGAGTTATGGTATATTCCTTATTATGGGTCATGCAGGATTTATATCATCAACCGTCTGTTTAAGGAGAGTTTCCGAAACTAGGGGACCCTAATGTAGTTCCCTAAATAGTAGGATCCCTAGTAGATGGACCCCAAATTAAGGTACCCCGAATTTTCGGAAACTCCCATCTGTTTAAGGATTTAGGTTTTTTTTTGAGCTCCTTTTGGATGCCTGCAATCCAGTTTGCTACACCAAGGATTTAGGGTTTAGGGTTCAGGGTTCCGGGATTTAGGGCTGTTTGACTGTGAGGCCTCTAGGGATAGGGCTCAGGGTTTGGGTTCGTGGGGGGCTTGTTAGGGCTTTTAGGGTGTAGGCCCGAAACCCTAAACCTTAAACCTTAACTCCTAAACCCTAAACCTTAAACCCTGAACCCTAATTAAACCTTAAACCCTAAACCTTAAACCTTAAACCCTGAACCTTAAACCTTAAACCCTAAACCTTTAACCCTAAACCCTGAGGGAGTCTAGGGAGTAGTCTGGCGCATTCTGTGTTTTTATGGGGCTTAGGGGTTTCGGGGTCGAGGTTCCGGGGAGGTTCGGCTTCAGAGTTTGGGGTTAAGGGTTATATAGCTTTCCCTACCTTAAGCCGGAATAACCTACCTTTTTAGGGGTTCCTTATTATTTCCTTATATAAGTCCTTAAAAAGGTAGGTTATTCCGGCTTGAGGTAAGGCTCAGAGTTTGGGGTTAAGGAATCCCTTTAGAGCCCTTATAGAACCCTTGTTATAGAAACTCTTAAAGGAACCTCAAAAGGATCCCAATTATTTGGCTACATGAAGCCTTTCCCTAAGGCTCAAAAATAGCCCAAAAGCCTTATATGGTATGGTCTTTGGGCCCAAAAGCCTTAAAATATGAGTCCTCAGAGCCTAAGGGTTTCTTTAGGGTTCAGCTTCCCTGATAAGGGTTCTGAAAAGAGCCTCAGAGCATAAGGGTTTTAGTGGTCACTATAAGGGTTCTGAGATGGTCGTACAAGGTTCCAATTTTCTAATGGGCTAAGATTGTTTTACAGGTTTCCATAGGGCTTTGAAGGGTCACGTTGCCTGTTCGTTTTTGTCTTTGTTTTCGAGCTTCCCGTTAATTGAAAGCTTGGGGCATTGAGGGCTTTATGAGCTTCGGGTGTTCTGACTACAGCAGCGTCACTTCTTCGTTGTGCTGCTCCGGGGTCTCGTAAGCCGTGATGGTAACAAAGTTACAAAAAGTGTCATTGCTCACTAATTATGGAAGCTTCGCTGTCAAAGCTGATCTCAGCCCTCAACCACAAAAGGTACAATCCAGGCGGCAGCGGTTTACACTCTGGTCCCTTGAAATCGAGGCTACTATTGCGAGCTATACACGTGGCCCGTAATACCCTTATAGTAGGATCCTTCTTATAAGGACCCCAAAATACGGTACCCCCTAATTTTCGGAAACTCCCATGTTGAACTCCGAAGGGTCACCGGGAACCCTGCTGCTATCCCCAGACGACAGGCCCGTGACTCCAAACGTTGAAACCCACACCCACAGCCCCAAGCCCTTAAACCTTAAACCCCGGAACCCTAAACCCTAAACGGTTTAGGTTTACCTTAACCCCAAATAACCTACCTTTTATGGAACTTATATAAAGAGAGTCTATTAGGGGGCCCTTAAAAGGTAGGTTCCTTAGGGTCCAGTAAGGTTTAGGGTTTACCCAAACCCATAAGCCCCGCCCCGGCCCCATCCCTCCCAAAAAACGAAAAACTAAGTTCAACCCCTGCCACCCACACCCGGAACTAGGGCCCCAAAAAAGCACATAAGCAAAAATAAAGGTAGGGATATCCCATATAAACCCCCTTAAAAGGAAGGCCAATACGGTAGGGATGTCCCCATCAAATGCTTATGCTTATGTGCTTTTTGGGTCTATAAGGAACGGAAATCGCCGGAGAGACGTCCAGCAAGCGAAGCTTCGGCATAGCGACCTCGACTCAGCATTGGAGAAGCCTTGAGGAGTTCTGTGAGGGGGTGCAGCGTAGGGGTTTATAATCAATATAGGGTTGTTCCTTGAAGCGGGCTCCTTCTGTGGGATAATACTGGTTACACTACAACAAGGGTTGAACATAAGGGCTTCAATAATTAGAAGAAGGTTTGATGCCATGTTAGAGTATCCACGTATACTCAGGAACCCGGGGCTTCTGTATTGGGTTGAGGCTGTGCAGAGGTTGAAGTGTCTGTCTCAAGGTCGAGGACGTCACCCCCGTCCACTTAAGATCAGTAAGATAAGGGCCTGAATAATTAGAATAGGCTTGGGCGTATATTACAGCATACCATAAATACAATAATGACCCCCCCAAAAAAAAACAAAAAATAGTAGTACAGGTAATTTTTATTGGCCCCTAAATGAAAGGACTTGAGAGCCTCTTCGCCCCAGGAGCGAGGAAACCCTTGCATCATGAGATGCTTGGGACGCAGAGGTTCAGCATCTGAACTCTTTTGCGGGTGTAGGGTTACCGGTTTAGGATTACGGATTACGGGTTTGAGGCGCCCTGCAAAGGATTGGTTGGCCCCTTTCTTCTGAAAGGACTTGACGCGTCCTTTCTTGTCCAGACGCCGGGCCCAAAGCAGGTTTGCGGAGCTAGGGTTGAGTGCAGGGTCCTAGCTGCAGAGGGTCAAATCCAAAGAGCAATGCGCAGTTGTAAGAGTCATAGAAGGTACTGCTCTACGAATTACTATACGACTTGGTCAATATAGCCTTACGAGCGCTGTTCCTCGGAGTTCCAAACATGTTTGTAGTGCATGTAATTATGTATGTACGTACGTATGTACAATGTATATGTGACTATGTGTATATACATACATATCGATACCCCGGAACCCTTTTCTAATTTTTAGGCCCTTATACTATGAAAAACATCTCAGGGTCCTAAACCTCGACACCCTTAAGCCCAAGACACTACACATAAACTTCTGAAACCACAGACTTGGCCGACCAACTAAGCCTACTCCTTCCGCAAAGTCTTTTTAAACCCATAAGCTATAAGCTGCTTTCCTGAGAATGACCCTGCAGAAGTAGTTTCAGGCAGGGTTCCTGGATCAGGGTCTAGGACCTAGGGTTTTTCAGGCTGAGAGTCGCGTGTTTAAGGTTTACAGCAGCGCTCCATAACCTACAGAATCTACAGCAGCTGTCGTCGTCCTTGAAGGTTCCTCAACTCCAAACCCAGCCGGCCCAGAGAGCTTCAAGGTTCCCCCAAGATTACGCACAGCTACGGCCATCAATGTCAATAGGTTTCAGTCTGCAGGGTTTGGGGGGGATGGGGATTAGAGGTTTCGGGTTGAGGCTCAGGCTGTCGAAGTTTCTGGATCTCGAGATGTTAGGTAGACTCTTTCACCGTGTTGTGCAGGTGCTTCGAACCCCCGAAACCCTGGCCTTCAGCCGTTCACCCTACACCGAAGTACCCTAAACCCCACACCCCTAAACCCTAGGGGCCCTAACGCTAAGGTGCCGGAAGGCTACGAAGATTTCCGGGGATCCGACTAGAAGGATCCCAAGAGCCCCTCCCGTGTCAGCGTCGTAGCCGATTCCGACATCCTTGGGCCACTCCACAGGGTCGAAGGGACAACTTAGATTACCCGTAGGCTCTAGGGACTCACATTTTAAGGCTTTTGGGCCCAAAGATCATACTATGTAAGGCTTTTGGGCTATTTTGAGCCTTAGGGTAAGGGACCCAGTGATTCGGGTTTAGGAGGGTTTAGGGTTGGGCCTAAAGCGTCCAAAGGACCCAAAGAAAGTGTGTGGGTTTCGGATGGTCATGTAGGCTGTAGTGTGTAAGATTATGAGATGCATGGACCCACAGGTCAGGCATGTTGACAGAGTTTCAAAACCCTAAACCCTACACCGTATTTCATTGGGCTTTATTGGTTTGTATAACGAGTGTGAAGGAGGCTCACAGAGGGATGTAGTTGTTCACGGTCCATAGACATCTCACGCTGCTGAGCCCTGAACCCCTAAACGGCTCTAAACCCCCTGAAGCTGGAGATTTTGAATTGGGGCTCGCAACATTAGATCCGGATGCTTACGCTCCAGGGGAAGCACCTTGTGCCCTAAACCCTAAACCCTAAACCCTAAACCGTGAGACCCTAAAGTCGCTTGCGGCCTCTTATGCTCGACCCTAGACCCTGCCAGCACCCCCCAAGCACCCTTTAAAGGGCTCTAACCCTTAGGCTCTAGGGACTCATACTTTAAGGCTTTTGGGCCCAAAGACCATGCTATGGAATGCTTTTGGGCTAATTTTGGCCTTAGGGTGAAGGTATGGTAGCTTTAAACTGAATGCGATATAACAAGAAGAACCCAGTACACCGCCCGACCTCTAGCCCTGCCTCACGCCCTCAGGAGCCTGAGTCTGCTAAAGCCTAAACCCTAAAAGCTTATTCAGGGTTAAGGTAGACCTTAAACCCTGAACAACCTACCGTTTTAGGGCAGGCGTTCCAGGTAGTGTTCAGTCTAACAAATGTCACCGCAGGGAAAAACCGCTTGTGGGAGAAAAACCTAAGGGCCTTCATCAGTAGAATAGGGGCTTGGGCGGAATAGTATGCTATGGTCATAATAGGGAAGCCCCACAATCGTTTTTGTAACTAGTTAGGCCCCTTTAGTACGTTTCAGGGACTTGTGTAAGGAATTCATCGTAAGCAACTCTTCCGGGTTCAGGAAGAGCCTGACCGATGTCCCTATCCTCCACCCGGAACCCCTAGCCCTAAACTGGGTTCTTGTTGAGGAGCAGGGCTCCATAGTAAATGACATGGTACCCTTGTGGTAACTTAGATTACCCTTGGGCTCTAAGGACTCATACTTTAAGGCTTTTGGGCCCAAAGACCATACCATGAAAGGCTTTTGGGCTATTTTGAGCCTTAGGGTTAAAGTATGGTAGCTTTAAGCTGAATGCGATGTAGCAAGAACCCAGTAATTAAACCCTCCGCCTCCGACCTCTAGCCCTGCCTCACGCCCTCAGGAGCCCGAGCCTGCTAAAGCCTAAACCCTAAAAGCCTAAGCCCTACACCTTAGGTACTGCCCCCATACAGTAAGAGTCTATAATCGGGCTACTATTCTAATATAACTATATTCTGAATATATTCAACTATTACTGACTGGGGGCCGTACCCAACCTGCACCCTAAACCCTGAAGAACCTACCGTTTTAGGGCTCCTTCAATGATTTACTTATGTGAGACCTGAACAAGGCAGCTTACTTGGGGTTCAGGTAACCCCAAACCCAAGTTCACACCTTCTCAGGTATTGCATGCAAGGAAGACCCTGGAGTTACAAAGGTGTGCAATCTGGCCCAGCACACCTTGGAACTGCTCCTCGGCGCCCAGGCTTTCGGGTTGATAACACTAAACACTAACCCCCCCCAGAAAAAAACGGATGCAAACACATCCCAAGCCCTATATCTCACAGGGGCCTAAGTACTTATGTAGCAAAATGTAAGGTTTACATATAGGAACTAGTATTATGGTTTGGGGAAGCATTGTTCCCCATAGCTCCATACGGTTGATGATATAAATCCTGCATTACCCATGATGAGGAATAGACCATAAGTCTCATAGTTTAGGGTCCTTAAGGTAATGCAGGACTAATATCATCAACCGTAGGACCCCTGGAGAAAACAAGCTCAGAGCCACACGGAGAGCCGAAGACGCCAGAGGTGTGGGCAATACTGCGACAGCTGCAGACAGAGCTTGGAGACCTCTGGCGCGCTGTTTGTAAGGCTTACCCTAACCCTTAGGCTCTAAGGACTCATATTTTAAGGCTTTCGGGTTTAGGGCTTAGGGGTTTAGGAGATAGGATTTAGGGTGTACTTAGGTTTAAGGATCTAAGGACTCATATTTTAAGGCTTTTGGGCCCAAACACCATACCATATAAGGCTTTTGGGCTATTTTGAGCCTTAGGGTAAGGGTTCATACAGCCAAATAAGGCATCCTTGAGAGGTTCCTTTAAGGGGTTCTACAATAAGGGTTCTATAAGGGCTCTGTAGGGTTTTGGCTTTAAGGGTCCATGTAGCCAGATAGTATATACTTTGGCCTTAAAGTATTTCATTTTCTAGGTACATTGAGCCCGAAGTATATAAAATTTCAGTACATGAACCCTGAGTGTCAGGGCTTAAGGCTTAAAGTTGTTTATGTCTAGGGATTCGGGTTTGCTTTCTTGTTAGGGGTTTAAGCTTTAGGCTTTTAGGGTTTAGGGTTGTGGGCTATGCTGGGTTTCACGGTTGTAGGGATTTAGAAGTTGATGGCTTCCTTCCCAAAGCCCCAACAGCAGGTTCGGCAGCCGACTCCAAGCGAGGGACGTTTCGGCCGTCATCAGTGGTTTAGGGCTACATACAGTGTTCTTGTGTGCTCGGGATTTATCAGGGTTTAGGTTTCTACGATCGAGGGTTAAACACAAATTGCCTAAAATTAAAAACAATAACCCGAGACCTTATTGTCATCACAGAATATTCCTTTGAACCCCCTGAGTCCTCGACCTCGACCTCAAACTGAATACCCCTTGAAATTTAAACCCTAAACCCTATATATATATATATATATATATATATATATATATATATATACCTGAGGTCCGAACGGATTTGTCAGACAGCCGGTTGCTGGACATGTCGATGTCCTGTCATCTCGCTTTGCAGGGCTTTCCGGCCTAACATTAATACGAGACGCCAGGTAGCTTCACGCAGTTCCGATGGTCGGTGCTGTAGGCATCAGGAGGGGACATGACAGACAGGCTCATTTAGGCCAAAATTCCCAAACATCTTCCTCAGCATGGTCCTTGGGTTTGGGCCAAACACCCTTCATGCATGCAAGCACAAGGTCCATAACTCTAAACCCGATCCCTACTTTTCCAACTGTCTGTTGAGGCGTAGATTTTTGGAATCTCATCGCGAGTCCTGCCTTGCCCTCTTACCCAAAGGGTCCTAAGTAACTATACAGTAGAATGTAGGGTTTCTTTGAAAAGGAATTGCTATATTAATTTGGGGAAGTATCTCCCCCCCATAACAGTACCTAGGACCCGTAGGGTTGTAAGGGATCATAGGCTTGGCAGCTTCAATGCTTGTCTTTGATGTATAGTACCCTGAGGGTCCAAGTACGGATTTTTCGTTTCAAATACTATCCTCAGACTGCGTGACGGAACCAATCCCAAAGGCTCCATGCAGCCATATAGTATATGCCTAAACCCTAAAGGACCCATATAGGAATCCCTTTAAGGCCTAAGCATATACTATATGGGTACGTGGAGCCTTCGGGAATCTTGCTTGGGAAACCTCCGCACACTCTGGAGGCCCCCCAAACCCCCCACTGCCAACCTTGACGAGCTCCTTTCAACGGTGCATAACTTAAACTCGAACAGGGTTTGGGGGCCTAGTAGAGCATCAGTATAACAGTACAGTGGGTGGGTTACTGCATTGAATTTTCTAACCCCCTCGCCCGTCTCTACCCCCTGTAGACCCCAAACCCTAAACCCCTAAACCGTAAACCCCCCAAACCATGGCTGGGAGTACCGTCAGGTGTCCTGCCTCTGGCACGAAGCTTTGGAATGCCTCCCGGTGTTCAAACTGCAGATCCCAAAGACTCCAAGTTCCTTAGGGTCCGGGATGGGGATAGCTTGGGGTGTTAGGGCTTAGGTTTACCTAAACCCTAAACCCTAACCCTAAACCCTAAACCCTAAACCCTAACCCTAAACCCTAAACCCTAAACCCTAAACCCTAAACCCTAAAACCGTTGAGGCGGCTTGGGGGCTTCGGGACTTCGATGTTGCCATGGGCGAAGAGGCGCCTCAAGGCACTTGGTCCCAGAGACTCCAATATCCCTTAACGGTTTAGGGTTTAGGGGTTTAGGGGCTTAGGGGTGTAGAAAACTCCGAGGCTGCAAATCATCGACTTCGGGAGTGCTTTGCTGTTTTCGGGCTTAGGGTTTAGGAGTTTAGGGCTTTTTCAATCTACCATGGTGGCCTTTCTAGGGTTTAGGGTGTAGGGGTTAGGGTTTAGGGTTTAGGGGGTAGGGTTTAGAGTTTAGGGTCGTATGCCTTGCGAGAAGACCTCTTGGGACTCTCGAAACAGCCCGTCGCTCATGCATTGCGAGATCCTGCCTTCTGCATCTCGCTTGAGCAACCGGTTGATGGCCATCGTTTTAAACTTACCTTTGGTTAGTAGGGAATGGAAGAATCGGAGTAATAGTAGTTGTAATTGTACGCCATTGCTCCATTCCCTACTAACCAAAGCTAAGTAAATTCCAAGGGTAAAAGGAGGGACCCTTAAGAAGGACCATTATATTGCCCATTAGGGTTGGGGTCCCCATTAAGGGTCCCTCCTTTTCCCCTTTGATAAATTGTCTGCTGGGCGTGGCCTTCCTCGACCGGTTCTCCACCAGATTGACGATGTGCTCCGGCAGAGCGCCTTGCTCCTTAAGTTTGCTGTACTAGACCCAAGAGTAACCTAGGAATAAAAGGGGTGCCCTTTTTGGTCTAAAGGGGCTTATGAGGGAACCTGAACAAGAGCCTGCTCTAGGTCCTAGATTTAGAGTTGAGGGGGCTACCAATACCATTTCGAGGGTTCCTTATTATAACTAAAGTATCACGAACCCCAAAACGCTGTTCTAATTAAGGCCCCTATATTATACCTTATAGATCCCTTGTGGTAACCCTTATAGACCCCTCTAAAGGAACCCCCGGAAACGAACCCTATTCGAACTCCTAAGGCCCCAATATTAACCTACTTGTCGGGTATCATAGGGAGATACAGGTTAACCTTTTTGGTAATATAGGGGTTATATAGGGACTATACTATCCCAAAAAAGGTGACCTTTTTGGTAATATAGGGGTTATATAGGGACTATACTATCCCAAAAAAGGTGACCTTTTTGGTAATATAGGGGTTATATAGGGACTATACTATCCCAAAAAAGGTGACCTTTTTGGTAATATAGGGGTTATATAGGGACTATACTATCCCAAAAAAGGTGACCTTTTTGGTAATATAGGGGTTATATAGGGACTATACTATCCCCCAAGGGGTTATATAGGGACCTATCCCCCACTACTAGGTTAAGGTTACCTACTTACTACTAGGTTCAGACCCAGGGACCCGACCTCCTTTAATTAAGGAATATACCTTAAAATCATATTAGGGATCCGATTATAGTTTAAGGTATATTCCTTAATTAAGAAATTTTGGAGGCGCTGGGACTCCACCATGTCCAGGCCGACCCTATTCTTCATCATCTCCCTCCTCGATGTTGTCTGCCATAATGCAGTGAACTGCTACGGTTTGAACCGACTGCCCGTATGGGCTCTAGGCTGAGGGTTAAGGGTTCAGGGTTGAGGGTGTAGGGTTTGGGGTTTATAGGGATTTAGGGTTTATAGGGATTCAGGGTTAAATGTAGGAACCTGATTAAGAAACCCTGGGCCTAAAACCCCAAAGTAGTAGGATTCATATAAGGAATCCTAGTAAAGCCCCCGGGTCTCCTAATCAGGTTTCTATAGTCGCCAAAACCTAAACCCTAAACCCGAAATCCTAAACCCTAAGCAGGCTTCTTGGCAACCTTTTTTTTGTTGAAAGCCGGCAAGATGGCTTTGCCCGAATGGCTGCAGGTTTCTCGAGCTGCACTTTTTCCCCACGAAGCCCGACCCCAAGCCCTAAACCCCTATGTGACCTCCAGCCATCAAAACCGATACAGTGGCCTTGATAATTAGGTAGGTTTGGGGTGGTATTTTATACTTTAGATATAACAAGGAGCCCTCAACTTGGTATAGGTAGTTACTATAATTGAGGCTCCTACATTAACTTCAGCCATCAACAATATGTCGACTAGAGACTCTGGTCGATCTCCAAGCGCCCTGAAATAAACCCTAAACGCCTGCAGACACTGAATCCCAACACTCAAAACTCTCAAACAACCCGTGAACCGCAAACCCTAAGACCTTAAAACAATAATCCCTACATCCCTAAACCTCAAACCCTCAATCCCAAAAGCCCGAACACTTAAACCACTAAGCCATACATCCCTAAAGCCTGAAGCCCTAAATCCCTAAAGCCTAAGCCTAAGGCTCAAAGTAGCCCAGAAGCCTTATATAGTGTGGTTCTTGGGCCCAAAAGCCTTAAAATATGAGTCCTTGGAGCCTAAGGGTAATTTCATAATCCGCAAACCCCCCCCAAACTCCACATGTGGGAACCTCTACGCCTCGCGAGTCGAAGGCATTGGCCTGGACATCCATGTTTTCCCCAAGGCCCTCCCCCCCCCTACCATCAAACAAAAAACAACAACAACAACAACAACAACAACTGACCGGTGGGGTGTAGGGTTTAGGGTGTTTGGATTAGGGCTTATGGTTTGGGTTTTTTGGTTTAGGGTGTAGGGATTAGGGTTTGGGGTTTAGGGTTCAGGGTGTAGAGTTTGGGGGTTTGGTCCACAAGACCCAACAGATCGGCTAACATAGTTCCCTTTTTGGGTCCCTATCTAATATAATACGGCACCTAATATTTAGGGTACCCAAAAAGGGACGATAATTTTGACAACCACCCAATATGGTTAGCACTTGATTCTTGAACCCTTGACTTCAGTTTTTTGTTCGTATCCAGCCCCAATATTGAGTTTACATGGCTTAGGACCGAGAGTTTGTAGATTTGGGCTTGGGGTTTCGGGTTGTGGGATTTTCATGGTTTATTTTATCTTACTTTTGTTTGAGGGGGGGGTTGGGGGTTTAATATTCGAGTTTGCGAGTTTGTGTGCAAGGGCATCATCCCGTTGGTTTGTACAGGGGCCGGCGAGGCATAGATTTTGGTGTTTGGGTTAAAGACCCGAAGTTGGCTCCTATACCTGGGACCTGAGGTGTTCGTTAATCAGAGGCCCCTTTATAGCTAAGCCAGTTTTAAAGTAAGGATACTACTCAAATTCTGGGTCTATATTAGGATCAATCCTTTTCGGACAGTACCATTTACTTCGCAGTGCCCTCTGAGCTTGCTACCAGGAGAGCTTGAAGCATGAAGGAAAGCCGACAATGTCCTAACTTTTCTCAAGTCCTCACCTCAAACCCTCAACCCCGAAATGCTATACTAGAGTCACGAAGCCCGATTCTGAGTACAGGTCCCATATTAAGCAAAAAGCCCCATGAACGCCCTCAAGTAGAGCAGGGTTCAGGGTTGAAGGTTTAGTGGTTTAGGGGTTTAGGGTTTAGAGGTTTAGGGTTTAGGGTTTAGTGGTTAGTGGTTTGGGGTTTATCTCGGCTTTAGGGGTTTAGAGTTTGGAGTTTGGGGTTTCGGGTTCCCAATGAAAGCCGGGCCGACCGAGAGGTCCAGCTTTTCGAGGTAAGGGCCGAGGTTGGCCACCACTGCAGCCAACTGGGCCGGACAAGCTAAGGCTAGTGGCGTAAAGTCGGAGTGGTATATATCTACGTACTGTTATGCTTATGTAAGAACTGTAGTAGCAAATGATGATACTAGTAGTAATAATCACAATACTTCAACAAATGATCTTAGTCGTAAAATAAGTACAATAGTAATGATAAGCAGAACAAGGCTTTGAGGCTTTGGTGTGTGTGTGTGTGTGTGTGTGTTCACCAAACTGCCATAATTCGTAAGGAACCCTAGCCCTAGCGAAAAGTATCGGTACCTTAAATAACCAATTCTGGTACGGGTCCTGAAGGGTTTACCCTTTAGAGCCTTAGGCTAGTTTTGCCGTTATAGCCTAGGTTGTTCGGGCAGTTTACACTTCCCGGGCTCCAAATACACCTTAACTACTGGGGCTGTACATGCACTCACCCTCCAATATACCCGAAATTTCCATCCGAAATCTTGCTCCTAACTCACTCGCCCCGAATTGCGATGCAGAAGGCCTGGAATTTCCTGTCACTGACAGGCTCCAGGGCTGGAAGGGCTTGGAATGCACCCTGGATCTTAAAAGTACGTAGAACTGTAGCTTTTTAGAGGTGCTGGGCCATCATTTTAGGTAGTCATGGGGAACTAAAGGTTAACCTTTTTTTGGGTGATGTAGGGATTATATAATTATATAGGGACTATGATACCCCAAGAAAGGTTAAAGGTTGCCTACTCTAATACTAGGTGTTTGGAGCCACCGAGTTTCCAGTGGCCAATTTAGCCAAGGACATCCATGAACCCGCGACACCAAATTAACGGGTTTTGGGTTTAGGGGTTTAGGTAGGGCTTTAGGGGTTTGAGGGGTTTAGGGGTTTGGGGTTCAGGGGTGTAAAGTTCAGGGGTTTAGGGTTTGGGGGTTTAGGGTTTAAGTTTACAGAAAGGGCTACCATGGGGCCTGCGTTTGGGACACATCACGTTTCGCGGTTTCGCAGCGATTTGTTTCACATCATCTTGCTATCCTATGCTTGTACACAGCCCGCTCTCTAAGTTTAAGATTTACTTACAGGGGCTTGGGGTCTAAGAACCGCGGGTTTCCGCTTCGAGTGCTTATCTGCGAAACATGCCGAGGTGCCCCTTCGTTGGTGATCCTGCTGCGAGCCACTAGTGTCTGGGCATCGGGTTTATTTAATTTGAAGGCTCGCAGAAAGTCATGGGGGTGAGGGTGATCAAAGGCATCAAAGGCTTGAAAAGCGAGACAGTGTCAATAGTCTTGGCTTATTGGGTGGTTGTCAAAATTATGGTCCCTGTTTGGGTCCTTAATATTGTACGGCACCTAATATTTAGGGTACCCCAAAAAGGGACCATAGTTCTGACAACTACTTTTATGTCTCTTACAGGGCTTCAGGATTCAAAGTGCAACCAAGGCTTTGGGGATTTAAGCTGCAGGGTGGAGCTCTCATCATGCACGGGGGGTTTGAAAAGGTTACCACTATTGAGTCCCAAACCCCTAAACCCTAAACCCCTAAACCCTGAACCCTAAACCCCTAAACCTTAGAAGCTGCCCCCACCCTGTAATAGTGACTATAAGGACTATATAGGATTATGTTAGGGCCCTGTTTTTCCTATTATACCACTATTACAGGGTGGGGGCAGCCCCTAAACCCTGAACCCCTAAACCCTAAACCCCCCAGCAACCATCCGGTGACGACCGTCAGCTTCGAAAGCCTACGCGGCCTGCGGCTGTTGCGGACTAACCCCAAGGGTCCAAAGGACCCAATAATAAGGTACTTGGGTTTAGGATAGTAGTTACGTAGGTTCCTATTTGGGAGAGTAAAGGATTATTAGGTACTTGGACCCTTGCGGACTAACCCTAAGGCTCAAAATAGCCCAAAAGCCTTACACATCGTATGGTCTTTGGGCCCAAAAGCCGTAAAATCTGAGTCCTTGGAGCCTAGGGGTAAGGGCTTAGACTTTACATTCCAGAGCTTCAGTGCAGTTTGACGAGCCGGGCCTTCGAGCCTAAACCCGCTCTTCGTCACAAGGTGCCATGAACCCTAAACCCTGAACCCGAACCCTGAACCCCTAAACCTCAACCCTAACCTGGAACCCCTCAACCCTAACCCTGAACCCTAAACCCTAACCCTGAACCCCTAAACCCTAACCCTGAACCCCTAAACCATAACCCTGAACCCTGAACCCTAAGCCCAAACACCTACAGCATGGTCTCGGACCCAGAAGCCTTGAAAAAGAGTCCTTGAAGCATCGCTGAAGGTGTAAAAAGGAATTTTCAAACGTCGAAGGTAATATGGGAGTTTCCGAAAATAGGGGACCCCAATAAAGCACACTGAATAGTAGGATCCTTTTACTATTATAAGGACCACAAAATAAGGTACCCCTAATTTTCGGAAACTCCCACATTGCCTTTCGGCCCCTGTGAGTCCTGTTGCCACGGAAGTCGCCTGTCTCCAACATGGCCATGTTCTCCTTTTGGAGACGCAGAGGGCTCTCAAGAAAAGCAGTCCATGTGTAGGATCTGTAAAATGAGAGTTTCCGAAAATTAGGCCTGTTTTGGGGTCCTTACAATAAGGATCCTACTATTCAGTGCACTATATTCGGGTCCCCTATTTTCGGAAACCCCCGAATATCACCTTAGTTTGGAAGGAGAGTGTCAGGGGTCTACCCTAAACCCTAAACCGTCTGCTCAGTTTTTCTGCCAGTTCTGCCAGCCGCCTTAGAAGCCAGAATGCTATGCGAGCTCGGTAGCGAACGGATGTCAGCTTATCATGTCGCAACTTATCACACAACACTTGTTGGGGCGGGTGGTTCCCGCACGCCCGTTCTACTCAGTCCGGTCGTGTTAATTATCCTCTAGAGGGTCCATGTGTACCTCCATGATGGTAGTATGTTTACACATTTTGGGTATACACAGTGTAGCGAAGCGAAAGAGACAATGCTGGCATGAGCATGTCATACAGCCGCAATCACAAAACCTGAGCCAGAACCTTACCCCCTAAAGCCAGACCCTTAACCCTGAAGAGAAGTTATAGTGTGCTGAGAAACGAGCCCCGAACCCAAAACAACAAGCCACAACAACTACACACATCGGAAACACCACTTTGCAAGAATCTCATATCTTTACTAAGCCCCACAAAACAAGGCATCTCTAAACCCTATCAGCCCTTTGAACAAGTAAATAAAACTATATAAGCCCTTCAAACAAGGTATCTTCAAACCCCATAATAATAGGATCCTTGAAACAAGGCATCTATAGGAACCCTATAGACCCCGCAAACCAAGGCATTTCTAAACCCGAAAAGCCCTTTGAAACAAGGTACCCCCAAACCCTCTCTACAGGCCCTAAAAGCGGCGACAGGCCCTTCAAAACAAGGCATCTCTGAACCACAGGGGTTATTTGAAAACGAGGCATCTCTAGACCCCCTAGGCCCTAGGCCCTAAACCCAAATACGCTAAAACCTAAGCCCTTAAGCTTGAAGGCATCTCTATAGGTTCGCCCGTCCTTCAGCGGACTTGCAGTAAGAGCCAGAAGGAGCTGGTCGCCTCGTCACTAGTTCATTGTTGGGATAGGATTAAAACTGTACATTTTTATTCCTTATTGGGTTTAAGTACCCATAAAAATGTAAAATGTTACCCAACTACGACAAAGGTCAGATAGCTTAGGAATTTAGGGACTCTCGGGAGATTAGGGTTTTAGGATCTAGGGTTTGTAGGGATTAAGGGTTTACCCTAAGGCTCCATGTACCCCTATAGTATATACTTAGGCCTTAAAGTACCTATATAGGGACCCCTTTAAGGTTTAAGTATCTACTATGAAGCTACATGGAGCCTTTGGGTTTATTAGGGATATAGGGAGTTTAAGGGAGTTAAGGGAGTTTAGGGAGTTTAGGGTTTAGGATCGAGGGTTTGTAGGGGTTTAGGGTTTATTAGGGATACAGGGAGTTTAGGGGACTCTCGGGAGTTTAGGGTTTTAGGATCTAGGGTTTATAGGGGTTTTAAGGTTGTATTAGGGATATAAGGAGTTTGGGGAACTTCAGGAGTTTAGGGATTGTAGGGTTGAGGTTTTAGGGTCTAGGGTTTATAAGGGTTACGTTTTTATTAGGGCTATCGGGAGTTTAGGGAGTTTGGCGAGTTTAGGGAGTTTAGAGAGTTCAGGGTTCAGGTTTTCGGGCCTAGGGTTTATAAAGCGTTAAGGGGTGTAGAGTTTTTCAGGGTTAGGGGTTCAGGGTTTTGTCAGTTCCAGCGCTGACTGAAATGAGCACTCCATAAATGATGCAGGCACCCTTATCATAAACCCTACGATGGACAGTCTAAAGCCCTACATAAACCCTGAACCGTACACTAAGCATTCTCAACCCTAATCATTGGGTACGGCCCCCACTCAGTACTAGTTGAACAAAAATCATTATATAGATACATTAGGACCGTAATAGTAGCCCTATTATAGACTTTTAGTGTATGGGGGCAGTACCTAAACTAAACACTTGAAAGAACTCCGTTCACCATGCACACTAAAGACCCAGCGGCCCTCACCCCAAAAGTGTAGAGGATGAACCTCAAGCTCGTATTTCAGATGTAAGCTGCAACTTAACTATTCACTAATGAGTCACTAATGTAACAGCTCAAGCAGAGAAGTCTGCTTTAGAGCTTTAGAAATGTAAGGGCTTAGGCTTAAGTAGTGCGCTGTGGAGCTGCTGAGAGCTCGCGGCTCGTGAACTAAGGTCACGGATTAGAGGTCTCTCGGCTTATGAGCGTGTTATGTTGTTGAGGTTCCGATGTAAGCAAGGGTCGGGCTGGGACTAGGTGAAAAAGGGTTGAGGGTCAAGGGTTGTAGGTTTCGGCTTCAGGGTTTATGGGGGCTTGAGCAGTAGCCCTTCTCCGCTGTGCAAGTCCAGCCGTCGCTTCAAGACAGAAGTTTGTGCTCAAATCTGCCCCTTAGGCTAACAGTAACCATCACTCAGCAGGTTGCGTGCGGCATCAGAACGTGGGCTCCTTGATTGTTCAAACTCTTCTGGTTCAGGGGTGGGTTGGGGATGCCACGAAGTCATGAAGGAACGACGACAATACTTGCCTTGACGACAACCAAATGCTGCTGCATTCGACCCTGTTGCCGCTGAAGAGTGATCCAAGCCTGCACATCACTGCTCACCACGTGGCGACAGACAAATTCCGTGAAGTGAAACTCCGCAGACTGCTGGGTAGTTGGATACCCTCCAAACTCTGCTTGAAGTCACTGCCGAATGTCAAACTCTGAAGGCTGCTGGGCAATTGGATGCCCTCCAAGCTCTGGTTGAAAGCATCGCCGAATTTCAAACTCTGCAGGCTGCTGGGTAGTTGGATGCCCTCCAAGCTCTGGTTGAACCCGTCGCCAAATGTCAAACTCCGAAGGCTGCTGGGCAAATGGATGCCCTCCAAGCTCTGGTTGAAACGGCGACCAAACTCCAAACTCTGCAGGCTGCTGGGTAGTTGGATGTCATCCAAGCTCTGGTTGAACGCGAAGCCAAACGCTAAACTCTGCAGGCTGCTAGGTAGTTGGATGTCCTCCAGGCTCCGGTTGAACTTGTGGCCAAACGACAAACGCTGCAGGCTGCTGGCAGGTGGGATGCAGTCGAGGCTGTGGTTGAAATGGTGACCAAACGTCAAACTCTGCAGGCTGCTGGGTAAACGGATGCCATCCAAGCTCTGGTTGAACTTGAATCCAAACGTCAAGCTCTGCAGGCTGCTGGGTAGTTGGATGCACTCCAAGCTTTGGTTGAAAGCATCGCCAAACGTCAAACTCTGCAGGCTGCTCGGGAGTTGGATGCCCTCCAAGCTCTGGTTGAAATGGTGGCCAAACTCCAAACTCTGCAGGCTGCTGGGTAGTTGGATGCCTTCCAAGCTCTGGTTGAACTCGGCGCCAAACGTCAAGCTCTGTAGGCTGCTGGGAAGTTGGATGCCCCGGTTGAGCTCTTGCCTGGAACACCATGCGAGTGACATCGTCTCGTTCAGGGCAGCTACATCTACATCACACAGAGTCTTTGCCTCGAGTAGGCGCTCCCAAATCATCGCGACACGTCCCGCGCCAAGCCTGCGCACCACGTACCAGATCTCGTCGTGCTGGACTTGACGCAGCAGCAGCTGGCACTGATCGATGACGCAACCACCGGATGTCAGCACAAGTAAACCTGCAGGGTGGCCAATTTCGTCTGCGATGCGTTCTGCCACTTGCCGCCCCGTTTCGGCAGAATTGACGTGCAGCCGAAAACTGGACCCTGCCAGGCAATGAACGCTCACGGTCCTGTCTGGACCGGCCTCCGCATGCGGGACACTCAAGGTCTGTTTCATGATGCCTTCGTACGCATGCAACCGGCCATGGCGTTGGCGGCGCTTCCCTGTGGCGCTAAGATGAGATTCCCTGGATTTAAGACTTAGGGTTTAGGCTGTGGGCAGCGAGCACAGAGTTCAGAGTTTAGGGAGGCACCACAGAAACAGGAGAAACACAAACTACAGACTACGGACCCTGCACATCCCACAACCGTTTCTGCCAGAGGGCGACCGAGTTGCTAAGTTCATTCAACCCAGACATAAACATGTCACTCGTGGCAGTGATACTTCAACCCAAAGCTCTTAACCCCATCTGATATTCTGAGACCGTGAGGCGCTGAAAGACTTAAGAAGACTCACTCAGCTACGAAAGCAACACGAGCAGAGCTAGTATGGCCGTGTACAGCTTCTGGATATGTTCGTAAGTAGGATTTCCTTAAGCCCAATAAGCCAATTGATGAAATCCGGTCATGAGCTGCAGGCATTTCCTTTACCTTCCCTCCATAATGGTACTCTGCTGAGTAACCGATGATTTAGCATAGCTAGCATCCTCAATCAGAATCCAAGTAAACAAGACAAGAACCAATCGTGCTGAAGCCACGGCCCCTGAGCATGGGCCCGTAACCCTGGGATCCTTACATACCTACGAGAAACCTTATATGTGCCCTGAAGGGTCCGTCGGATTCCCTTGAAAAGTGCGAGGGCCCATACTTCTGCCCTTAGAATTAGGCGCTGGCCACGGTTCGGGGTTTAGGGCTCCTGCAGCATTCGATCAACTTGCAAGTTCTAGCGCAGGTTTCCTTTGGAACTCGGACAAGTGCTTGCCTCCTACTAGGATGTCGGAATGAACCTGTTCGAATTCGTTTCAGAATTTCAGGGTCCACAAATTCCATAAATATTGGTCACAGTCAAGCTGAACTCTATCGCAACCAACCAACCCAAAGAATCTCGAGAATCAAATCTCCGCGCCGGTGCACTCACGCTCCTTAAAGGAGGAAAGCTACTTACATGCAGAAATGATCAAGGTCTGTACACAAGCCAAACCAATACACTGCAGAACAAAACCGGAGAGTGCAGAAACGAGTACCACTCTGAAGCCTGAGCAAAAGGAGTCTGTTGAGACAGTTGGACTAGATTTCCCGTAGTATGATCTCCACTGTGTTCACCTTGACGCCTAGAGAGACCACGTTGCTAACACCGTTTTGATCTTGGCTTCCTATGACAACGCAACCTAAACCCTAAACCCTAAACCCTGAACTACCAAGGCCCCCCACTCCGCCCCACCCCACCAAAAGGGTGTAAGTTCTAACGGCGAATTGCACCAGCTATACCCTAAACCGAACACACCAAAACACAGCCCACAGCCGGCATGTTTAGGGCACCAGCATGGAGGAAGCACAGCATCTTGGAGTAAAGGCAAGGCCCCTACCTGTAGCCCAAACCCTACAACATAGTCGAGTTGTGTACGATCGGCGAAATCAAGGTGAAGTAGGGTATAAGTTGCAAGGCAGAGGGGGATTTGTCTTACACAAATGTTGGTAGAGAGTCTGTAACATCTTGGGGAGAATTTGTCCCCTCCCTATTGTGACGGGGATCAACAGTAAGACTAGGGTGTTGTGGTTTGTTATACCACCTTGTGGATCCTTGTGGATGCGACCCTAAACCCTAAACCTTTAACCCTAAACCCTATAAGCCTAAACCCTAAACCCCCAAACTCTAACCCCTAAATCACGGCTCGCTATACCCTATAGATCCCTCAAAGGAATCCTTAAAGTAACCCTTAAAGGAACCCTTAAAGGAACCCCTTAAAGGAACCCTTAAAGGATCCCTTAAAGGAGCCCTTAAAGGATCCCTTAGGAACCCTTTAAAGTAACCCTTAAAGGAACCCTTAAAAAGGACCCCGGTCCGCGCCTAGGGCCCAGTTGGGAACGTTGAGCTCGCGCGCGGCGCCGCCCTCGCGAGGCGAGCATTCGCCTGGCTTCTGGAGCGGCTCTTCCAAAAAGGTTTAGGGGTTTAGAGTTTAAGGGTTTATAAGGGTTTAGAGGTTTCGGGTTTAGGGTTTAGGGTTTAGGGGTTTAGGGTTTAGGGGTTTAGGGTGTAGGGGTTCAGGGGTTTAGGGGTTTAGGGGTTTAGGGGTTTAGGGGTCTAGGGGTCTAGGGTTTAGGGTTTAGGGGTTCAGGGTTTAGGGGTTTAGGGTTTAGGGGTTTAGGGTGTAGGGCTTCAGGGGTTTAGGGGTTTAGGGTGTAGGGGTTCAGGGGTTTACGGGTTTAGGGGTTTAGGGGTTTAGGGGTTTAGGGGTTTGGGGGTTTAGGGGTTTAGGGGTTTAGGGGTTTAGGGGTTTAGGGGTCTAGGGGTCTAGGGTTTAGGGTTTAGGGGTTCAGGGTTTAGGGGTTTAGGGTTTACGGGTTTAGGGGTTTAGCGGTTTAGGGTTTCGGGTTTAAGGTTTCGGGTTTAGGGGTTTAAGGGTCCAAAGGATCCAATAACGAGGTACTCGGCTTTAGGATAGTAGTTGTGTAGGTTAGGATTTCGGACAGTATATTATGATTGTTGGGTACTTGGACCCTTGGGGTTTATAATGTAGGGCCCTTAATAATTAGAATAGGATTCCTTTAAAGGGTCCCTTCAAGGCGTCTAAAAGGGTTGCTAGAAGGGAGCTATAAGGGCACTATAGTTAGGCTGAGGCGTTTAAGGTTTCGGTGGGTTTCGAGAGTTAGGGGGTTTGCTGTGTCGGAGGGCATTCTCCCTGGCTTTTGACGGGCTTTGCAAGACATTGATTCGACCGATGGCGGTCGTCCAGGGCTGCAAAAGGTTCCCGCAAGTGTAATGAGCTTGTGTACTTGGAGGCCCACAGGACTTAGTAAGTCGGTTATAAGTAGGGTTATAGTTGGGTTACCTCCATTTAGGGGGCTTATAACTCTACTTATAACCTGCTTACTAAGTCCCCTGGGCCTCTAAGTAGAGATGGCAGGACGGCCTTCATGTGTAGAGCGTCGCTGTGACACAGTTTAGGCTTCAGCATCTTGCTTTGTGCGCACCCCGAGGGCCCAAGTACCTAATAATCATACACTCTCCGAAATCCTAACCTACATAACTATTATCCTAGAACCGAGTACGAACTACTGGGTCCTTTGCCTAGACCCCCCAACTACCCTCTAAGATGCCCGAAATACCCACTATTACAGTCAGGACCATATGGGCTCCATTAAAGGGCCGTTGGGGCGTCCTGGTGGACCCTTAAATTTTGGAATCCGGGCATATAGCAGGCCAGTTGAGGATGGCTCCTGAAGGGGATCCTTACCCAGAAGCTCTAGACAGCGGTTTGCAGTAGCTTGGGGTTTCGGAGGAGGCTCGTGTAATATAGGGGCCTTGATAATATTTCGCACAGTATATCTTCTGTCGAAATTCTGTCGGGGCTATTTAAAGGGGTATTATTGTTCACCTCATGCTAGATATCCGTCGCATTGTCTGAGTCGGTGGAGGCTCCAGGCACATGCTGGCCGTGGTAAGATCTGTAACTCGCAGCTGGGCTCACTTTGAGCTTCCAGTTCTGGTCACCAACGATTGTCTTCTCTGGACGGGTCCATCACGAACTTGGTAGAGTCCATCACGAACTTGGTAGCGAACAGTGACGAAGTCATTGACTTTCCATGAACGAGCGCTTTGTTCATCTATCTTTTTTGGTTTGGCGTCAAGGCGGTCACGCTCAATCTTCGCCCACCCCGAATCCCAAACCCGAAACCCAAATCCCACCACTTGCTTATCTCCGAAGAAGGGCCAACCAAGGTTTAGTCATCAGCCTGGTTTAGGGTTTAGGGTCCTGGTACTTCCCCGATGAACCTTAGAGTCTTAGAGGCTAAGGGCAGGCGCGCAGCCCTCGCACTGAGCTCGAAGATGTGAAACCGAAGACTCAGCAGCCCAACCCTCATCAAGATGCAAAGTACCCATAGACTCCAATATCCCTTAATTAAGGAATATTCCTTAAATTATAGTATTTAAAGTCCCTAATATGATTTAAGGAATAATCCTTACTTAAGGGATATTGGAGTCTCTGGGTATCAGAAAAAGTCCAGGCTCCGGATAGCACGAAAGATGGTGGAATGCCTACAATTGGTCTCAGCAGCAGCAAAATGAGCCGACCTTGAACGCCCAAGTCCTAAACAGCAACCCGCAGCAAGTAAGCTTCAGAGACAAGGACCCCTACCCTAAGGCTCATAATAGCCCAAAAGGCATATATATATATATATATATAGATATAGTATGGTCTTTGGGCCCTTAGAGCCTAAGGGCTAACATAAAGCTAGCCCTGTGGAACCCCCGACCTGCCTGCCGGCAGGGCGAAAGTTCCCAATGTTGGCATGGGCATCCTCTTGGCGGCCTTGTTAGGCCTATACCCTTATAGGCTTATAGGATCCTTAAGGGAGGGTGGTTCAAGGGGGGAGGGGACAAGGAAACTTTAGGGGAACCTTAGGCAGCACTAGGGAGAGTTAGGGATCACTAGGCTATGTACCCCCCTTGGAGCCCCCTCCCTTAAGGATACTATAATAGGCTCTAAGGACTCATATTTTGAGGCTTTTTGAACCCAAAGACCATACTATATAAGGCTTTTGGGCTATTTTGAGCCTTAGGGATAGGGTACAGGAGAACGGGCTGAGATGATCTGAGGCAGAAGGAGCGGGCATGAAGAGGGGCAGGTCAGGGCAAAGGCGTCGATGCATAGCAACTATAGTTGGGGTTATTTGGAGCATTGGGGGTGGAATCGTAGCCGTAGCCTACACCTTTGTAGAGCAGATACCAGAAGCTCCATATGTAGTACCATTATGGAATTAGGTCCCAAAAGACCATCCATATCATGGCTTTGGGGACCTAATTCCATAATGGTACTGTATTTGGAGCCTCTAGGTATTTAAAGACCGCTGCAGAGCTCTTCAAAACAGGCAACCCTGTACTTGCTCTGTCTTGGTGCCAGGCTCGAGAACAAACCCCAAGTCCTCATGCCAGCCCCATCCCAACTAGAGGAATGATTACTCTTGGGCTAAGCTCTGACAGAATTCTGAAAACTACACCCCAGCTGAATGTCGAATACCAGATCATTCAGCCCTACACCCCCAAGGACCTATAAGTCCTGTGGACCCACGAACCTGTTGTTTCTTAATCCCCACTACAGGGGCCTTGATAATTAGAACAAGGTTTCGGGGACCATTATACTATAACCATAATAAGGAACCCCCCCAAAATAGTATTGGTAATCATTTAGGCCTCTACACCCCTAATCCCTTATCGTATCCCTTTTAAGGAACCCTATTATTCTATTTATTTCGGCTCCTATATTATGTCTTGAAGCCTAAGCTCTGGCTTGGCTGTGAGGGCCCGGCGCACTGGCTTGCGAAGCGGAAGGTGCGTGCCACGGTGTCCTGGGCGGTTTCCAGGGTCTAAGGTCTAAGGTCCACAGGGTTTAGGGTTCAAGGTTCAGGCTATCTTTTTTAGGTGCACTGGGCCTAGCTAAGTTTAGGGTTCGGGGTCTAGGCTCTGTTTCTACCTGTAAGTGCACTGGGTCTGGGGCTTGCAGGGCGGCTCAAAATAGCCCAAAAGCCTTACATAGTATGGTCTTTGGGCCCCAAAGCCTTAAAACCCTAAACCCTAAACCCAAAAGCCTTAAAATTCGAATCCTTAGAGCCTGAGGCTTAGGGTTCAAGGACCAAGTATCCTGAAGAACTCTACAGTTCCATTCCTCCTTTTCGCGGTCTCCTTAGAATTATTCAAGTGAAGGTCTGGGAGGGTACAACCCAGAGACACCAATATCCCTTAATTAAGGAGTATACCTTAAATCATATAACGGGTCCTACTACAATTTAAAGTATATTCCTTAAGGGATATTGGAGTCTCTGGGTAAGTAGATATTTAGTAGTCCTAAAGCGCAAATATAGCCCCAAAAAGCCTTACTAAGTATGGTCTTTGGGCCCAAAAGCATATTGCAATACGAGTCCTTAGATGAGTCCTTAGAGCCTAAAGGTAGGTGCTCAGCGATTTGATTAGGCTTCAAGTTGAAGGGGTGGGCTCCCTATTTTGGGAGTTTCCGAAAATAGGGGACCCTAACCTAGTACCCTAAATAGTAGGATCCTTATTATAAGGACCCCAAACGAGGCAACCCTAATTTTCGGAAACTCCCATTTGAGGTTTAGATAGGTTTGGAGCTACGGGGACCTCAAGGGCTCTGAGGGTCTAGTGGGCTCTAGGGTTCTAGGGCTTAGGAGGTATGGGTTTACGGTTTAGGGTTTTAGGGTTTACGGTTTAGGGGTTTAGGGTTTACGGTTTAGGGTTTAGGGCTTAGGTATGAGAGTTGTCTCGCTCTAAGCATAAAACTCCCACATGAGGTTGCAGAGAGGTTCCAGGGGAGTTAGGATTTGGGGGACCCTTGGGGAGATAGACCCTTTGAATAAGGCCCCTTTGAAGAGAGCCAGAAGTAGGGGTCAGAAGGGGTACCCTTTAGGGGGTCCCCCGAACAATACTACCCATTCCAGGCTTCCAGGCCCAGAGGCCCAGGAGGCCCAAACGCAAAGCGGATCGGAGTCTCGACGGAGGACAAACACAACGCTACGATACTTCATCGTAGGGTTCTCTTTTCCTAAGGCTCAAAATAGCCCAAAAGCCTTACATAGTATGGTCTTCGGGCCCAAAAAGCCTTAAAACATGAGTCCTTAAAGCCTAAGGGCAACACAACGCTACGATATTTCATCTTCGGGTTCTCTAAGGACTGAACATGTCCGTTAGTCAAACCCAGAGATCCCACTACCCCTTAATTAAAGAATATACCTTAAATCATAATATTAAGGCCCCCCCCTATAATTTAAGGATGTTCCTTAATTAAGGGGTATTGGGATCTCTGGGAAGTACCCAGGCTGGCGACACCTACGATAGTTTCGGCCATACTCCGAAGGGTCATGAAATTCAACTCAAGAAGGGTTTACGGCCTTGGCTGCGCATCGCAAGAAATCCTGAGCACATGGCGCCCGTGTCCAAGGCGTCGCTGGCTCTGATGGCGGGCCTCTGCTCCGTGACAGTGTCAGTCTTGAGGGTGTGCATTCAGGGGTTGGGTGTACCTTAACCTACCAAAACCTACTTTTTTGTAGGGTCCCTATAAATTCCATATTAGGGGTTATAATAAGAACCTACAAAAAAGTAGGGTTTGGTAGTTTAAGGCAGGCTTTAAGGCCCGGGTCCAGGGTTAAGGGTTTTGGGCTTCGGTGCAAGGGTTGCAGTTTAAACTCCAAAACCCCATCTATTGCATAGCCTTCCTTGATCGATAGTACGAAGGCGAAGCTAATGTGCAAGCAAACAGTGGATATAATCGTATATGGGTTGAAGTGCTCGGGTTTCGACTTCCATCTTCCCTTGGCTCTATGAGGCTCAAACTTTTCAAGATGCGTATGCGGCGAACCCTAAAAACCCTACTATAGGGGCCTGAATGATCAGAATACGGCTTTGGGGGCCCATTATACTACATTCATGAGGTCATGATGTTGCGGCCCTCCGCGACATGACATCGTCGGGCTTATCTAAGGCTCCAAGCTTCTTGGGTCCTGCTACTTGGAGGTTCATGGGTAGTTATAAGTAAGGTTAAAAGTAGGGTAACTATACTTATAACCCGTGCGTGTTAGGTGACGTATCACCCCACTACAAATTGCCCCTGAACCTCCAAGTAGTTCTGCGGCAACCCTGCTCCGCTGTCTCGTCCCGCACGTCCGTTCATCTGCTCCCACCCAGCTGAATCGTCGTTGACAAGTCCTTTCTGCAGGAGGGCCAGTCCCAGCTTCGTGGTTCGCCAAAACTTCGGGTCAAAACTTCAGCGATCACAAAAGCTTCTGATCCTTTAGTGTCAAACACAAAGCCGAGAGATTCCATATGAGCCGGCAGAGCTTTTTGATCTTCAGAAGGACTATCGAGCGGAACTCTTGCCAGGCCTCGCAATGTCGGGGGGAGTTGACCGAGTATGAATTTACCAGATAACCCCTCAATGCTCTGCAATAAGCTTTCTTACTCTTCAAGCTCAACTTCGATGACTGCTTGGAAATCGGCGGGCGTGATCGGCTCTTCCGCGACTTCTTGGAGCTTGTTGACATGCAGCACAATCGCTTGGCTTTTCGTTTTAACTTGTTCTGGAGTCGCCACCGCCGGTGCGCCTTCTGCCGTCTCAGTTGTGATGCCCTCCATGCTATAGTGCTAATCGTCTACTGCGTGTCTGGGGTAGGAGGAAATTTAACTGAAGTCCTTTTTTCGCTTGAGCCGTAGCGTTTAGGGTTTAGGGGTCGCTCGAAGAAGCGAATATGCAACTGGTGGCCTGGACTTACCCATTGCCATGCTACGGTTCATGCAGAGCGTAGACTTTAACCTTTTTAGATTCCGGATGATGCCAGGTTTGATTCGGTTTAATGTTTCCGTCTTCTTCGAAAACCCTCAACGCCTACACCCTAATGCCCAGATCCCTAAACCTGAAGCTTTGCTTCTGTCTTCTCCTCTCCGTTTCTGTCTTCTCCTCTCCGAAGAAGCCTCGCCATGCAACTACAGTCATCACAAACCCCACTTCAGGAAATGCACGGGACGAAACCCCACTTCAAGGAATGTACGGGTTTTGATAGTCACAACATTCGGTGGGGAATAGTGTGTACCTTACATATGTTAGGGACTAGGATCGGGTTTTTTCCATAATAAAGGTTCCATTAGGGACTATGAAGTCTGCTGCGGCTAGGTATTCCGACCCGCTGAAACAAAGGCCGAGCTCGGGACGAAGATGCTTCCAGCGCCTCTGCTTCGCCCTAAACCCTATAAACCTAAACCCTAAACCAAAGAGGAATGCCTGGGCTTAGGGCTTTAAGGTTTAGAGCTGGCGTTAAAGATGGGGTGGAACCCTAGGGAATAACAAGTGTTGCCAAACTCCCATATCTACAAGTGGCCTATGGAACATAAACAGGACTACGGCGTGCAATTCGGAAGGTTGTGCAACTAATGTGAACAGGGATCTAACGGGATCTGATATCGTGCGCTTGCATAAAGACTTGCAAAAAACGGGTGAACAACTGTGATCCTACTACTACTACTACTGCTGCTACTACTACTACTACCACCACCACCACCACCACCACTACTACTACTACTACTACTACTACTACTACTACTACTACTACTGCCACTACTGCTACTACTGCTACTACTGCTACTACTACTGCTACTACTACTGCTACTACTACTGCTACTACTACTACTACTACTACTACTACTACTACTACTACTACTACTACTACTACTACTACTACTACTACTACTACTACTACTCTACCCGTGATATCCTACCTTTCTTTCAGGGTACCTAGTTGTTGGTCTTACATGCTAGTTACCCTCCCAAAGCGATAGGGTATGACCCTCTGGTTAGCCTTTGGGGGGCAACCTCGAGCCCCCTACAAACCTAAAACCGAAACCCGCTAAACCCTAAACCCCAAACCCAAGCCCCCTGAAACCCTAAATCCACTATAAGCTCTAAACCATAAGCCCAGATTCTGCACGCAGAGGCCTGAAAACCAGCCTCAACCTTTCACGACTCTGAAACCCATAGCCCTGAAGACCCTAAACCCCTAAAACCCTAAACCCTTAAAGACCCTGGAGCCGAACCCCTAAATCAAGACTTCTTGCGGGCCAGATCTAGGCCGCAGACGGGGCTGGTTGAGTTACCTGTGGCAGCGGAGTGCAGCGTGCTTTAGTAAGGTTTATAGGGTCTGGGGAGTCTGCGCGTAGGGTGGCTAAGGCAAAAGAACACCAAGAATTCAATCCTTGGAACCCAACATGAAACCTGTAAACTACTAAATCCTACGCCGAGGCAGGGTAGAAAAACCTCTGGGCCGTGACGAGCCCCAAAATGCAGGCTCTGGCTTCGCAGAGAAGGGTGCCTCGGGTTCCGGTCTTCGGAGTGCGGGTTTTGGCTGAATCCCAGCTACACTTGATTGGTTGTACCTATAGTCTCCATTGTAGTTCCTTTTTTGGTTAATGATCCAGTTTTGTGGTGAGGATCCTATAATAGAGTTTTTGGTTAACCAAACTAAGGAACTACAATGGAGACTATAGGTACCTAGACCCTCCAACTACCCTCTATTGGACCCTAAATGCCCCTTATTTGGGACCATATACCCCTAATTGAGGGTACAAGGAGGGTCCTGGTAAGATCCTGTTGGATGTGGTGTGGCTTTGCCCGTGAGTATATGGGAGTTTCCGAAAATAGGGTCCCTATTATAGTACCCTACATAGTGGGATCCTTATTAGAAGGACCCCAAAATAAGGTACCCCTAATTTTCGGAAACTCTCATATTGCTAGAAGATCAGCTCGGTTTAGGGTTCAGGCCGAGGGGACTTGGGTTGCAGATTTACCCAGAGGCCCCATAGTCCCCATAGTAGTTCCTTTTTGGGGTTACCTTATAGGGTTTTATATATGAACCCCCAAAAAGGAACTACTTTGGGGCCTTAGTAGGGTATTGCTATTGAAGGCAAAAGGGTCGAGGCTTAGTAGTCTAGCGCGAAGGGCCTGCGCTTGAGGAATTCGGATTTGGTTCATATAGGTTTTATAACCCCTAGGCTCTAAGGACTCATATTTTAAGGTTATAAGGCCCAAAGACCATCCTCTGTAAGGCTTTTGGGCTATTTCGAGCCTTAGGGTAAGGGTTTGTGTTCAAGGTCGCTCGTGTTGGGTCTGGGAAAACACCAAGGGCCCATGTGCCCAAATGGTATCTGCTTTTGGCCTTATGGACCCTTAAACCACAAACCCTATTATAGAACCCTTACAGGAACCCTTCAGGGAACCCTTGAAGGAACCCTTATAGGATGCCCATTAAAAGGTACATGGACCCTTACACCTCCCTTTGTAGGTACATTGGGCCCGAAGTACGTGGACCGCTAAACACTAAAGCCTATAGAGCCCTTACAGATCCCTTAAAATTAGAGTAACCCTTAAAGGAACCTCCCAGAGACTCCAATACCCCTTAATTAAGGAATATACCTTAAATTACAGTAGGATCCCCTATATGATTTAAGGAATATTCCTTATTTAAGGTATATTATGGAGTCTCTGGGCTTTAAAGGGACCCTTATGGGAAACTGGAACCTTTAAAGGGACCCTTACCCTAAGGCTCAAAATAGCCCAAAAGCCTTAACATACGAGTCCTTAGAGCCAAAGGGTTAAAGGAACCTTTAAAGGGACCCTTATGGGAAACTGCAGCAAAGCGGTAGCAGCGCCTGGTTCGGGAGTGCCCTTGGGCCGGGGCTCCGGGGCGGTGGCCGGCCGAAAGAGAGCCTGGCGTGAGGCTTGGGGGGGCTGCGTTTGGGAGGATGTATAGGGTTTATATATATATATATATATATATATATATATGTATATATATATATATATACATATATATATATATATATAAATATATATATATATATATATATATATATATAGATATATATATATAGATATAGGGTTTTAGGGTTTCGGGTTTAAGGGTTTAATTAGGGGTTAAGAGTTTAGGGATTCGGAGCTTAGGGTTTAGGTTTTAGGGGTCTAGGGTTTAGGGATTCAGGGCTTAAGGTTTAGGTTTTAGTGGTTTAGGGTTGAGGTGTTCAGGGTCTAGGGGCTAAGGGGTTTAGGGTTGAGGGTTTTAGGGGTACTGGGGTTGATTGGAAGCAGAAACTGCAGCGATGGGATTCCTGAATAGGATCCCTGCAATGGGGACCCTACACTTAACCCCGTTTACGTCTCCGGCAGCAAGAAGCAAGGCTTTGGAGAAAAGGCTCTACGCCCCAAGCCCTAAACAGCAAGCCCCACGCCGAAATCCCTAAACCCCTAAACCCCAAAACCCCCAAACCGCCAAACCCTAAACCCCTAAACCCCTAACCCTTAACCCCCTAAACACCCAAAACCCCCGAACACGTACGACGACTCCCATATCCTATATAACTCAAAGGCCTCCAACCTGAGCCCCCAGATCTTTCCGAACCCATAAAACTCGCAGTGTTTACCCAGAGGGTCCATACACACTACCATTATGAGATTAGATATCAAGAGACCATCCCTATGATGGTTTTGGCGGCCTAATTCCACAATGGTAGTGTATATGGACCCACAGGGTTATAAGGTATGGGGTTTAAGGGTTTAGCTTTTAGGGTTTACGGCTTGTGGGGTTTTCGGGGTTCAGGCGTTTAGGGTTTGGGACGAAATGCTCTATACAAGATCGAACGACCTGTTATGTAGTGTATCGATTCAACGTTCAGTGGTTGAGGGTTTAGGGTTTGTGAAAGGTGGGCCCCTCCTACCGGAAAGAGGACATATCATGGCAACTCCTCAGGAAACAGTATTATTTTCCCAAAACCCAAAACCCTGAATCAACCCTGAACGAAACCCACTAAGCCCCAAACAATGTCCCTAAACCCCTAAACCGCAACCCCTATAGACCCCAAACCCCCAAACCCGACAAGCGCCTGAATCAGGTCCGGATCCCAAGGCGATACCTTTCCCCCACCTTGGACACTGCAGGGCATGGGTTTAGGGGTTGAGGGGTTTAGGGTTTAGATGGTTTAGGTTTAAACTTAGCGTGCTTAATAAATCTCAACTCTAAAAAGCTCCAGGTTGTCTCACACCAAGCCCTTACCCGATATTCTTTTCTAACAAAAAAGATATGGAACCCTGAAAAGCCTTCAGTTTCATTAGATTCCCTGACCTTCCACAATCCCAAATTCAGGAATACCAAATTATAGTAGGATCCCTAATATGATTTACGACATCTATAGTCCTGAACCAAGGGATTTTGGAAGGTCTGCGGTTGTAGACGCACTTCGCAAAATCTCGCAAGAATATCCAGGCAACGGACATGACCGCCAGAATAAAGAACCAATTAAATTGGACCCTATAGGAACTTATTTCCTTAGGGTTCCCATAGAAATACCCTCCCAAAACAAAAGCTTCTCTGCTAGTCGTTCTCGTGAGTAAGCGCTGAGGCTTCTGCACGCGAAGGATGCGGAGGTCTAATTGCAGAGCTGATGTGTCCCAAAACGGCACAGGAAGAAATTTAGAGGCAAGTGCTTCAACCCGAGTTACCTAAGCTTGCGGGTTTTGGACTTTAGCGGCTTTGGTGTTTAGGGCGTTGGGTCTGTTGCGGCTAGGTCTTCAAGTGTTTAGGGTGCTTTGGTTTCGGGTTTCCGGCTTGGGTCAATCCGGCTTTGGTCAAGTCTTGCCCCCCCCCCCCCCCCCCCCCCAAAGCCTTACAAGCCCAGGTCATTTTGCTTGTCTCTTTCTCCACGGCCTTACAGCCATTTTGTTGCACTCTCGTGGCTTCGCCAGGAGACCGGGTGAAACACAAGAACTCGCGAGCTACTGCAGGGTTTTCAGGAGGGGGGAGGGACTTTGGTATAGGGATTCCCAGAGAGCCCAATATCCCTTAATTAAGGAATATGGCTTAAATATGCTTAAATTATATAGGGCTTCATACTATGGTTTAAGCTATATTCCTTAATTAAGGGGTATTGGGTTCTGTGGGTTCAGCCCTAAGATTCTTAAGTACCCAGAAAAGAGAATGTAGGGTTTCTCTATTCGGAACTACTAGTATGATTTGGGGAGGTATCCACCATAAGAGTACCTAGGACTCAACCCTTTGGGCAGGGGTTTCGGGTTTCGGGTTCCCCTGCGAATGGGACTCAGGTCGATCTCGCAGATGCTGTGCCTGCAACGGGGAGCAGTCACCGATCCCGAAATGATGCGACACTAACCATAGGCCCCGAAGTAGTTCCTTTTTGGGATTACCTTATAGGACTCTATATATGAACCTCAAAAGGAACTACTTTGGGCCTTAGGGTATTGAGATACTTCCAATCAATTATGAGACTTGCGTTTTGGCGGCAAGCAATCAAGACTAAGTTGTACAGCTTACGGCCGAAGATCAAGTGACTCGCATGGCTTACGTAGGGCATAGAGGGTTTTGGGAATGCGCGATCGTGTTATTCGGAGGCTCCGGTTGACTGACATCATCTTCAAACGGGGACGCAAGCGCTGAATAGCACTTATTCCTGCTGTTCTTGCCACCGAGTTGTGTTTTCAGAACATGCACAGTTTACCTGGAATCACAAATAAAACCTGAAATCCTGCACCTTGCTCGCGCGCTCATGAGCCCTGAAAACGGCTGATCGGCCAGCACGGGGCACTTCTATGCCGAAAAAGCTCAACATATACTCCACAAGCCTGGAGTGACAGCTCGCGAAGCTGGACAACTAGCACATAGACGTAATGATGAAGGACCCACCGTGGCGAACGCTTTGATTCCTTTCCCTGGCCTCAGAACAGCCTGCGAGCCCCCAGCCCTGAAAGGCCACCCTGAAGCTCTAAACCCAAAACCTAAACTCTAAACCTAAACCCTCCCTAAACCCAAGTCCCAAACCCTAAACCCTAAACCTAAACCCTACACCCCAAACCCTCAAACCCAAGTCCTGAACCCGAAACCCTAGATCCGGCACTGCTAAGGTGTTGACCCCGAAGACTAACTTGGCACGGGCTCTGGTGCACTAGCCCTTGCGGTTTAGGGCTGAGGGTTCAGGCCCTCATTTCCCAAAATGCATAGGACATCAAGGACGAAACTTAACACGCGCAGGTCAATGATCACACCGTCTTTTTCCCACAATCTATCGGTACACACGGTGGTAGTAGTATCAATCGCATAGACATACATACCTGCAACTTTCCGACAATTTATCGGTACACACGGTAGTAGGCGTATCAAACGCATAGACATACATACCTGCAATCATGCAAGTACATGAAGAGTATACCTTGTTCATCAATCTATGTATGCGCTCGCTGATTTGCTTTATTGCAATGAATATGATAACAGGCGGTGTTAGAAACATTATTCTGTTCTTACTACCACGATTGCTACTCACCTACATGGGTATTATTATCCTTACTCTTATTCTGAGTCTTACTTTTATTGCTACTCTTATTCTTCGGAGTACTATTGCTACTACCGTCATTAGCATTATTCGCACTATCGTTCATTACTTCTTGATTAGTATCAGTATCTACCCTGGGCTTTGAAATAAAACCAGGGAGAAACAAGTATAGACTTTTACATCATAATGGTTCTGTTTGAGGAACAGGTCACCAACAAAAGTATTCAAGTATGGTACTCCAAAGCCCAGTACTTCTAGCTAAGGGTACTTTACAGGAACCCCCATTGCGGGATCTACTTTTTGGATCCTCCCGGGGGTCTGGGCTAGTATTGCTCTGCACAAATCGCTGACCACAAGCCTGGTGGCTGCCAATACCGGCGCCGGCTAGATTTCCCTGGCACGTGCTTTCAGGGTTTAGGGTCTAGGGTTTGGGGGTTTAGAGTTTACAGTTTAGGGTTAGGGGTTTAGGGGTTTAGAGTTTAGGGTTTAGGGGTTTAGGGTTTATAGAGCTTAGGGGGTAGGGGTTTAGAGTTTAGGGCTCGGGGTTTAGGGTTTCGTCAGGATGAAAAATCCAAAGCTTTGAAGTTTAGGACATCGCAGAAGCGTACTTAAATTTACTCAAGGAATTGAAACCGGGGAGAGGTAGAGAGAGCGTGTGAGAGAGAGGGACAGGGCGTTGGAGTCCAAGGACACGGTTCATAGGGGTCACTCTTTTTAAGCATCGCTGCAACCTCCACATACCCCAGAATCCGCTTGAAGCCTCTCAACGTTTGGTGGCTTGCGGTGTTCTGTATCTTCTGTTCCAAGCTGCCAACGAAGTTTGTGGGCGCTCTCCTCGTTCGCACCTTTCCCTAAACCCTAAACCCTAAACCGTCATGCACAAGCTACAAAGCCCCATGGCCGAAGGCCCAATCACATCGCCAAAGCAAGACAATGCATCAGCGCGGAATGTGACATCAATCCTTCGCAAGACGTGCTGGCAAAGGAGGATCCTAAACCCCCTACAGTAGAAGCCGGAAAGTTGGAATATCATTATCATAGTCTCTTTAAGGTAAATTATAGGGGATCCTGCCATTCTTCCATATTCCAACTTTCTGGAGTTCCCTTTACACCTTCAACCTGTATCCGACCCGCATAGGACCGAACCCTGAAAGAAGCTTCTTTTGAACCCGAACAAGCCCTACCCATAGGTTTTTTATCGTAGTTCCTTTTTGGGATTACCTTACAGGATTCTAAACCTGAACCCGAAAAAGGAACCACTATGGGGCCTATGGGTACATCCTAAACCCACCGTGGATTGTGCGATGTAGGGGTCCCAGAGCCTCCAATACCCCTTAAATAAGGAATATACCTTAAATTACAGTAGGATCCCTTATATGATTTAAGGAACATTCCTTATTTAAGGGATATTGGAGTCTCTGGGGTTCATGCTGAACGCTTAGCTCGAAGGAGCCGAGGCCCCAGCGTGTCAATCCAAACCCAAAGGGTCCCATGTACTGTTATGGGGAATACTTCCCCAAATCATAATAGGAATTCCTAATATAGAAGCCCTACATTCTACTATTATATATATAGAAGCCCTACATTCTACTATATATATATATATATAGAAGCCCTACATTCTACTACATATAGAAGCCCTACATTCCACGATAAAAAAAAGCCCTACATTCCACTCTATCGGTACTTTGGACCCTTTGGGAAACCCTGAAGCCCCAGAGACAAAGACTCAAAAGGGCTCAGGCGGTCAAGGGTTTGGGATTTGGGTGGTTGTCAAAATTATGGTCCCTTTTGGGTACCCTAACCCTTATAGGCTCTAAGGACTCATATTTTAAGGCTTTTGGGCCCAAAGACCATACTATGTAAGGCTTTTGGGCTATTTTGAGCCTTAGGGTAAATATTAGGTGCCGTATTATAAGAGGGACCCAAAAAGGGACGCTAATTTTGACAACCACCCATTTAAAGTTCAGGTTCAGAAAAAAGAAAAATGTTTAGGAATCAAAGGGGCTTTAAAGTTCGAGGCTTAGGAGACAGGGTTGATCTACGCCCTCTCAACTTAAGCCCCAGAATGCCCTAAACTCCTGCAAGGTGCCTATCCAGCTCGATCACGACAGGGTAGGAGTTTTGTCGGCTAACATCAAGATGATGTAGCATCAGCTGTCCTTGGGTTTCGCGCTTAAGGGGTTTGGGTTTGGAGCGCAGACGCTTCAGGAAAAGAGATGGTTTGAGGGAAAGTCCGGAGGCTGCAATATCCCTTAACCAAGGAATATTCCTTCAATAAGGGACATTGGAGTCTCTGGGAAGGCTACCTGCCTAGGATAGGTGTACTCGCCATGGGGAAACCTGCAAGGCCGTGGTCCACACTGTCTACACCCTCAGTGTTTCGGGTCTCAGGTTCGATGGTCACCTAAACGCGATCATACAGGGGCCTGGAAAAATGCGATCATACAGGGGCCTGAAAAAATTGAGCTGAGTTTTGGGGGGTATGCTAATACTATAGCATCATTAGACAGAGAGCTCAAAGGAAGAAGAGAGGTGAGCCTTCGGCCCTCTGCCCAGACCCCCGGGAGGATCTAGAAAGTAGATCCCCTACTTTGGGGCCCTAAACTACTAAGGGTATACTTTATAGGAACCCAAAAAGGGATCTACTTTTTGAATCCTGCCGGGGGTCTGGGTGTGGACTCTACGGTCCCCCCCGCAACTCACATAATGGGCCAGGCCGAGCCCCGGGCCAGGTAGGAGTTTTGGGTCGGTTTGGTGGTCTAGGGACTTTCCGGGTTTAGTTTGTCGGTGTTTAAGGGTTTGGGGGGTTCAGGGGTTGAGAGTTTTTGGGTTTAGGGTGGTTCTGTTTAGGATTTGTGGTTGTTGGGGCGCAAGGTGTTTGCAAGGTTTTTCGTTCTTGAAGGTTTGGGGTTGCTAGGGCTCAGGGTTTCTAATGGTGTTGAATTCTGAACGGCTAAGTGGCTGTTTTCAAGTTCGGGGCGTCTAAAGGCTTACTTTAGGCTCAGGGGTTACTGAAGTGCTTAACCCAGAGGCTCCAGATATAGTACCATTATGGAATTAGGTCCCAAACAGACCATCCATATCATGGCTTTGGGGACCTACTTCCATAACGGTACTATATTTGGAGCCTCTAGCGGTAAGGTTTTAATTGCTTCGGTCGTCGGTCTGGGATCTTTGGGCCCAGAGACTCCAATATCCCTTAATTAAGGAATATACCGAGGGTTCCCTTTAAGGGATGTATAGGGGATCTATAGGGTTTAGGGGAGTCTAATACCCCTTAATTAAGGAATATACCTTAAATTATAGTAGGATCCCTTATATGATTTAAGGTATATTCCTTAATTAAGGGATATTGGAGTCTCTGGGGGTGTTAGGCTCGGGTTTGAGTTTCAGGCTCAGGACTCAAGGCTAGTACGGATTCATCACCGAGTCTAAACAGAAACCAAGACCATCTGCCATGAGAGCTTTGGGATATGTCGTCTTTTAGGACATCTGCAAAATTCTATGGGTTTACTATATACCTTAAAAATTGAATCGAACATGCAAGCCTAGAAATACTCCATCTGCACTCCCCGAAAAAAGGCACTCTGACAACAAAATGAACCCTAAAGGGGTTTAAGGCTCATATACCATATAGGACCCCTAACCCTAAACCGGCCCCTACTTTTAAGGGAAGAGTGTAGCCGAGAGTCTTTGAGCAGCTTCTGCCCAAACCACGTCGTTCCGAGCCGCAGTCTGTCAAAAAAGCTCATGAATGGCTTAGGGTTCAGGGTATTCTTTTATGGTTCCTTAAAGAGTTCTATAAAGGGTTTAGGGTTTAGGGTTTGGGGTTCAGGGTATTCTATCAGCCACTTAGGCTTGTGGACCCAGAATGAGCATAGCCTTATCCTCGAATGACCCCTCGGATTCGCAACGCAGCAACACGGTTTAGGGTTTAGGGTTTAGGGTTTTTTCCTGAAGAGCATCCAGGAATTTGCCGTTTGGAGTTGGGGCTTTCGCGGTGCCGGGTGGATGGAGGTGGGTCTGTATATCCTTCGAGGGAATGTTTCGGGGTTCAAGGCTGTAGGTTCAAGAGTCTAACGCTTGAAGCTGTAGGGCTTTACGCTGCATGCTGCTTTGCAATCAGCAGCGACGCTACACCATCACCAAACTACTGTCCGTTTGGTTCCGGGCATCAGCATGAACACAACATGTGCGCTGTTTAAGGGTGCATGCGAATATTGAAAACCGAATCACAAAGATAAATAAAAGAGAAGATTCAACGCTGAGGCTGTAAGACATTGAGACCTTAATTAAGCGTGAAGCCCCTTGCCAAAGTCCAAAATCCGGAAATCACGCTGTTACGATGGCGCGACTGTAAGGGGCCATTGTTGCCAAAACTCAGGTTTTGTTCGGCCCTCTGCGCTATCAAACAGGGAGTCCTGATCCCTGCACCCTCAGGTGTGGAGCCTAAACCATATTCCTCGGGGTGTTTGAATATACACATATATATTTATATATGATACACAGGTAATTTTACATGATATTAAAATTTCAATCAAATAGAAAGAACTGAATACGCATGTGTGTGTGTATATATATATATACATACATGAAAGCTTGCGCTCCATATAGCATGTGTCGAAAAAGATACCAGAGGGACCCCTCAACAAACTAGGCTTCTGGTAGCTTAGAGGCTTGTTAGATTTCAGGGGCCCCAACTCCAAACCCAACCCTAAAGCCTAAACCCTAAACCCTAGGTAAAGAACCCCCGAGGCATAGGCTACCACAGGCCCTATGGCAGGCCATATGGACCCCTGTCCACAGGCCTATGTCTAGGATACCCAGTAACCTAAGAATAAAAAGGCCTCTCTTTTTGGTATTGCGTAACTTTATAAGGAACCTAGGACTACAAAAAGGGAATGAGGGTACTACTGGGCATCCTAGATGCTCTTTATGAAAGCCTAAAACCCTTTAACACTCTGAGGGAAAGGAGCACGGCCTGGAGCTGCTCGACCTAAATTATAGTACCCTTGTAGATCCCTTATGGTACCCTTATAGACCCCTTTATAAGGCCCCTTTAATTCCCTACTAACCAACTTGGAGGCCCTTTTGACTTAGTAAGTAGGGTTAGTAAGGTGGGTTATGGGGATTATAATGGGGTTTCTAGGGGATACTATAGACTTACTAAGTCAAAGGGGCCTCCAAGAAAGGTTTAATTCCCTACTAACCAAAGGTAAGAAAGGAGCCTGGAGCTGCTCGACCCCCTCCACCTGGAGCGCCTTGCCTGGTTTCGCAACGCGGCGTCTAATAGACGGTTTAGGGTTTAGGGTTTAGGGTGTAAGGTTTAGGGTTTAGGGTTTAGGGGCCTTAGTAACTAGAATAGGGTTCATTTAAGGGGTCCTTTAAAGGCGTCTCTCGGGATCTATAGTAGGGTTCTATAATGTAGGGGCCTGAATAATTGCGTCTCATAGCTGTTCATTTGAATAGGGTTCCTTTCAGGGTATCTATAAGGGCTACTATAAGGGATCTATAAGGATACTATGACATAGAGGCCTTAATAATTAGAATAGGGTTTGGGGGTCCATTGCAGTATACATGTAATATGGACTAGGCCCCTTCAGGTTTACGTCCCAACACGTTCTGGTCTTCGTTTTCTGAAAAGATTGCAGAGGTTTCGGGATTGAGGGCTCCGATGCACCCAGTCTGCAGCTCCGGATGGTTAGGCACATTTCCTGTGATCATATGGGAGTTCCGAAAATTAGGGGTACCGTATTTGTGGGGTCCTGATAATAAGGATCCTACTATTTAGGGTACTATATTGGGGTCTCCTATTTTCGGAAACTCCCATATGGCGTGAGAGAACAGTATAATGAGACAAGAAAGCACTTCTGCTACTACTAATGCCTCGCGGCTTGCATGCTGTAGGGATGGTGCCCTATGTCGGTGTTGAACACAGAGATTCAACCTGTCGAACTCATCACGGATTTGACAAAAGCAGCTTTTGGAAGGGGTGGGGTTACATACCTAGTATAGAAAAAGGTTATCCTGTGTGGAACAGCACTTACAGCTCGAGGCGGCACGGCCTCAACAAGACATGTTCAAGTCGGCACCCAGCAAACAGCTCCCGGCACCCCAATCACCGTACATAGTTGATTCGGTGTGATCAGTCGAGGCATGAAACCCTAGAAATCATTGAACCCTGCTTCCCTCGACACGACTTGTGCTGCGGCAAGGCTTGGTATGCTGGAGATCTGACGGGCATGTGCTATCTGCAATCGAACCAGCTGCGCTAATGGTTTCTTTTGCCGTTTTTTGCCGTGCCGAGTGGCTTTCTGTGCCTTGTATTTTCGACGGTTTGTGGCTGTACCGCAATTTTTACAATCTAAACTAAACCCCCAAACCAGTACATCGCAAAAAAACGCCTGCCAAAAGCTGAACCAAGGACCCAACAACCTGAACCCTAAAGCACATGCCCTCAAACTCAGGAACACACAAACCCCCAAACCTTCCAAAACGATAGAACCAGCAACCGAAAGTCAAAATCCCTGGGCCTCAAACAAGAGCATCCTGAAACTGTCAAAGAGCATCCTGAAACTTTCAAAGACGAACCTATAAAACCATTCAGCCCGAACAAGGCCCGTCTCCAGGCCCAAAGCCCTAAGCAAACACGAAACCCCAACCTGCAGGCAACCCTACGCCGCAGGCCTGCTTCATTCAGCCGCTCTTGCACACCATCCATCTCCCAACAGATCAGGATGGGCAGTTTAGGATGTGGGGTATGGGGATTAATTTAAGGGTCAAAGTTTGCAGGAGGTCTTGAGACTAACTACGATCCCCAGAAACCCACCAGTAGTTATAAGCAGGCTTCCCCTTGTTTGGTATAGGATAGCTTATCAGCACCAGGGCATTCTTACCTTTTCTCTTCATTATTAAAACGCACGAACGGCCAAGAGATCAACCATACTCTGTATCCTAGTTGTAGTAATGTGAAGAGAGCTCTTTGTTTATGTCAACAGGACAAAACGACAATGCAACAAAACGAAAGCAAGCTTCTTGTTCCTTGTATAAGTTGAATGCAGAAAGAACAAACCTTGGATTTGAAGGACACAACTAGTTCACGAAGTTACTATCAGTATAGTCCTCTTGCAACTCTAGACCAATATCCTAGTGACAGAGCTCTAACCTAACCTTTAGAATGAGAAGTGAGCTAAGGAGTTGGTTGTTTTGATCTTGTTGCAAAGGAAACGACAGAACGAAGTGATCGAGAGAAATGCCGGAAAAGGACGTGCAAGGAACGAACGCAGTGAACGGCCAAGTGCTCATACCATAGGTTTATATCTTTGTAGGGTCCCTATATACATTCCACATTACGGGTTTCAGCAAGCGCCCTCAACAAATTGGTTTTGGTAGGTTAAAGTTACAAACTAAATCATAGTTGTAGGAACTCACCCCACCGCAAGATCGCAAGCGTCAAACTCTCAGCCCCCCAAACCTAAAAGGGAGCCCTAAGCCTCAAACCCAAAAAAGGAATCCAAAACCCCAACCCTGGGGCTCAAAATTGCCCAAAAACCTTACATGTTATGGTCTTTGGGCCCAAAAGCTTTGATATATCAGTCCTTAGAGCCCTAGTGTGAGCCTGAGGAGGGAACCCTAAAGCTTTAAGAAGGAAACCGAGCGCTGGGCTCTTTAAGGACGTCGGCTCGAGGCTCTGGGGAGATTCGGTCATGGTCACTTAGCTGTAGGCTGTTACCCTTAGGCGCTAAGGACTCATATTTTGAGGCTTTTGGGCCCAAAGACCATACTGTGTAAGGCTTTTGGGCTATGTTGAGCCTTAGGGTTAGGGTTGAGGGCTTAGGTTCTAAGGGTTTAGGCGCTTAGGGTTTGGGTCAGAGCTCAGGTGTCGGCTGGGAAGGATGTAAACCCCAAAACCCTAAGCTTTACCCTAAAACCCTCAAGTCCTAAGCCCGAAAGCCATGGCTTCAGCACGGCCAGAATTCCAGTAAAGCTTTGCTTTGCGAACTTGAAAGTAGTCCGAGCACTCCGTCAACCTATTGTGCAAAAGTGAATGGTGTGCTTGATTGGATGGTCTTACATCTCCCTGTCTCTCTCCCCCTTTCCTATCCCTCAAACCCACTGTTAGCCGCCACAGTGTGCATGTTGTGTGGGTATTCCTCGGGTGCTTGCATTTGGATAAACCCCATCTCTGAACGCTCGACACTAACAAGATCCGACCTGGACGTTCAAGAAGCGAATGCGGGTCACAAACTGGGTAGCGCGAACCACCTGCAAGTTTCAGGGCTGACCGTCCCTAAACCCTAAACCCCACACCCAAACCCTAAACGCTGAACCCCTAGCCTAAACCCCTAAACCCTAAACTCCTAAACCCTAAACCCCCAAACCCTAAACCCCTGAACCCTCAAGCCTACACCTGAACCCTCAACCTTGAGTCCTCAACCCCAAAACCCCCACACCTGTGTCTGGGGATCGTGAACCTGCGATTACCCAAAGGCCCCAAATGGGAGGCCCTTACGCAGTGTAGGCATCCTAAACCCTTGAAGCCTAAACCCTAAACCCTTAGCCTAACTACGTCAAACCCTAAACCCTAGACCCTCCCTTAAGCCCTAAACCCTAAACCAGATAGGACCTGGCTATAGCTCGAGGCTACTCGAAGCGGAATATACGAAGGTCAGGGGCCTTGTCCTGGGTTATAGCTTGAATACGTACGTACGTCTGATGTAGGGGCCTGAATAATTAGAATAGGGTTTTGGGGCCAGTATAATTACTCCAATTATAATAGGAAACCCCCATAATAGTATAGACAATTATTTATTATTAAGGGCCTCTACAGTGCAAACTCAACTCGCTTGACATCTTTGATCTGGATCCTATCGCCTGCCGCTGCGCGTAGCAGATGAGCTGGACCATATCTTGTCCTGCCGACAGCACGCGCTGCAGAAGTTGGAGTCACTCAACCGGCAAGTCTGAGCAAGATTCCCGTGAAGCCCCTGCTCACGGTCTCGTCAACCCGGCGTTTGAACGCTTTGGATATGAGGTTCCGACTTTTGGGTGGCGGAGGTTTAAGGAAGGAATTTCGAGAAGTAAAAACTTTAAAGGTTTACAGGATGCAGGGATTCCTGACCCTTTCCCGCCCTCCCACCTCCCCCACTCAAAACAAAAAATCAGGTCCTTTGGCGGCACCTTTCACCTGCGCAAGGCGGACTGAACGTCTCTGAGCTTAGGCGATATTAAGGGTGCGCCAGTGTCGGTCCTGAAGACGTCACACGCCCCGGGATCAACATCAAGCATCCCGTTAAGGTTAAGTCGATCAAGAGTGGAACCCACCAGTTCAAACACGATTCCTTCCCCGGAAGGAGAAACCGTTTGTTGACATCGGCCTCTACACTGTTTGAACCCGTTTGAACTCCGAAATCGATGAGGAGTTTTTGTCTTCATGTATGTATGTATGTATGTATGTAAGTATGTATGTGCGTATGCGCGTTCGCTTGTATATGTGTGTCTTAGTCTTAGTTGTCTCTCGCTTCTGTAAATAAACTACGTACATGTACGACAGCACATACAACGCAAAGCGATATCTTTAATCCGTTGGGTCTATACTATGGCCCTGGAATAGAAGTATAATGGGAGTCATTTTAAAAAAGAGGGCTTTCAAGCCCGAAGGAACCCAAAGCGCGAAACCTTAAACCGCAGCTCTGGCATCAAGTCTGAAGCTGTAGAATGCCTTCTGCAGTCCGGCAATGAACTCCTCGGGTGTCACCAAGCCACCTGGGAAGATCAAAGGCAGGATGGAGGTGATATAGGGATGGCGGTGATGGTTTTGATGTTTATGACGACCATGGTGGCGATGATGATGATTTGAGGGTTAGTCTGGTGGAGGTAGAGGCGGAATAACAATAGTAGTAGTAGTAGTAGTAGTAGTCGTCGTCGTCGTAGTAGTAGATGTAGCAGCAGCAATTTTAGTGGTCGGCTTTTAAGCCAAACCCACAGGTTCTGTCACCCAAGCGGGCTGCCGATATCCTGGTGCAAGTTGACAATAAGAGCTCATCACAAGCAGCGCAAGGCATCACAATACAAGCAGCCCGATATGTAAAAAAAACTGCGCCACCCGAAAAGCCAGCGCAAACTCGAAAGTTAAAATGATCTCAAATGCTAAACATGGTGGAGACCCCTGATCAGCAAACCCAAGCAAGACAATCATAGGATCCTCTCAGTAATACATTGAAAGAAGGGGTGCTTTGGCATTACTGTGTAACTACCCTAAGGGTCCAAGTACCCAAATAGTAGGGTTTCAAGGTCCAGAAACCATTCAGGGTATGGATTTTGGGGCCTGAAACCCTACTATTTGGGTACTTGGATCCTCTGGCCTACAAATGCCAACACCAAACACCGAAACCCGACATGCCTACCCCAAAACCTCAATCCCTAAACTGTCAAATCCATCCCTAAATCCCTGAACCCTAACCCTTAAAGCCCTAAACCCATTAACCCAAATCCATCCCTAAATCCCTAAACCCTAACCCTTAAGCCCTAAACCCATTAACCCAAATCCCAACCTCTAAATCGTCAAATTCTGAGAGATTTTGGGGTCGCCGAACCCATGCCGGGCTGCTGTGGTTCACATCCATGATCTCAAAAAGGCTCTCGGCTTCCTCCAAACCAATTCCCAACAAACCTCCAAGGGCTGAGAGTCTGGAAATTTAGGGTTTAGGATTTCAGGATATTAGGGGTTTAGGGTCTGGGGATTTGGGCTTTAGAGCCTGGGGTTTCTAGGGCGTGCGGCTTTCATGGTTTAGACTTTATAAGGTGGAGGGATGAGGGATGCACCGGTTCGTTTAGGTGTTCTTTCAAGGGTTCAGGGTTAAGGGTCGGTGGGGTTCTACAGGTTCCCTGAAAGGTTCTACAGGTTCCCTGAAAAGTTCCTTCAAGGGTTTAGGGCTCTTTTTGTTGAAGCGGGGAGGGTTGCAGGGTGCTTTTGGCATTCACGACGGAAGGAAGCGCCACACTTCAAGGATCCGTAGGGGACTTAACAAATACCAGGCTGATAAACAAGTATAACCCTGAGGGTCCATGTACCCAAATACTTTTTGCTTTGGCCCCAAAGTACCCAAATAGGGAATACTTCAAGGCCATTGTATGTACTATTTGGGTACATGGACCCTTTAGGGTAAGTGTGCAGGTACGTAGCCCTACGTACTACAGCTGAAAGAACCCTAAACCCTTTCAGGAACCAGCAAAGGCACCCCCACTCTTCTAACTCCGAAGGCCCGATACCCTAAACCACCCGAATCCTGAACCCGAAACCAATCCCAAAAGCCCTAGAGCCAAAAGCCCTGGCCCCTGAACCCTCACTTAAACCCTATAAATTAGAAGGGGCCCCCACCCTGTAATAGTGACCACAAGGATTATATAGGATTATATTAGGGCCCTATTATATTCCTATTATACCACTATGACAGGGTGGGGGCAGCTTCTAACGATAAAGCCCTAAAGCCCCAAACCTATAAATCCCACATGGGTGGTTGTCAAAATTAGGGTTCCTTTCTGAGTACCCTAAATATTAGATGCCGTACTATAAAAGGGACCCCAAAAGGGACCATAATTTTGACAACCACCCACATAGATCCGCAAAGCCTAAACCGAACTCTTCCCAGGCACAACCAGGCCTAGCTTCTTGACCAGGGAGGGTATCCTGCAGCAGGCACGTGGGCACTTGGGAGTTTCTGGGCCCTGAACCATGAAACACTGTAAAGGAGAGCCGTGGGGTTTAGGGTTTGGGGTTTAGGGTTGCTGCTTTCAAATGCCCGTGCTGCAGGGCCTTCTGACAATCCAGTGATATATGGGAGTTGCCGAAAATAGGGGACCCTAATATAGTACTTAAATAGTAGGATCCTTATTGCAAGGACCCCAAAATGACGTATCGCTACTTTTCGGAAACTCCCATCTGGGCGGTAGTATTCAGGTTTGAGTGTCTAGGGTGTGAGGTGTGTCATGATCAATGATGCTCCGTGGTTAGAGTTTGGGGTGTAAAACGCTGGGTTTTCCGAGGTGGTATGCACTAAACTCCCAAGAGATCCACCTGTGATTCTCTTCAAGCCGCGCACATAGGGAGTTCTCTATACCAGGATGCCGTTTCGAGATCCTACAGTTGAGGGTTAGGAGTTTAGGGGCTTACGGGTCTCGGGGTCTACGGGTTTTAGGGGTTAGGAGTTTGACGGTTGAGGTTTTAAGGTTTCGAAGTTTAGGGCCTAGGCTGCCCCAGATGAAAGCAGCGAGCCTGATCATCTTCTTGAACTCCTTCTGCGACCTGAGGGGCTCGTCTGCTTGCTTGGAGGGTCGGGGGACTTACTAAGTAGGTAGTAAGTAGACTTAAAAGTACCCTAAAAGGGACCCAAATTGGAGTTGTGGTACTTACAAGTCCCTAAAACAACCAGTTACTAAGTCCCCCGATCCTCCAAGTGGGGTTGAAGACTTCGGATTCCCTATGATTTCAAAAAACTGTAGTTATCGGGTCCTAAAGGGAGCGTGGTTCAAGGGGGGAGGGTACAAGGGATCCTTGAAGAACCAGCAAGGGAACCTGAGGGAGCACTACAGAGAACTGGAGATTTCTAGGTTATCTACCCCCCTCGGCCCCGACTCCCACAAGAATACAATAATAATAATAATATAGAATGAGCCCAGTTCATGAAGAAGGAACCCTACCACAATATGAGGAAGTCTTACAGGACATCATAAGGAGCCCTACAAATGTAGGCTTCTGAGGGCCCAGGTACGGTTTACGTCGTCGTACCGGGGCTGGTCTGAGCGGCCGCCCAGTAGGGAAATATGGGGTCTAGTTTTTCGAGGCTACGGTACAGGGATCAGGTCTATCGCTTCTGGATTCTTTCCCTCAGGGAGTGTGGGGCTTAAGGTTCAAAGGCAATGACGGTTTGGCATGGGATGTGGATCGATGTGGATGTAACTTACGATTTCAATTTCCGATGTAGGAAGATAGGTGGCAATAAGTACAGTTGTCCCTTTAACAAGTTGACTCCGCAAACCGTGAAAGCGAAATCTATGTCTTGGGGGCTTACCGTAAAAGTATACACGAGTTGAGTCTTTCTGGGATTATGCAAGGGAACACCTTTTATGACTGCTCAACCTTCCAAGCCGTATATGGTGTCAAACGAACCCAAAGGGTCCAAAGTACCTTTATAGTAGAATGTAGGGATTCTATATTCGGAATTTCTATTATGACTTAGGGAAGTATCCCCCATAACAGTACATAGGACCCCTAGGGGAACCCATGGTCCGGCCCAGTGTCAAATCCCCACTGCCATCCCGATCATTCGCATGGAGCTCCTCGACGACAGACTCGAGGAGAATCTGAGATGCTGCACCGGTCCCCAGAGACTCCAATATCCCTTAATTGGGCTTCACTATAAGGGGGTTTATATGGGTAGTTGTCAAAATGAGGGTCCCTTTTTGGGTCCTTAGTATAATACGGCACCTAATATTTAGGGACCCTATTTTTGACAACCACCCACATGTCGAATGTATAGAGGCTTAGGGCTGAAGGTTTACGAAGGCTCTACAGTATAAGTTAGGTACGGCCCCCACTCAGTAATAGTTGAATAATATTCATAATATAGATATAGTAGGACCTTAAATAGTGGCCCTATTATAGACTCTTACTGTATGGGGGCCGTACCTAAAGTATAAGCCAGAAAGTTGGAGCATGGCTTAAGGAGGTTTTTTTTGCTAGGATCCCTTATACTTTACCTTAAGGGCATGGGGATAATGATGTTCCAACTTTCTGGCTTCTACTATAAGATTGACAGTGGTGTAGCTGCTAAAGTGCTAAAGCCTTTTCGGATTCTAGGTGTTCCACGGTCGGGGGTCAAACTGACTAGGCTTTTTGAACTCTGGGGGGGCGTAGCTCATCAGGGCATCAAGGACCTTCGGACGCCTTTGCTAAGCACGGCGGGCTTCTGGGTAAAGATTCTAGTCATCCGAGTGCATGCAGGACTATTTCTTCAATTGAAACACAAGCCGGAGCATCACGTCATGCTGACATCAAGAAACATCAATATTTGGTATTCCGTGGGGTTCCTTATTCTTATAATTGCTTACATTACACTGCCACAGAAACCTGTTCAAATCCTTCATGCCTCTATCTTCATGTAGTGGACAATATCCAACACTGTCCAGCGTTTTTTCGGTGTGAAACCGGGTGCTGCGAAGGTCTGCAAGTTTCCTTGCGACGGTTTCGGGTGTAGGGCTCGTCGTTGCTGCGAAAACTGACTGAACCTACTATGCTTTAATTGCCTACTTGTCGGCTATCATGGGGAACTAAAGGTTAACCTTTTTGGTTATATAGGGATGATATAGGGACTATACTACCCCCCAAAAAGGTTACATAAAGGTTACCTACTCGACTACTAGGATTGGCCTTTGGCAATCTGAACTTTCAGCCTCCAGCCCCACAAAAAAATCGGGTTCTCAATCAGAGGTCTCTTTTAAAATGCTCATAGAAAAAAGGATAAGCTAGCATCGACTTGAGACTCAAGCTCACTAGATTCCTCAGTCAATCCTAACCCCAAACCCTAAACCCTAAACGATACCTACCCCAGAGGGTCCATATACACTACCATTATAGAATTAGGTCCCCAAAACCATAGTAGGGATGGTCTTTCGGTACCTAATTCCGTGATAGTAGTGTATATGGACCCCCTGGGTACAGCCTCAAAACCCTAGGAATTCCAGGCGAGAGGCAGCTTCCATGCGCTTGCGGGACTTGGCAGGCAAGGGCGGTTGAGGGGAATTCTGACTTGTCCAGTTATACCTTAACCCTGAAGAACCTACCTTTTTAGGGTTCCTTATTATGATTTCTTTATATAAGTCCTTACAAATGTAGGTTCTTCAGGGTTAAGGTAGGGTTTAGGGCAGTTTGGGGCTTAAGGTTGTTGAGTCAGGGGAATTCGTTGATGCCGTTGCAGCAGGAAGGCTACTTCAACCTGTTGGAACCTACTCTCAGTAGCTCTACTTCAGATTATGTTTCAGAGTCTATCTTCGGTTCCTAGCAGCATGTAGATGTTAGTCTCCTTGGGTTCGGGTCACAGTTTGTGAATGTGTTCCTTCTACATGAAAAAAGCCTTTGCCAACTCATTCCCCCCAATTAATTTCAGCCCTTAGCAGTTCATTATTCAACGCCCTTGACATTCTCTTGCAGCTTCTGGCTTCCTCTCCCAAGTACACGATGAAAGAGTGACAGAGCCTGACCTGGCTCTTCTCTAAAATAGGGCCTGCTTTTAGGTCTGACAAACCTAATGCAACACCCTTATACAAAGGAATCCAAAAAGGGAGCCTAATTTAAACACCTACGCAGGTACATTGCCAGCAGTCCCTTCTTCAAAGCGGCCTGCTAAAGAAAGGAAAGAAAGCTGTCTTGTTTAGGGTAAGCGCAGTATAAGAAGGAACCCGACAAATTTGTAGGATCTGTTCAGAGCATTGGTAGAACTAAAATACAAAGACTTTGCCAACACCATGCGTCCAGTACCCTGCATCCCCTTGTGTCCTCGGTCCCACAGTCCTACACCAACGCAAGCAGTCTAAACCACTGGGCACTAAACTTTTCTATACACCTTACCTCAAGACATCCACTCCAAACCCAGTGTAACATCTCAACAACTTGTGCTGTCAATTCTTGTGCACTAGCAAACCGAAAAGTCGGCCAGGCTTGCTACAGTTCTGCACTAAGGACTCAAATCTTAGGGCTTTGGGGCCCAAAAACCATACTGCATAAGGCTTTTGGGCTATTTTGAACCTCAGGGTTAGAAAGCTCTTTGGTTGCAGCTGAGAGACCTGTTCAGCACGCAGTCGGTTATCTGCGGTGATTACAGAGATCCGCTCGACCATCACCTTAGGGTCGAAGAGACTTCGCTTAGAGTGCGTTTTACCTAAAGGAACCAACGCAGTTCCTGTTTTGGAGAGCCAGTTTTGCATCAAACAATTACAGGATCCCAACTCCGAAAAATTCAAAACCAAATACAGGAACTACAATGGGCTCTAAACCCTCAAAACCTGAACCTAAACCCTAAACCCTGAAACCAAAACCCTAAACCTTAAACCTAGACTCCTAGATCCGTGTGGCTCAAGGTTTATGGCAATCGGGATTTGGCTTGTGGGGTTACCCTAAGGGTCCTAACACTTTGGGGAACCTCAGAATGTAGGATTCCTGACGCCCCAACGAGACCCAAGAGCTCTCCCTAGCCCTAAGGGTCCAAGTACCCAAATAGTATGGTTTCTAGGTCCAAAAACCATTCAGAGTATGGATATTGGGACTTAAAACCCTACTACTTGGGTACTTGGACCCTCTGGGTAGGAGGTTCCGGACCCTCCTAAGGAGATACCTGGACCCTTAGGGTGGCTCGGGCTTGGGAGTTTCGGTTGCAGGTGCTCGATCTAGGGGTCTACGGGGGGGGGGGGGGGGGGGGGTGGCCGGCTTAAACAGGATATAGTCGCCAGCTGAAACTGTGGGTTTTCATTGCATACTATAGACGTAGGTATATCGCGATTGTACTGGACCGACGTCTCTCTATACATACTCAATACAAGTATAGAATCTTTCGTCTCGCCTCATCGACATTGGTGGGGCTCCTTGGAATGTAGACAGACGGATCAAGAAAGGGTGGAGATTCCCCCCAACCCTCAACGAAAACACGGAGAAAGTCCCTCCAAATCATTCAGCTGATTCCTAGCAGCGAGCTCCTCTACCTCCCTGTAAGTCTCCATCTCCTCTGACGATAAATGAAGGGAGCTCGCTGCTTCGTCATCCGCAAGTCCGCAAGAAATGAGCTTCTTATCCCCAAAAGGGTAAGGAAGAGGTCCCTTGGCACATCCTCTACCGCAGCATCTCAAAGGAGCAGAGAACCCTTCCAACTTACGGGAAAAAAAGAACTCCGGCTGCCTCTCAGTCGACAAGAAGAGAGAGGAGCTCCTTGTCGTCCCCTCTTCCTCCTCAAGGGATAGAAGAGAGATAGCTTTCAAGAAGTGAGGACTGAGCTGTCCGGGTTTCGTGTGCGATGCTGAAATGTCGTGGCTGAGCCCGCGCTAAGGCCAACGCGGCCGCCGATCGTTCTGATCGATATGCGGCTTCCAGGCCAGCGCTTCGAGCGAGAAGTCGCCGGCAGACTCTTCGGCGGCTTGGTCTCAATCTTCACAAGAAGAGTCTGATCCTCCCCCTAGCCTTCAATAAGACATGAGCAGCCCTCTACCCCATCCTCTGAACTAGCTTCCAAAAAAATCCTCTGCCTCATCCTCGACAAGAAGAGACTAAGAGCAATCTAAAGGGGCAGAAGAAAGCGCCATCTCAACAAAGCAAACAGGCCGCTCCAACTTCACGAGAAAGAAGAGGGCTCCGTTTACCCCTCGGCAAGAAGAGACCTCCTTTCTTTCTTGAAAAGGGGAGGACGCTCAAGAAGAAAGGGTGGAGCTCCCCCAATTTTCAAGTAGAGACATCTGGTCATCCCTCAGCATTTAAAAGGAAAAGACCTCATGCTCCAAAACACAAGAAGGGAGTCCCAAGGTGATTTGTGGCAACAGAAGAGAGCATCCTTCTTACCTCTTGGTATGTCGCCTTTTCGTCTTAAGAAGATTGAGGAGACCTCGCTCCTAGCAAGAAAGGATAGAGCTCCCCTAGCTTCCAAAAAAAAGATTTTCTACCTCATCCTCCACAAGAAATCACTGAGAGCTTCCTCCCACCATCTCCTCTGACGATAAATGAAGGGAGCTCGCTGCTTCGTCATCCGCAAGAAATGAGCTTCTTTTCCCCAAAAGGGTAAGGAAGAGATCCCTTGGCACATCCTCTACCGCAGCATTTCAAATGAGCAGAGAACCCTTCCAACTTCACGGGAAAAAAGAACTCCGGCTGCCTCTCAGTCGACAAGAAGAGAGAGGAGCTCCTTGTCGTCCCCTCTTCCTCCTCAAGGGATAGAAGAGAGATAGCTTTCAAGAAGTGAGGACTGAGCTGTCTCAATCTTCAAAAGAAGAGTCTGATCCTCCCCTTAGCCTTCAATAAGACATGAGCAGCCCTCTACCCCATCCTCTGAATTAGCTTCCAAAAAAATCCTCTGCCTCGAGGATTCGACAAGAAGAGACTAAGAGCAATCTAAAGGGGCAGAAGAAAGCGCCATCTCAACAAAGCAAACAGGCCGCTCCAACTTCACGAGAAAGAAGAGGGCTCCGTTTACCCCTCGGCAAGAAGAGACCTCCTTTCTTTCTTGAAAAGGGGAGGACGCTCAAGAAGAAAGGGTGGAGCTCCCCCAATTTTCAAGTAGAGACATCTGGTCATCCCTCAGCATTTAAAAGGAAAAGACATCATGCTCCAAAACAAGAAGGGAGTCCCCAGGTGATTTGTGGTAGCAGAAGAGAGCATCCTTCTTACCTCTTGGTATGTCGCCTTTTTGTCTTAAGAAGATTGAGGAGACCTCGCTCCTAGCAAGAAAGGACAGAGCTCCCCTAGCTTCCAAAAAGAAAGATTTTCTACCTCATCCTCCACAAGAAATCACTGAGAGCTTCCTCCCACCATCTCCTCTGACGATAAATGAAGGGAGCTCGCTGCTTCGTCATCCGCAAGAAATGAGCTTCTTTTCCCCAAAAAGGTAAGGAAGAGATCCCTTGGCACATCCTCTACCGCAGCATCTCAAATGAGCAGAGAACCCTTCCAACTTCACGGGAAAAAAAGAACTCCGGCTGCCTCTCAGTCGACAAGAAGAGAGAGGAGCTCCTTGTCGTCCCCTCTTCCTCCTCAAGGGATAGAAGAGAGATAGCTTTCAAGAAGTGAGGACTGAGCTGTCTCAATCTTCAAAAGAAGAGTCTGATCCTCCCCTTAGCCTTCAATAAGACATGAGCAGCCCTCTACCCCATCCTCTGAATTAGCTTCCAAAAAAATCCTCTGCCTCATCCTCGACAAGAAGAGACTAAGAGCAATCTAAGGCGGCAGAAGAAAGCGCCATCTCAACATAGCAAACAGGCCGCTCCAACTTCACAAAAAAGAAGAGGGCCCCGTTTACCCCTCGGCAAGAAGAGACCTCCATTCTTTCTTGAAAAGGGGAGGACGCTCAAGAAGAAAGGGTGGAGCTCCCCCAATTTTCAAGTAGAGACATCTGGTCATCCCTCAGCATTTAAACGGAAAAAGCCTCATGCTCCAAAACAAGAAGGCAGTCCCCAGGTGATTTGTGGCAGCAGAAGAGAGCATCCTTCTTACCTCTTGGTATGTCGCCTTTTCGTCTTAAGAAGACTGAAGAGACCTCGCTCCTAGCAAGAAAGGACAGAGCTCCCCTAGCTTCCAAAAAGAAAGATTTTCTACCTCATCCTCCACAAGAAATCACTGAGAGCTTCCTCCCATGTAATGAGACGCAAGAGAGCTTCATCTCAGCCCAGCAGACAGGCCCCTCCAACTTCACGAGAATTCAAGGTCTCCGTTTACCCATCGGTCGGAAAGAAGATAACTCCTTTCTCTCTTCATAAGGGGTTGGATCTTGAGCATTTCTTTTACCTTTTCAAAAGATGGAGAACAGCATACGCACAAGAAGAAGAAACCTCCTTTCTCTCTTGGCAGTGGAAAGAGATCCTGATTACTTCCCTTACCTTTTCAAAAGATGGAAAAGGGCATACGCTCAAGAAGAAAGGGCGGCGATGCCCCACCCCTCAACGAAAACACGGAGAGAGTCCCTCCAAGTCATTCAGCTGATTTCTAGCAGCGAGCTCCTCTCTCTCTTGGTAGGTCTCCATCTCCTCTGAAGAGAATTGAAGGGAGCTCGCTTCTAGTCGAAGAAGACAAGGCTCAACGCATCTCCAGTTTCAATAAGAACTGCGGCTGCCTCTTCGTCGACAAGAAGAGAGAGGAGCTCCTTGTCGTCCCCTCTTCCTCTTCAAGGGATAGAAGAGGGATAGCTTTCAAGAAGTGAGGACAGAGCTCGCTCAATCTTCAAAAGAAAAGTCTGATCCTCCCCTCACCCTTCAACAAGACATGAGCAGCCCTCTACCCCATGCTCTGAATTAGCTTCCAAAAAGACAAATCCTCTGCCTCATCCTCGACAAGAAGAGACTGAGAGCGTCCTCCAAACTAATGGTACAAAAGAAAGCGCCATCTCAACAAAGCAAACAGGCCGCTCTAATTTCATGAGAAAGAAGAGGGCACCGTTTACCCTTCGGCAAGAAGAGACCTCCTTTCTTTCCTGATATGGGGAGGGGGTCCTGATTGTTTCCGTCGCCGTTTTAAAGATGGAAGAGAGCATACACTCAAGAAGAAAGGGTGGAGCTCCCCCCAACTCAAGAAGAAAGGGTGGAGCTCCCCCCAATTTTCAAATAGAGACATCTGGTCGTCCCTCAGCATTTAAAAGGAAAAGACCTCATGCTCCAAAACACAAGAAGGCAGTCCCCAGGTGATTTGTGGCAGCAGAAGAGAGCATCCTTCTTACCTCTTGGTATGTCGCCTTTTCGTCTTAAGAAGACTGAAGAGACCTCGCTCCTAGCAAGAAAGGACAGAGCTCCCCTAGCTTCCAAAAAGAAAGATTTTCTACCTCATCCTCCACAAGAAATCACTGAGAGCTTCCTCCCATGTAATGAGACGCAAGAGAGCTTCATCTCAGCCCAGCAGACAGGCCCCTCCAACTTCACGAGAATTCAAAGGTCTCCGTTTACCCATCGGCCGGAAAGAAGATAACTCCTTTCTCTCTTCATAAGGGGTTGGATCTTGAGCATTTCTTTTACCTTTTCAAAAGATGGAGAACAGCATACGCACAAGAAGAAGAAACCTCCTTTCTCTCTTGGCAGTGGAAAGAGATCCTGATTACTTCCCTTACCTTTTCAAAAGATGGAAAAGGGCAACGCACAAGAAGAAGAAACCACCTTTCTCTCTTGGCAGTGGAAAGAGATCCTGTAATTTTCTTGACGCTCAAGAAGAAACGGTAGGGATTCCCCCAACCCTCAACGAAAACACGGAGAGAGTCCCTCCAAGTCATTCAGCTGATTTCTAGCAGCGAGCCCCTCTACCTCTTGGTAGGTCTCCATCTCCTCTGAAGAGAATTGAAGGGAGCTCGCTTCTAGTCGAAGAAGACAGGGCTCAAAGCATCTCCAGTTTCAATAAGAACTGCGGCTGCCTCTTCGTCGACAAGAAGAGAGAGGAGCTCCTTGTCGTCCCCTCTTCCTCCTCAAGGGATAGAAGAGAGATAGCTCTCAAGAAGTGAGGACAGAGCTCTCTCAATCGACAAAAGAAGAGTCCGATCCTCCCCTCAGCCTTCAACAAGACATGAGCAGCCCTCTCCCACCCTCTGAATCAAGAAAGAAACCCTTCTAACTTCTCCATGTCGCCACCACTTCCTCTCCAAGGGATAGAAGAGAGATATCTCTCAAGAGGTGAGGACAGAGCGTTCTCATTCCTAGTTATTCTTGGCAAGAGCAGATTTCTCTAGAGGAGATTTCTTATACCTTTCTCAGTCGCCAGCCTTCAAAAGAAAAGACCTCATGCTCCAAAGCAAGAAAACAGTCCCCAAAGGTTGTTCGTGGCAAAAGAACAACGCATCACGAGAAAGAAGGGAGCTCCGACTGCCTCTCTGGCGATAAGAAGAAAACTTCTTTCTCTGTTCGTCAGGAGCGACAGCTCCTGAACATCTCCTCCTCGAGAAAAAAACTTGGAAGGGAGCTTACGATCAGGAAGGAAGGATAGAGCTTTTCCAAATTTCAAACTTTGACAAGAGAAAAGCCAGTCCTCCCCGTGGCCTTCAAAACGAAACGAGAAGCCCAAGCCCTCTACCTTACCCTGCTGTGAAGCAGGAAGAGAACTCACTCCAAGATATTTTGGTAAGCGACGAGAGCTTTATTTGAGCAGAGAGAGACTTTACCTCTTGGTAAGTCGCTTTTATCTTAAGAAGATTGAAGAGACTTCGCTCCTAGCAAGAGAAGCCAGGGCTCCCCTTGCTTCCAAAAAGAAAAGTCTTCTACTTCATCCTCCACAAGAAATGATTGAGAGCTTCCTCCCATGTAATGAGACGGGAGAGAGGTCCATCTCAGCACAGCAGACAGGCCCCTTCAACTTCACCAAAGACAAGAGAGCTCCATCTACCCCTGCGTCGGCAAGAAATCTTTTTCCTTGAAGTTCTGCAAAAACACAGATAAAATCACAGCTCACAAGGGTGTCGCCCCAAGATTTGTACAGACTCAGATCCCAAAAACCCAGATCGCAAGGGATATCCCCCTAAGGGTTCGTTGAAACAACAAGTTCCAAAACAATAAATCGCAAGGGGTGTTTCCCTAAAGCTTTTTATAACAAATGAATTCCAACGCCACAAATCGCAAGGGGTGTCCCCCCCAAGGTTTTGTAAGAACTCAGATCCCGAAATCACAGATCGCAAGGGGTGTCTCCCTAAGGTTTTGTGAAAACTCAGAACCGAAAACCACAGATCGCAAGTGGTGTCCCCCTAAAGGTTGTTATAACAAATAAGTTCCAAAATCACAAATCGCAAGGGGTGTCCTCCTAATCCCTGCGAGCAGAAAGCCTGTAAATACCGCGTTAAAACTACGGCCAGGGATCCCACACATCTGCGGGCAAAATCTGGCGGAAGTGATCCGCCACCGAGCCAAAAGCCTGTAAATACCGCATTAAACAAAGGGCCACGGATTTCGCACATCTGTTGGCAAATTCTGGCGGAAGTCCCACACATCTGCGGGCAAAATCTGGCGGAAGTGATCAGCCACCGAGCAAAAAGCCTGTAAATATCGCATTAAACAAAGGGCCAGGGATTTCGCAAATCTGTTGGCAAATTTTGGCGGAAGTACCGACTGCTCACTTCCGCCAGATTTTGCCAACAGATGTGCGAAATCCCTGGCCCTGTCTTTAATGCGGTATTTACAGGCTTTTTGCTCGGTGGCGGATCACTTCCGCCAGATTTTGCCCGCAGATGTGTGGGATCCCTAGCCCTTAAGTGGTGGGTGAGAGGGTTGTGGGAGGGTGTTTGGGAGGTAGGGTGGGCAGGAGGTGGAGGGAAGGTGTGTAAGAACTCAGATCCCAAAATCACAGATCGCAAGTCGTGGTGTTCCCCCTAAAGGTTGTTATAACAAATAAGTTCCAAAATCACAAATCGCAAGGGGTGTCCCCTAATCCCTGCGAGCCGCGACCGAGCAGAAAGCCTGTAAATACCGCGTTAAAACAACGACCAGGGACCCCACACATCTGCGGGCAAAATCTGGCGGAAGTGATCCGCCCTCGAGCAAAAAGCCTGTAAATACCGCATTAAACAAAGGGCCACGGATTTCGCACATCTGTTGGTTTACAGGCTTTTTGCTCGGTGGCGGATCACTTCCGCCAGATTTTGCCCGCAGATGTGTGGGATACCTAGCCCTTGAAGTGGTGGGTGAGAGGGTGGTGGGAGGGTGTTTGGGAGGTAGGGTGGGCAGCAGGTGGAGGGAGTGTGAAGTGGGAGAAAGGGGGGGTGGGGGTTGGGACGCTGGGTGGGCGCTGAGGGTCGGTGGGTGGCAGGGATGGGTGAGGGAGGGTAGGTGGGGGTTTACTTCCCGGCCCCATTTAAGTAATTTAAATAATTTAAATCCTGGAAAAGGGCCGGGACCACCGGAATTAATTAATTTAAATCCAGGGGGTTCCCCCATATTTAAATTATTTAACTCCCTGCCCCGGACCCCGCCCACACCCCCTCCCCCAGGATTTAAAATATTTAAATTATTTAAATTATTTAAATTATTTAATTTCCGGCCCCAATTAAATAATTTAAATAATTTAAATAATTCAAATAATTTAAATAATTTAAATCCTGGGGGAGGGTCCCGGGGCCCCGGAACCCCCCCAGACCCCCTCCCCAGGATTTAAATTATTTAAATTATTTAAATTATTTAAACTATTTAATTCCCGGCCCCAATTAAATAATGTAAATAATTTAAATATGGGGGAGGCCCCCGGATTTAAATTATTTAAATTATTTAATTCCCGGCCCCAATTAAATAATTTAAATAATTTAAATAATTTAAATCCTGGGGGAGGGTCCCGAGGCCCCGGAACCCCCCCCAGACCCCCTCCCCAGGATTTAAATTATTTAAATTATTTAAATTATTTAAACTATTTAATTCCCGGCCCCAATCAAATAATGTAAATAATTTAAATATGGAGGCCCCCGGATTTAAATTATTTAATTCCCGGCCCCAATTAAATAATTTAAATAATTTAAATAATTTAAATAATTTAAATCCTGGGGGAGGGTCCCGGGGCCCCGGAACCCCCCCCAGACCCCCTCCCCAGGATTTAAATTATTTAAATTATTTAAATTATTTAATCCCCGGCCCCAATTAAATAATTTAAATAGTTTAAATAATTTAAATAATTTAAATCCTGGGGGAGGGTCCCGGTGCCCCGGAACCCCCCCCAGACCCCCTCCCCAGGATTTAAATTATTTAAATTATTTAAATTGTTTAAATTATTTAAATTATTTAAATTATTTAATTCCCGGCCCCAATTAAATAATTTAAATAATGTAAATAATTTAAATCCTGGGGGAGGGTCCCGGGGCCCCGGAACCCCCCCCAGACCCCCTCCCCAGGATTTAAATTATTTAAATTATTTAATTCCCGGCCCCAATTAAATAAGTTAATTTTAAATTATTTAATTCCCGGCCCCAATTAAATAAATTAAATAATTTAAATAATTTAAATCCTGGGGGAGGGTCCCGGGGCCCCGGAACCCCCCTCCACACCCCCTCCCCAGGATTTAAATTATTTAAATTATTTAAATTATTTAATTCCCGGCCCCAATTAACTAATTTAAATAATTTAAATAATTTAAATAATTTAAATAATTTAAATCCTGGGGGAGGGTCCCGGGGCCCCG
>CAJNDT010000117.1:0-88548 GCA_905221615.1 Symbiodinium sp. CCMP2592 | reverse complement strand
GCTTCCTCCCATGTAATGAGACGGGAGAGAGGTCCATCTCAGCACAGCAGACAGGCCCCTTCAACTTCACCAAAGACAAGAGAGCTCCATCTACCCCTGCGTCGGCAAGAAATCTTTTTCCTTGAAGTTCTGCAAAAACACAGATAAAAACACAGCTCACAAGGGTGTCGCCCCAAGATTTGTACAGACTCAGATCCCAAAAACCCAGATCGCAAGGGATATCCCCCTAAGGGTTCGTTGAAACAACAAGTTCCAAAACAATAAATCGCAAGGGGTGTTTCCCTAAAGCTTTTTATAACAAATGAATTCCAACGCCACAAATCGCAAGGGGTGTCCCCCCCAAGGTTTTGTAAGAACTCAGATCCCGAAATCACAGATCGCAAGGGGTGTCTCCCTAAGGTTTTGTGAAAAATCAGAACCGAAAACCACAGATCGCAAGTGGTGTCCCCCTAAAGGTTGTTATAACAAATAAGTTCCAAAACCACAAATCGCAAGGGGTGTCCTCCTAATCCCTGCGAGCAGAAAGCCTGTAAATACCGCGTTAAAACTACGGCCAGGGATCCCACACATCTGCGGGCAAAATCTGGCGGAAGTGATCCGCCACCGAGCCAAAAGCCTGTAAATACCGCATTAAACAAAAGGCCACGGATTTCGCACATCTGTTGGCAAATTCTGGCGGAAGTACCGACTGCTCACTTCCGCCAGATTTTGCCAACAGATGTGCGAAATCCCTGGCCCTTTGTTTAATGCGGTATTGACAGGCTTTTTGCTCGGTGGCGGATCACTTCCGCCAGATTTTGCCCGCAGATGTGTGGGATCCCTAGCCCTTGAAGTGGTGGGTGAGAGGGTGGTGGGAGGGTGTTTGGGAGGTAGGGTGGGCAGGAGGTGGAGGGAAGGTTGTGTAAGAACTCAGATCACAAAATCACAGATCGCAAGGGATGTCCCCCTAAGGTCTTGTGAAAACTCAGATCAGAAAACCGAAGAGCGCAAGGGGTGTCCCCCTAATCCCTGCGAGCCGCGACCGAGCAGAAAGCCTGTAAATACCGCGTTAAAACAACGGCCAGGGATCCCACACATCTGCGGGCAAAATCTGGCGGAAGTGATCAGCCACCGAGCAAAAAGCCTGTAAATATCGCATTAAACAAAGGGCCAGGGATTTCGCACATCTGTTGGCAAATTTTGGCGGAAGTACCGACTGCTCACTTCCGCCAGATTTTGCCAACAGATGTGCGAAATCCCTGGCCCTTTGTTTAATGCGGTATTGACAGGCTTTTTGCTCGGTGGCGGATCACTTCCGCCAGATTTTGCCCGCAGATGTGTGGGATCCCTGGCCGTAGTAGTGGTGGGTGAGAGGGTGGTGGGAGGGTGTTTGGGAGGTAGGGTGGGCAGGAGGTGGAGGGAAGGTTGTGTAAGAACTCAGATCACAAAATCACAGATCGCAAGGGGTGTCCCCCTAAGGTCTTGTGAAAACTCAGATCAGAAAACCGAAGAGCGAAAGGGGTGTCCCCCTAATCCCTGCGAGCCGCGACCGAGCAGAAAGCCTGTAAATACCGCGTTAAAACAACGGCCAGGGATCCCACACATCTGCGGGCAAAATCTGGCGGAAGTGATCCGCCACCGAGCAAAAAGCCTGTAAATACCGCATTAAACAAAGGGCCACGGATTTCGCACATCTGTTGGTTTACAGGCTTTGTGCTCGGTGGCGGATCACTTCCGCCAGATTTTGCCCGCAGATGTGTGGGATCCCTAGCCCTTGAAGTGGTGGGTGAGAGGGTGGTGGGAGGGTGTTTGGGAGGTAGGGTGGGCAGCAGGTGGAGGGAGTGTGAAGTGGGAGAAAGGGGGGGTGGGGGTTGGGACGCTGGGTGGGCGCTGAGGGTCGGTGGGTGGCAGGGATGGGTGAGGGAGGGTAGGTGGGGTGTTACTTCCCGGCCCCATTTAAGTAATTTAAATAATTTAAATCCTGGAAAAGGGCCGGGACCCCCGGAATTAATTAATTTAAATCCAGGGGGTTCCCCCATATTTAAATTATTTAACTCCCTGCCCCGGACCCCGCCCACACCCCCGGGACCCTCCCCCAGGATTTAAATTATTTAAATTATTTAAATTATTTAAATTATTTAATTGGGGCCGGGAATTAAATAATTTAAATAATTTAAATAATTTAAACAATTTAAATAATTTAAATCCTGGGGAGGGGGTCTGGGGGGGGGTTCCGGGGCCCCGGGACCCTCCCCCAGGATTTAAATTATTTAAATTATTTAAATTATTTAAATTATTTAAATTATTTAATTGGGGCCGGGAATTAAATAATTTAAATAATTTAAATATGGGGGAGGCCCCCGGATTTAAATTATTTAAATTAGTTAATTCCCGGCCCCAATTAAATAATTTAAATAATTTAAATAATTTAAATAATTTAGATCCTGGGGAGGGGGTCTGGGGGGGGTTCCGGGGCCCCGGGACCCTCCCCCAGGATTTAAATTATTTAAATTATTTAATTCCCGGCCCCAATTAAATAATTTAAATAATTTAAATAATTTAAATAATTTAAATAATTTAAATCCTGGGGAGGGGGTCTGGGGGGGGGGTTCCGGGGCCCCGGGACCCTCCCCCAGGATTTAAATTATTTAAATGATTTAAATTATTTAATTGGGGCCGGGAATTAAATAATTTAAATAATTTATTATGGGGGAGGCCCCCGGATTTAAATTATTTAAATTAGTTAATTCCCGGCCCCAATTAAATAATTTAAATAATTTAAATAATTTAAATAATTTAAATAATTTAAATCCTGGGGAGGGGGTCTGGCGGGGGTTCCGGGGCCCCGGGACCCTCCCCCAGGATTTAAATTATTTAAATTATTTAAATTATTTAATTCCCGGCCCCAATTAAATAATTTAAATAATTTAAATAATTTAAATTATTTAAATAATTTAAATAATTTAAATCCTGGGGAGGGGGTCTGGGGGGGGTTCCGGGGCCCCGGGACCCTCCCCCAGGATTTAAATTATTTAAATTATTTAATTGGGGCCGGGAATTAAAAAATTTAAATAATTTAAATCCGGGGGCCTCCCCCATATTTAAATTATTTAAATTATTTAATTGGGGCCGGGAATTAAATAATTTAAATAATTTAAATAATTTAAATCCTGGGGAGGGGGTCTGGGGGGGGTTCCGGGGCCCCGGGACCCTCCCCCATGATTTAAATTATTTAAATTATTTAAATTTTTTAATTGGGGCCGGGAATTAAATAATTTAAATAATTTAAATAATTTAAATAATTTAAATCCTGGGGGAAGGTCCCGGGGCCCCGGAACCCCCCCCAGACCCCCTCCCCAGGATTTAAATTATTTAAATTATTTAAATTATTTAAATTATTTAATTCGGGCCCGGGACCATCCACCGAACAGACCCAGGATATAATCGCCATCTGCCTGTCTATATTAAATACTATATGCGTGAAAACCCACAGTTTCAGCTGGCGATAATACCCCATTTAAGCCGCACACGGGTGGCCGGCTTAAACAGGATATAGTCGCCAGCTGAAACTGTGGGTTTTCATTGCATACTATAGACGTAGGTATATCGCGATTGTACTGGACCGACGTCTCTCTATACATACTCAATACAAGTATAGAATCTTTCGTCTCGCCTCATCGACATTGGTGGGGCTCCTTGGAATGTAGACAGACGGATCAAGAAAGGGTGGAGATTCCCCCAACCCTCAACGAAAACACGGAGAAAGTCCCTCCAAATCATTCAGCTGATTCCTAGCAGCGAGCTCCTCTACCTCCCTGTAAGTCTCCATCTCCTCTGACGATAAATGAAGGGAGCTCGCTGCTTCGTCATCCGCAAGTCCGCAAGAAATGAGCTTCTTATCCCCAAAAGGGTAAGGAAGAGGTCCCTTGGCACATCCTCTACCGCAGCATCTCAAAGGAGCAGAGAACCCTTCCAACTTACGGGAAAAAAAGAACTCCGGCTGCCTCTCAGTCAACAAGAAGAGAGAGGAGCTCCTTGTCGTCCCCTCTTCCTCCTCAAGGGATAGAAGAGAGATAGCTTTCAAGAAGTGAGGACTGAGCTGTCCGGGTTTCGTGTGCGATGCTGAAATGTCGTGGCTGAGCCCGCGCTAAGGCCAACGCGGCCGCCGATCGTTCTGATCGATATGCGGCTTCCAGGCCAGCGCTTCGAGCGAGAAGTCGCCGGCAGACTCTTCGGCGGCTTGGTCTCAATCTTCACAAGAAGAGTCTGATCCTCCCCCTAGCCTTCAATAAGATAGCTTCCAAAAAAATCCTCTGCCTCATCCTCGACAAGAAGAGACTAAGAGCAATCTAAAGGGGCAGAAGAAAGCGCCATCTCAACAAAGCAAACAGGACGCTCCAACTTCACGAGAAAGAAGAGGGCTCCGTTTACCCCTCGGCAAGAAGAGACCTCCTTTCTTTCTTGAAAAGGGGAGGACGCTCAAGAAGAAAGGGTGGAGCTCGCCCAATTTTCAAGTAGAGACATCTGGTCATCCCTCAGCATTTAAAAGGAAAGGACCTCATGCTCCAAAACACAAGAAGGGAGTCCCAAGGTGATTTGTGGCAACAGAAGAGAGCATCCTTCTTACCTCTTGGTATGTCGCCTTTTCGTCTTAAGAAGATTGAGGAGACCTCGCTCCTAGCAAGAAAGGATAGAGCTCCCCTAGCTTCCAAAAAAAGATTTTCTACCTCATCCTCCACAAGAAATCACTGAGAGCTTCCTCCCACCATCTCCTCTGACGATAAATGAAGGGAGCTCGCTGCTTCGTCATCCGCAAGAAATGAGCTTCTTTTCCCCAAAAGGGTAAGGAAGAGATCCCTTGGCACATCCTCTACCGCAGCATTTCAAATGAGCAGAGACCCCTTCCAACTTCACGGGAAAAAAGAACTCCGGCTGCCTCTCAGTCGACAAGAAGAGAGAGGAGCTCCTTGTCGTCCCCTCTTCCTCCTCAAGGGATAGAAGAGAGATAGCTTTCAAGAAGTGAGGACTGAGCTGTCTCAATCTTCAAAAGAAGAGTCTGGTCCTCCCCTTAGCCTTCAATAAGACATGAGCAGCCCTCTACCCCATCCTCTGAATTAGCTTCCAAAAAAATCCTCTGCCTCGAGGATTCGACAAGAAGAGACTAAGAGCAATCTAAAGGGGCAGAAGAAAGCGCCATCTCAACAAAGCAAACAGGCCGCCCCAACTTCACGAGAAAGAAGAGGGCTCCGTTTACCCCTCGGCAAGAAGAGACCTCCTTTCTTTCTTGAAAAGGGGAGGACGCTCAAGAAGAAAGGGTGGAGCTCCCCCAATTTTCAAGTAGAGACATCTGGTCATCCCTCAGCATTTAAAAGGAAAAGACATCATGCTCCAAAACAAGAAGGGAGTCACCAGGTGATTTGTGGTAGCAGAAGAGAGCATCCTTCTTACCTCTTGGTATGTCGCCTTTTTGTCTTAAGAAGATTGAGGAGACCTCGCTCCTAGCAAGAAAGGACAGAGCTCCCCTAGCTTCCCAAAAGAAAGATTTTCCACCTCATCCTCCACAAGAAATCACTGAGAGCTTCCTCCCACCATCTCCTCTGACGATAAATGAAGGGAGCTCGCTGCTTCGTCATCCGCAAGAAATGAGATTCTTTTCCCCAAAAGGGTAAGGAAGAGATCCCTTGGCACATCCTCTACCGCAGCATCTCAAAGGAGCAGAGAACCCTTCCAACGTCACGAGAAAAAAAGAACTCCGGCTGCCTCTCAGTCGACAAGAAGAGAGAGGAGCTCCTTGTCGTCCCCTCTTCCTCCTCAAGGGATAGAAGAGAGATAGCTTTCAAGAAGTGAGGACTGATCTGTCTCAATCTTCAAAAGAAGAGTCTGATCCTCCCCTTAGCCTTCAATAAGACATGAGCAGCCCTCTACCCCATCCTCTGAATTAGCTTCCAAAAAAATCCTCTGCCTCATCCTCGACAAGAAGAGACTAAGAGCAATCTAAGGCGGCAGAAGAAAGCGCCATCTCAACATAGCAAACCGGCCGCTCCAACTTCACAAAAAAGAAGAGGGCCCCGTTTACCCCTCGGCAAGAAGAGACCTCCATTCTTTCTTGAAAAGGGGAGGACGCTCAAGAAGAAAGGGTGGAGCTCCCCCAATTTTCAAGTAGAGACATCTGGTCATCCCTCAGCATTTAAACGGAAACAGCCTCATGCTCCAAAACAAGAAGGCAGTCCCCAGGTGATTTGTGGCAGCAGAACAGAGCATCCTTCTTACCTCTTGGTATGTCGCCTTTTCGTCTTAAGAAGACTGAAGAGACCTCGCTCCTAGCAAGAAAGGACAGAGCTCCCCTAGCTTCCAAAAAGAAAGATTTTCTACCTGATCCTCCACAAGAAATCACTGAGAGCTTCCTCCCATGTAATGAGACGCAAGAGAGCTTCATCTCAGCCCAGCAGACAGGCCCCTCCAACTTCACGAGAATTCAAAGGTCTCCGTTTACCCATCGGTCGGAAAGAAGATAACTCCTTTCTCTCTTCATAAGGGGATTTGATCTTGAGCATTTCTTTTGCCTTTTCAAAAGATGGAAGACAGCATACGCACAAGAAGAAGAAACCTCCTTTCTCTCTTGGCAGTGGAAAGAGATCCTGATTACTTCCCTTACCTTTTCAAAAGATGGAAAAGGGCATACGCTCAAGAAGAAAGGGCGGCGATGCCCCACCCCTCAACGAAAACACGGAGCGAGTCCCTCCAAGTCATTCAGCTGATTTCTAGCAGCGAGCTCCTCTCTCTCTTGGTAGGTCTCCATCTCCTCTGAAGAGAATTGAAGGGAGCTCGCTTCTAGTCGAAGAAGACAGGGCTCAAAGCATCTCCAGTTTCAATAAGAACTGCGGCTGCCTCTTCGTCGACAAGAAGAGAGAGGAGCTCCTTGTCGTCCCCTCTTCCTCTTCAAGGGATAGAAGAGGGATAGCTTTCAAGAAGTGAGGACAGAGCTCGCTCAATCTTCAAAAGAAAAGTCTGATCCTCCCCTCACCCTTCAACAAGACATAAGCAGCCCTCTACCCCATGCTCTGAATTAGCTTCCAAAAAGACAAATCCTCTGCCTCATCCTCGACAAGAAGAGACTGAGAGCGTCCTCCAAACTAATGGTACAAAAGAAAGCGCCATCTCAACAAAGCAAACAGGCCGCTCTAATTTCATGAGAAAGAAGAGGGCACCGTTTACCCTTCGGCAAGAAGAGACCTCCTTGCTTTCCTGATATGGGGAGGGGGTCCTGATTGTTTCCGTCGCCGTTTTAAAGATGGAAGAGAGCATACACTCAAGAAGAAAGGGTGGAGCTCCCCCCAACTCAAGAAGAAAGGGTGGAGCTCCCCCCAATTTTCAAATAGAGACATCTGGTCGTCCCTCAGCATTTAAAAGGAAAAAGCCTCATGCTCCAAAACACAAGAAGGCAGTCCCCAGGTGATTTGTGGCAGCAGAAGAGAGCATCCTTCTTACCTCTTGGTATGTAGCCTTTTCGTCTTAAGAAGACTGAAGAGACCTCGCTCCTAGCAAGAAAGGACAGAGCTCCCCTAGCTTCCAAAAAGAAAGATTTTCTACCTCATCCTCCACAAGAAATCACTGAGAGCTTCCTCCCATGTAATGAGACGCAAGAGAGCTTCATCTCAGCCCAGCAGACAGGCCCCTCCAACTTCACGAGAATTCAAAGGTCTCCGTTTACCCATCGGCCGGAAAGAAGATAACTCCTTTCTCTCTTCATAAGGGGTTGGATCTTGAGCATTTCTTTTACCTTTTCAAAAGATGGAGAACCGCATACGCACAAGAAGAAGAAACCTCCTTTCTCTCTTGGCAGTGGAAAGAGATCCTGATTACTTCCCTTACCTTTTCAAAAGATGGAAAAGGGCAACGCACAAGAAGAAGAAACCACCTTTCTCTCTTGGCAGTGGAAAGAGATCCCGTAATTTTCTTGACGCTCAAGAAGAAACGGTAGGGATTCCCCCAACCCTCAACGAAAACACGGAGAGAGTCCCTCCAAGTCATTCAGCTGATTTCTAGCAGCGAGCCCCTCTACCTCTTGGTAGGTCTCCATCTCCTCTGAAGAGAATTGAGGGGAGCTCGCTTCTAGTCGAAGAAGACAGGGCTCAAAGCATCTCCAGTTTCAATAAGAACTGCGGCTGCCTCTTCGTCGACAAGAAGAGAGAGGAGCTCCTTGTCGTCCCCTCTTACTCCTCAAGGGATAGAAGAGAGATAGCTCTCAAGAAGTGAGGACAGAGCTCTCTCAATCGACAAAAGAAGAGTCCGATCCTCCCCTCAGCCTTCAACAAGACATGAGCAGCCCTCTCCCACCCTCTGAATCAAGAAAGAAACCCTTCTAACGTCTCCATGTCGCCACCACTTCCTCTCCAAGGGATAGAAGAGAGATATCTCTCAAGAGGTGAGGACAGAGCGTTCTCATTCCTAGTTATTCTTGGCAAGAGCAGATTTCTCTAGAGGAGATTTCTTATACCTTTCTCAGTCGCCAGCCTTCAAAAGAAAAGACCTCATGCTCCAAAGCAAGAGAACAGTCCCCAAAGGTTGTTCGTGGCAAAAGAACAACGCATCACGAGAAAGAAGGGAGCTCCGACTGCCTCTCTGGCGATAAGAAGAAAACTTCTTTCTCTGTTCGTCAGGAGCGACAGCTCCTGAACATCTCCTCCTCGAGAAAAAAACTTGGAAGGGAGCTTACGATCAGGAAGGAAGGATAGAGCTTTTCCAAATTTCACACTTTGACAAGAGAAAAGCCAGTCCTCCCCGTGGCCTTCAAAACGAAACGAGAAGCCCAAGCCCTCTACCTTACCCTGCTGTGAAGCAGGAAGAGAACTCACTCCACGATATTTTGGTAAGCGACGAGAGCTTTATTTGAGCAGAGAGAGACTTTACCTCTTGGTAAGTCGCTTTTATCTTAAGAAGATTGAAGAGACTTCGCTCCTATCAAGAGAAGCCAGGGCTCCCCTTGCTTCCAACAAGAAAAGTCTTCTACTTCATCCTCCACAAGAAATGATTGAGAGCTTCCTCCCATGTAATGAGACGGGAGAGAGGTCCATCTCAGCACAGCAGACAGGCCCTTCAACTTCACCAAAGACAAGAGAGCTCCATCTACCCCTGCGTCGGCAAGAAATCTTTTTCCTTGAAGTTCTGCAAAAACACAGATAAAATCACAGCTCACAAGGGTTTCGCCCCAAGATTTGTACAGACTCAGATCCCAAAAACCCAGATCGCAAGGGATATCCCCCTAAGGGTGCGTTGAAACAACAAGTTCCAAAACAATAAATCGCAAGGGGTGTTTCCCTAAAGCTTTTTATAACAAATGAATTCCAACGCCACAAATCGCAAGGGGTGTCCCCCCCAAGGTTTTGTAAGAACTCAGATCCCGAAATCACAGATCGCAAGGGGTGGCTCCCTAAGGTTTTGTGAAAACTCAGAACCGAAAACCACAGATCGCAAGTGGTGTCCCCCTAAAGGTTGTTATAACAAATAAGTTCCAAAATCACAAATCGCAAGGGGTGTCCTCCTAATCCCTGCGAGCAGAAAGCCTGTAAATACCGCGTTAAAACTACGGCCAGGGATCCCACACATCTGCGGGCAAAATCTGGCGGAAGTGATCCGCCACCGAGCCAAAAGCCTGTAAATACCAAATTAAACAAAGGGCCACGGATTTCGCACATCTGTTGGCAAATTCTGGCGGAAGTACCGACTGCTCACTTCCGCCAGATTTTGCCAACAGATGTGCGAAATCCCTGGCCCTTTGTTTAATGCGGTATTGACAGGCTTTTTGCTCGGTGGCGGATCACTTCCGCCAGATTTTGCCCGCAGATGTGTGGGATCCCTGGCCGTAGTAGTGGTGGGTGAGAGGGTGGTGGGAGGGTGTTTGGGAGGTAGGGTGGGCAGGAGGTGGAGGGAAGGTTGTGTAAGAACTCAGATCACAAAATCACAGATCGCAAGGGGTGTCCCCCTAAGGTCTTGTGAAAACTCAGATCAGAAAACCGAAGAGCGCAAGGGGTGTCCCCCTAATCCCTGCGAGCCGCGACCGAGCAGAAAGCCTGTAAATACCGCGTTCAAACAACGGCCAGGGATCCCACACATCTGCGGGCAAAATCTGGCGGAAGTGATCAGCCACCGAGCAAAAAGCCTGTAAATATCGCATTAAACAAAGGGCCAGGGATTTCGCACATCTGTTGGCAAATTTTGGCGGAAGTACCGACTGCTCACTTCCGCCAGATTTTGCCAACAGATGTGCGAAATCCCTGGCCCTGTCTTTAATGCGGTATTTACAGGCTTTTTGCTCGGTGGCGGATCACTTCCGCAAGAGTTTGCCCGCAGATGTGTGGGATCCCTAGCCCTTGAAGTGGTGGGTGAGAGGGTTGTGGGAGGGTGTTTGGGAGGTAGGGTGGGCAGGAGGTGGAGGGAAGGTGTGTAAGAACTCAGATCCCAAAATCACAGATCGCAAGTCGTGGTGTTCCCCCTAAAGGTTGTTATAACAAATAAGTTCCAAAATCACAAATCGCAAGGGGTGTCCCCTAATCCCTGCGAGCCGCGACCGAGCAGAAAGCCTGTAAATACCGCGTCAAAACAACGGCCAGGGACCCCACACATCTGCAGGCAAAATCTGGCGGAAGTGATCCGCCACCGAGCAAAAAGCCTGTAAATACCGCATGAAACAAAGGGCCACGGATTTCGCACATCTGTTGGTTTACAGGCTTTTTGCTCGGTGGCGGATCACTTCCGCCAGATTTTGCCCGCAGATGTGTGGGATCCCTAGCCCTTGAAGTGGTGGGTGAGAGGGTGGTGGGAGGGTGTTTGGGAGGTAGGGTGGGCAGCAGGTGGAGGGAGTGTGAAGTGGGAGAAAGGGGGGTGGGGGTTGGGACGCTGGGTGGGCGCTGAGGGTCGGTGGGTGGCAGGGATGGGTGAGGGAGGGTAGGTGGGGTTTTACTTCCCGGCCCCATTTAAGTAATTTAAATAATTTAAATCCTGGAAAAGGGCCGGGACCCCCGGAATTAATTAATATAAATCCAGGGGGTTCCCCCATATTTAAATTATTTAACTCCCTGCCCCGGACCCCGCCCACACCCCCTCCCCCAGGATTTAAAATATTTAAATTATTTAAATTATTTAAATTATTTAATTCCCGGCCCCAATTAAATAATTTAAATAATCTAAATAATTTAAATAATTTAAATAATTTAAATAATTTAAATAATTTAAATCCTGGGGGAGGGTCCCGGGGCCCCGGAACCCCCCCCAGACCCCCTCCCCAGGATTTAAATTATTTAAATTATTTAAATTATTTAATTCCGGGCCCCAATTAAATAAGTTAATTTTAAATTATTTAATTCCCGGCCCCAATTAAATAAATTAAATAGTGTAAATAATTTAAATAATTTAAATCCTGGGGGAGGGTCCCGGGGCCCCGGAACCCCCCCCAGACCCCCTCCCCAGGATTTAAATTATTTAAATTATTTAAATTATTTAATTCCCGGCCCCAATTAAATAATTTAAATAATTTAAATATGGGGGAGGCCCCCGGATTTAAATTATTTAAATTTTTTAATTCCCGGCCCCAATTAAATAATTTAAATAATTTAAATCCTGGGGGAGGGTCCCGGGGCCCCGGAACCCCCCCCAGACCCCCTCCCCAGGATTTAAATTATTTAAATTATTTAAATTATTTTTAATCCCGGCCCCAATTTTAAAATATTTATAGTTTAAATAATTTAAATCCTGGGGGAGGGTCCCGGGGCCCCGGAACCCCCCCCCAGACCCCCTCCCCAGGATTTAAATTATTTAAATTATTTAAATTATTTAAATTATTTAAATTATTTAAATTATTTAAATTATTAATTGGGGCCGGGAATTAAATAATTTAAATAATTTAAATAATTTAAATCCTGGGGGAGGGTCCCGGGGCCCCGGAACCCCCCCCAGACCCCCTCCCCAGGATTTAAATTATTTAAATTATTTAAATTATTTAGATTATTTAAATTATTTAATTCCCGGCCCCAATTAAATAATTTAAATAATTAAAAAAATTTAAATAATTTAAATCCTGGGGGAGGGTCCCGGGGCCCCGGAACCCCCCCCAGACCCCCTCCCCAGGATTTAAATTATTTAAATTATTTAATTATTAATTGTTTAAATTATTTAAATTATTTAAATTATTTAATTCCCGGCCCCAATTAAATAATTTAATTTAAATAATTTAAATAATTTAAATAATTTAAATCCTGGGGGAGGGTCCCGGGGCCCCGGAACCCCCCCCAGACCCCCTCCCCAGGATTTAAATTATTTAAATTATTTAAATTATTTAATTCCCGGCCCCAATTAAATAAGTTAATTTTAAATTATTTAATTCCCGGCCCCAATTAAATAATTTAAATATTAAATAATTTAAATAATTTAAATCCTGGGGGAGGGTCCCGGGGCCCCGGAACCCCCCCCAGACCCCCTCCCCAGGATTTAAATTATTTAAATTATTTAAATTATTTAATTCCCGGCCCCAATTTAAATAATTTAAATAATTTAAATAATTTAAATCCTGGGGGAGGGTCCCGGGGCCCCGGAACCCCCCCCAGACCCCCTCCCCAGGATTTAAATTATTTAAATTATTTAAATTATTTAATTCCCGGGCCCAATTAAATAATGTAAATAATTTAAATATGGGGGAGGCCCCCGGATTTAAATTATTTAAATTATTTAATTCCCGGCCCCAATTAAATAATTTAAATAATTTAAATAATTTAAATAATTTAAATCCTGGGGGAGGGTCCCGGGGCCCCGGAACCCCCCCCAGACCCCCTCCCCAGGATTTAAATTATTTAAATTATTTAAATTGTTTAAATTATTTAAATTATTTAATTCCCGGCCCCAATTAAATAATTTAAATAATTTAAATAATTTAAATAATTTAAATCCTGGGGGAGGGTCCCGGGGCCCCGGAACCCCCCCCAGACCCCCTCCCCAGGATTTAAATTATTTTATTTAAATTATTTAAATTATTTAATTCGGGCCCGGGACCATCCACCGAACAGACCCAGGATATAATCGCCATCTGCCTGTCTATATTAAATACTATAGGCGTGAAAACCCACAGTTTCAGCTGGCGATAATACCCCATTTAAGCCGCACACGGGGGGGGGGGGGGGTCCTTCAAAGGGATCTGTAATTCTTAGGCTCTAAGGACTCATATTTAAAGGCTTTTGGGCCCAAAGACCATACTATATAAGGCTTTTGGGCTATTTTGAGCCTTAGGGTAAGGGCTCTTTTAAAGGGATCTAGAAGGGTCCCACGAAAAGGGATCTGTAACGGCTTTGGGCTTTACAGGAGCGTTCAGGGTTTAGGGCTTTAGGTTCAGGGTCTTGTTTTGTTAGGGTTTGGGATTTAGGGAAATCCTGGGTTTAGTTTAGGTGAACCCTGATGTTCAAGGCTAGATTTTACATATTTACTAGGATACCCAGTAACCTAAGAATAAAAAGGCCTCTCTTTTTGGTATTGGTTAACTTTATAAGGAACCTAGGACTACAAAAAGGGAATAAGGGTACTACTGGGCATCCTAGTTTTTCATGTTTAGGACGGTGGAGCCTCTTTGCTCTGCATGTCTGGAGGTGTTGTTCAGGCATGTGGGGTTCCGGTTTCCTTAAGATTCCAAGCAGTACATACGTTGGGTCTTTAGGTTTTTTTTTTAAGTGCACTGACTCTTTCTGCTCAGCATGAGTAAGTCGAGCCTGCCTAAAAGGCTTGTCTTTAGGGTTTAGGGCTTCGAGTCTGTAAATCGTACTGTTCTTCAGTTTGCTTGGAATCTTGGCCTGAGGCATTTGGGCCTCGCGTCCAGGATGTCCACGGCAAGGCCTTCATATCCCGTTTGCAACCCCGAACATAAAAATGAGAAAGCACCAGACTCAAAAGAAGCTTGCCTCGATCCTACGAGTCCATTGTAGTGGCGAGCTGGCCCTTACTGGACATGTTAATGGGCAGCGACGATTGCCAGCAATCCTGGCTTACAACTTTAGCTGTGGTAGTTTTGGTTCTGCGTGCAGCCCCATTCTCCGTGGCGGCTTTCCAGTTGGGACAGCCGGGTCATTGAACCCCTCCCAAAAGAAAAAACAAATGCTGCTTCTCTTGGTAGGAATTATGCAACACAAGAGCGATAAAGGTTACCTAAACCCTATGCTTCAGTTGGAGGCCAGGTGCCGCCACCAAGATGTTGAGGGTGCCGAAGCTGATCACCTGTTGATGCTGAAGTCGACATCGCTACATGACCGAAAGCGCTGCTTTATGTAGTACTCAGAGTTTGGTATTCAGGGTTCAGGTTTGAGAGCTTTCGGTTAGCTCTGCTTCGGGTTACTGCGCCTCCAGGTATACAGGTAGTACCGAACCAAGCGTTCAAGTCCATCAGTAGCACCTACATTTGGCCATCTTATACTATAGCTTGTTAGAAGCCCCCCAAACTTACTACCCCAACAGGCCACAGAAGTACAAGGTTAAACTTTCCGATTCCTACTAAACTATAAGAACCCAAAAAATTAAAGGTTAGGTATTGGGGGTCTGAGAAAACCCTATTCTAATTATTCAGGCCTACATGGACCGGAGTCCGACATGCGCAAAAAAAAGCCTTAGGCGCTGAGCTAAACCTCCAGACCCCTAAAGTCCCTTGCACCAAATCTCTAGAATCTAGAACCCACTGTTAGAAACCACCTCCCCCTGATAGAAACTCGACTTTATCCCTCGTATCTCTTTGGGATGTTGCTCTTGCTCTTGCTGCTGGTCTTGCTCTTGCTCCTGCTGCGGCTCTTGCTCTTGCTCCTGTTCTTGCTCTTGATCCTGCCTTGCTTTTGCGCTTGCTCTTACTCGCGCTCTTGCTTTTGCCTTTGCTCTTGCTGTTGTTCCTGCTCTTGCTCTTTCTCCTGCTCTTGCTCCTTCTCTTGGACCTCCCCCTTCAAAATAGGTGTTGAAAGGCAGGGATGATGTCAGTGCTGTTTTCTGGAAAACCGTTCTGTGATAAGTGGCGTCATTGAAACAAGCGGGGAGTGTTTGCCCGACACCCTGAAACCATGAAGCCCAAAGCCTTACACCCTAAAACATGAAACCTCGAACCCTCATCAGACAGCGCTTTCTCGAACTGAGGCCCTGGCAAAGATAAGTAGAAACACAGCCGGGCCCGCCATGGGAGCCACCTCGGAGAGCAAGCTCGCGGATCAGGGTTGAAAACTTGAGGGTGTAAGAAGTTGCGGCGTTCTTTTGAGTTTGGGGTCCCACAAGCATGCTATTGAAGTTGCAGTTGTTTGGAGAGCTGTATCGGGTCTTGGACTGGAGCATTGGCAGCCGAGGGTGCAGATTGAGGTCACATGCTATTCTTAAGTTCTTAAGGAAGCAACCAATGAGAACCTAAACCCCTAAACCCACAACCCCAAAGCACTCTGCCAGAAGCCGGCCTGGTACCTTGAACTCTGGAAGCTTGCAGCCGTTACCCCCCCCCCCCCCCCCAACGACCCAATATTCCAGACTGATGAGGCCTCTGTCAAAGATAAGCGGGAAATACCAACAACAGAACAGGGTTTGGGGTAGCATATTTGAGCATAATCAACTTCATCCTGCCACCCGTTTTAAAGTCCTGCAGTGTCCGGGTCCTGGTCTGAACCCGAAACTTTGAACATAATCCCTAGACCTTACACCCTAATCCATCCTAAACCCTAACCAACCCAAAACCTCTAAATCCCAAAGACCCTAATGTCCAATACATCCTAAGCCCTAAACCCTGAAGACCCTAATCTCTAATACATCCTGAACCCTAAACCCTAAATCCTAAAGACCCTATATTTCGAATACATCCTAAACCCTAGCGTCCAAGAGGCCCGGAAAAGAGGGCGCGCCACGCTATCGGCCCAGTCATCGAAGGTCGCCACCTCTTCAGCAGCTTACCGGGAAAGGAGGGGGATGGGGAGAGTATTGGGGCTTAGGGCTTCAGGGTTTAAGGCAGGTTCCCTTTGTGAAGTTGCTGGGGTCCCAAACGAAAACCATGTCTGCGGATCATAACCATGGCAGCGTCCCTAATTTTCCAGAAACTGCCACGTCACGTATCTATGGCATAACCCAAAGGATCCACTGTACCCAAATAGTATATACTGAGGCCTTAAAGTAGTTCCCATATTGGTACTTTGGGGCCAAAGTAGATACTAGTTGGGTACACGGATCCTTTGCATAACAAGCCTGAGCAACACCGACGGCAATCTCAGTCAGCCTTCGGTCTGACAAGCGACACACACAGAGTCGGTCAAAGCCTTATGCCCTGAACCCGAAGCCCTGTCAAGGACACCTGCGCAGAAAAAGGTCCATCTGAAGGGCAGCCGAATTCACAGTCTTATGGGGTATCTAAACATGTGCCTGGTGTAACAGCCTTTCCGGTATGGGTATCGCCTTTGGCCCGCTCAGGGTTCAGGGTTTGGGAAGTGGGATGTCTTCTGTGCATGTCGAATTCCAGAATGGTTCAGGATCAGAGCTTTTGGGTGAACAAGAAGTGCTACGTCCTATCTAGACGCTGCCTAGGTCTGTGGACAGGAGCCCCCTCCCAAAAAAAGTGCTAAAGAAGCAGGGCTGCTAGCCCCAAGTACGAAACTCTGAACCCACTACACAGCTTCTTGCTCCCCCGAAACCCAGGAAAACCCAACACCCCTAAATTCCGAAACGCCTAAAGAAACCCAAAATCCTAAACCATATGGGAGTTTCCGAAAATAGGGGACCCCAATGTAGTATCCCAAATAGTATTATCCTTATTATAAGGACCCCTAAATAAGGTACCCCTTATTTTCGGAAACTCCCATATAAACCCACTAAACCCAAAGCCATAAGCCCTAGATCCCCCGGCCTGGAGAGTCGTAAACATTGCACGCAGAACGGAGCCGAGATACATGGGTTGCAAATACCTCTTGGGAGGACTCCGGGCTTAGAGGTTCAGGGTTTAGGGTTTACCTTAACCCTGAAGAACCTTCCTTTTTAGGGTTCCTTATTATGATATCTTTATATAAGTCCTTAAAAATGTAGGTTCTTCAGGGTTAAGGTAGGGTGTAGGGACTCCGGGTTTAGGGTTTAGGGACTCCGGGTTTGGGATTTCTCCTAAACCGACGAACCCCTGAACCCTGGCCTAACCCCTAACTCGAACCCTGAACTCTAGAGACTCCAATACCCCTTAATCAAGGAATACTACCTTAAGTTATAGTAGGATCCCTTATATGATTTAAGGTATATTCCTTAATTAAGGGATTCTAAGCCTCAAACCTAGTTGGGGGCTGGGCTTTGCGGTCGCCGGGATGCGAGACAAAGCCACCAACTTGGAGTGCAGAGGGCTGACCACGTAGCTTGCATAATTGAAACTGCATACTTGTCAAGGTGATAACTCGGTCTAATGCTGCGGGTTGCGGGGCGGTTATGTCACGCAGACATACCCAAACTCAAAGCCCAAAAGCCAACCAAACGGCTTCCAAACAGCACCCCGTGTCTTCACCCCGAGTGCTTCTCAGTGACTGCCACGTCTCTCAATTGCAGAATACCTTCTTGGAGGGTCTATGCACCCAACTAGTATATATACTTTGACCCCAGAGTACCTATTATTCTATAGGGTTTACTTTAAGGCAAACGTACATACTTTTTGGATACATGGACCTTTACAAGAATGGATATTGGAGTCTCCCGGGTTCTCGATGCTAGCGAGGCGCCAGTACTCGAAGGCGAAGCGATCTTGTCCGCCCTCGGCAAAATGCGAAGCTTAGAGAGTCTTTTGAGCCCGCGGCCCTGTCCCAAAACCCAACCTATCACGAAACAGCAATATAGGCGAATAGCATTCTGCTTAACGGTTCCTTCCAGGTTTTAAGAGGTAGGGTTGTGGAATAACTAGTGCTACGGTATACCCTGAAAAAACCGGTACGGCGATCCGTAGCCAAAACTGAGCCCCAGCACCTCGACACATCCTCAAGTCCGAAAACCAGAAAACACGATTCATTGCTGAAACCTCGATCCCAGAATTCCAAACCCGAAACATCCCTAAACCCTCCACCCTAAAACCCAAACCCTAAACGAACATCTCCAAACCTCCCTAAACCCTAAACCCTAACCTTCCCACAAACAAAAGAGCAGGTGAGACGCCAGTACGCAGAGCGCCGCCCCGAAGCAGAAGATAAATATCGCCATCTTGGTGGCAAGACACGATAAACATAGGGTTTAGGGAGGGGCCTCAATGATCAGAAAAGGGTCTGGAGGCAGTTTTACGGTGTGTGTGTATATATATATATAGATAGGACCCCCAAGGAACGCTATGGGTAATCATTGCGACTCCTATGTTTTTATTGGACAGAGACTAGAGCTCAAGGTAGTGGATATAGATTAGTCAGTATTCACGCCTTACAACCGGTGATAAGTGATACTTTGGAGCCGGAGCCCTAACAGCAGCGACCTCTCAGCTGCAGTAGCCACAGGGCCCAAGAGCTGTTATCGCTCGCCTTCAGAGTTTTTGCCCCAAACCCTAAACCCTAAAATGCCCTTAACAATTCTCGAACCTCCTTCCGCTTCGACCCCAACCCTTGGAAGGTAGCCCTCATCCCTAGATGATTTTGGTGGTTTACATAGGAAATTACATGGGAATTCTGAAAGGATATCATCACCAAAATATTGAGACATGTATTCATATCCACTAACCAAAACCTGCTGGGCCCCATAATGAAATCGTGCACTGACCAGAACCCCTCACAAGAGAATGCCAAACCCATGCTACCAGCCCCGGCACCACGAATCCTTTCTTGCCGCAAGAAGCGCAGCTACCTTCTAGAGTAGGTTACTGTTTTCGCGCCGTGCATACATGCATACATACCGGCCTACCTACATACATGCGTAGATACATACATATATACGTACATAGTATCTCTAGACAGATAGATACAAATAGATAGAGGTAGAGATCCATAGACGGATATAGGCAGATGATACTTTTCACATACGCACATACACACACACAACACTTATATAGTCGTTTCGTATGCATGAAATGAACATGCGAGTAACAGAATTCTAAAAACATATACATACATGTACACTAGGTTCCCCCCCTGCGTCCAGAGCATCATCGGCTCACCCAAAGCCGAGCCACAGCGAAGGCTGCAGGGACGGGATTTGGGGTCCACTTCTGGGTTGAGCGTCTACGTAGGGTCTATGTTTTACAGGATTTAGGGTGCGCTTCTGGGTGACGACAGCACAGGCCATAAGGTTAAAACGCAAAAAAAGGCGACATTCTGAGCCAACTCCCCCTGTTCTGATCCCTGGCTCCGGGCTAGGGGATACCAACTCCGGCACCCATCGTGGAGTTTAGGGTTTCGGAAGTTTAGTGCATTGATTCCGGCTTATGGAAACTACTGGGACTTAAGCTGAAGGACTCAGATCTGCGGCAGACTATGAGTAGGAGCCTTAGCAAATAGAATAAGGTATCCGGGAATGTTCAGTTATAAGGCTTCAATACTACTTGCGTCGGGGTCTCTTAAACTGCTTTTTAACAAGTTGTCGCGCACCGCGCCGCGCAGACATGCAGCAATGCGATCGACTGCGACTGGAGTACAGATTCAATATTCTCTACTTCTAACCCACCGAAACCTACTTTTTTGTTGGGTCCGTATAAATTAAGGCATTCATCGATCTCATCCACAAAGACATCGCGCAGTTTGAGCTGCTGAGTAGTTGCCCAAAAACACCGTGCGGACAAACTACGCCTCCAATACCGTTACAGGCGCACCAAATACGCATGACAGGTAGCGAGAAAAAACATCTGTTGCAGAGTATCGGCACCTTCTGGACTCATACACGGGCCCGTGCAACCAGTACTAACATCCCCCAGCTGCCCTAGCTTCTACAGCTCTCGTATCTTGGCTGCTGAATCCCAAACCCAAAGTATGCCACTCCTTTCTCGCGATATGCACTCAGCAAAAGATGGCAACAACAACCGGCAGCCCTGACCCGACAACCGAATTATATGGACCTTAAACCACCAACCATAACGGTTTGGGGTCTGCCCGTACTCTCCGAGCCTATCCACAGCACCGTCTTGTAGGAATCCAGCAGTCCCTGGATGACAAGCCAAAGTCCTGCAAGACTTAATTGTATGGATGTGAATGGTGAGTAACAGTGACATCGCCGTTACGGTCCCTACGCCGTCATCGTACTACAATATACCAACTAGGATACCCAGTAACCTAAGCATAAAAAGGCCTTTTTTTTTGGTATTGGGTAACTTTAAAAGGAACCTAGGACTACAAAAAGGGAATAAGGGTACTACTGGGCATCCTAGCCCCTAATTTTCGGAAACCCTAAACCCTTTATAGAACCCTTATAGATCCCTTTAAGGAACCCTTATAGATCTCTAAGGGTACTACTGGGCATCCTAGCCAAAAAAGCATACTCTGACTCTCGCAGGCCCTATTCTCTGGCTTCTGGTTTGCAGAGAATCCTATATGGGAGTTTCCGAGAATAGGGAACCCAATGTGGTACCCTGAATAGCAGGATCCTTACTAAAAGGACCCCCAAAAAGAAGGTACCCTTAAATCTCGGAAACTCCCATATAAACTCTAAAGCATCACAGGGTTCAGGGCTTCATGCAGCAAGTGCTTTGGGCCGCTTTACGTATGCCTTTATGCTGTTGAGAGTTCTGCACTGTACAGTAAACCCCATAAAGTTGGACACCGGATTTAGGCCAAATAGTGCTGGGATTCCCTATATCATTGCTCTTAAGGATCGAGGCTATTGGGTTTCCAACTTTTGGGCTTCTACTGTAGGGATCGTGTGGGGTTCAATGTGGAAGCTTGGGAGTCGCTAGTGGCAGCTTCCAGGTTTCGGGTTTAGGGATATGGAGCCTACTTGTCGGGTATCATGGAGAACTAAAGGCTATTTTTTGATTATATAGGGACTATACTACCCCAAAAAGGCTTAAAGGTTACCTACTCTACTACTATGAGAGGTTGGGGTCGAGGATGTAGTCGACTTACCTGCGGCTGCTAGCAAACGCAGTGGGTGTCTAGCCGGCTGCACCCAGAGACTCCAATATCCCTTAATTTAAGAAATATACCTTAAATTATAGTAGGATCCCTTATATGATTTAAGGTATACTCCTTAGTTAAGGGATACTGGAGTCTCTGGGTGTCGTGGCAGCGGGTCGATCTGGGCACTTTGACGCACATGCTTACACCAAACCCAAACCTTAAGCCCTGAGATGCCCACAGAAGCAAGCCTCTGAATCGTAGCGAGGATATTTCGGGCGAAGAAAGCCTTACTCCACCCCCCCTAAGGTTCGCCAACACCCCAAAAATCCGCAATCTGCCCCAAAAAAACTCCATTCTTCGCGCTGCCGGCCCGAAGTCCCGAGCTTGCACAAACCCCCAATACCCTGGAGCCCAAAACTCCTAAACCCGAAGCCCTAAACCCTAAACCCCAAACCCTAAACCCGAGACCCTAAACCCGAAACCCTGAATCCTAAACCCCAAACCTTAAACCCTGCCTATAAACCCAAAACCCTATAAACCCTAAATCCTATAAGCCTAAAGCCCTAGCCGCCGCAAACCCAGAGCAGGAGCCATCAGATGCCATCAGTCTCGAGGTTTCGGGTTTCGGGGGTTGCTTAAACCCTACAGGGAACTCCAGAAAGTTGGAATATGGTTTCATGGTAGGATACCCCAAAATTTACCATAGAAGGGTTAGGATAATCATATTCCAACTTTCTGGCTTTTACCTTAAACCCTAGACCACTGTAAATCCACCCGTGGGTTCATAGTCCAGACAAAATGGGAGATGGTTTTCAGGAGTGTCCAGCAACGGCCTGATTTCCAAGGGAAGACCAAGGACCCATTGCCACTTGCCTAAACCCTAAACCCCAAGCCCAGAAAAACAACGGAGCCCTTTGAACAAGAAATTTCATTAGCACATCCATTAAGGAACCCTTACAAAGCGCTTGTCTAGGAACCGAACCTCAAGGCCCTACAAGCCCGCAACCCTTACTTGCAGGAAGCCTCAAAGGAACCCTTAAGCCCGAGACCCTAAACCCCAAAGCCCTAAACCCTAAATCATAAACCCCTCAACCCTAAACCCAAAGTCCTAAACCCTCAACCCTTAAGCGCGAGGCCTGAGAGGATCTTCACGCCGCGAATGCTCCGCACCACGCGCAGCAGGCGAAAGAGCCGCAGAGAGGCAGCCTCAGATATTCAAACGGGGAGGACCTCCTTAGGGCCTATGCCAAGGCTTCCCCCGGGTTTCGGGATTTAGGTTGGGGCTCTGCAAAAGGGGGAGCTGGAAAGGCTCCTCTCAGGAGTCTTCTGTTTTGATATTTTCGAGAGCTTGAAGGGTTTCCATCAACTAGGATAGGAGAACTCAAGAGTAAGGCGAAGGTGCATCCGATATGTTTAACATCTCTCGGTTGTCCATGTTGTTCCACGGGGCTCCTGGTAAAAACCTGTTGGGGTTTAGGAAATCGGCCGTCCCACTGATGAGGCTTCAGTATGGCATGTGAGGATGGAACCGCAACAATTTCAGCAGAGTTGCGAGGCTACGTAGTAGGAAAATGATATGAGGACCATATGCAACTGGATTTCATTACAACACTTTCAGACGTCTGTTTCCCAATATTATCCATACGCATTCCTAAGCCCTGGCTTGTAGTACCTCGTTTGTGGGGAGCCTTTTTTTGCGGTTCCTCCTATAGACTTGAAAATGGTGAAGCAGGATGTAGAAGCAAGGGAAGGAGCTACAGGTAAGCTTGGGTAGGCTACTTACCCTTACCCTCGCCCAAACCTGAAAGTCTGTTCCCAAAATGGTTGCAAGTACCAAGTGCCTAAGATAGTTCAAGGTAGGGTTTCTATGCTAGAAAGCATACCTAGAAGCTCCAAATATAGTACCATTATGGAATTAGGCCCCCAAAGCCACGATGTGGATGGTCTTTTGGGACCTAATTCCATAATGGTACTATATTTGGAGCCTCTGGGGTATCTATGATTTGGGACAGCATCCCCCATAAGAGTAACCGAGACCCTTTGGATTTTGCCAGCCAGGGAGCCAGCCGCAAGCCGCCTGACTCAACCTCTGTCACGGCGACGAGCATGTCGGTCCAGCTAAACACCTCGGAACAATCTGGGAGTTTAGGGTTTATAGGGTTTAGGGAACACTCTGGGTTTAGGGAACAATCTGGGAGTTCAGGGTATTCGGGTTCAGAACCGTGTCCTGCGTGCTATCCGTTCACAGAACGCATGAGTTTCCTTTTTGTTTGATCGGGTTGAGCTTCCTGTTTTGTGTGAACACCTTTTCTGGGCAGCGGTTGTTTGTGGGTGCACGGTGCGAGCACCCATGCATCGCAAGGCACAGAAAGAAGCTTTTAGCAGAAAAGACACTTCGCGGAATTTTCCGGATGCTCCGAGAAGCTAGCAGCGGATTAGAAGTTTGAGGCCTGAAGGAGTTTGGAACTCAGTGTTTTGGCGTTTCTCCGCAAGCGTGGTATTTGGAGGTTTCAGGGCGTGGGGATCCGAATACTGCAGCGCTCTGAACCCTTCAGACTTGTAGAAACCCTACATTCGAACAGGACGTTATGGTCCGGGATCGGGAAGTCTGTATGAACCCCATCCCGACCGATACGGTGATCCGGGGTTTGGCTGCAATGCAACACGCTTGTAGGGACCCGGCCACCAATGAATAGTCAAAGATGTTCCTCGGCAAGGTCTCTGACGCATCGTCAAAAGCGTCATGCTGCAAGTTTTTCCCTAAGGCTCCATGTACCGATATAGTATATACTTAGGCCTCAAAGTACCTATATGGGGGTTTCCGAAAATAGGGGACCCTAATATAGTAGCCCAAATACTAGGATCCTTATTATAAGGCGCCCAAAATAGGGTAGCCCGGTAGCCCTAATTTTCGGAAACTCTCATATAGGGACCCCTTTAAGGTTTAAGTATCTACTATGAAGGTACATGGAGCCTTTGGGATAGGGATCTGAAAGCTGGGCCAGGCTTCTTGGAACCGCATGTAGCTAGGATACCCGGTAACCTAAGAAAAAAAGCCTATCTTTTTGGTATTGGGTAACTTTATAGGGAACCTAGGACTACAAAAAGGGAATAAGGGTACTACTGGGCATCCTAGGTAGAGGATAGATGCAGGTGGGTGGTTGTCAATATTAGGGTCCCTGTTTGGGTCCTTATTATAATACAGCACCTGAGTTTTAGGGTAAGCAAAAAGGAACCGTAATTTTGACAACCACTCATGTACTTGCTCGTTCGAGTGCAGGATCAACGTCTAGCACTTGAAACGCAGCGGTTCGGTTCGACTACTCGGCCTTTCCCTAGACACGAACCCTAAGGGTCCTAGGTACCATTATGGGGAATGCTTCCAGACATCATAATAGCAATTGCTAATATAGAAACCCTAAATTCTACCATATTGGTACTTTGGACCCTTTGGGGAAGCCCCACCCGAAAACCGACAAGCTCTGAACCCTGAACCACTTACCGAGCGCTGACCCTTAGGCTCTAAGGACTCATATTTTAAGGCTTTTGGGCCCAAAGACCATACTATATAAGGCTTTTGGGCTATTTTGAACCTTAGGGTTAGGGTTCAGGTTTGCAGGGTGTTGTCGTCGCCTGCATGGTTCCGCATTTCAGGGGCCAGGTCCTGGGAGAAAGCCTGATCACGACCGTCGTTGGAAGCCTATCGTTTAGGGTTGGGGTTTAGGGTTTAGGGTTTAGGTATCCATGAAGGGCTTGAAAGTGATTCACACATGAATTCTAGGGTTGCTGAGAAGCGGCTAGCAATTGCGGCGATGGGCGATGGACCCTTTCAAGGAACTTAACGGAACCCCTCAAAGGAACCCTTAAAGAAATCCTTTGAAGGAGCCCTTTAAAGGATTCCTTTAAAGGAACCCTTTAAAGGAGCCTTTTCAAGGAACCCAAGAAGGAACCCTTTAAAGGAACCCTCCAAGGAAGCCTTCTTTAAAGGAACCCTCCCTCCGATCTTCCTCTCATCCTCCAACAAAAGACCAGGCCAAGGCTCCAGGGATCTGTGGCGTAGTCCCAGCCAAGATGGTGCATCCTCGTGGGTTACCCTTTGAGGCTCTAAGGACTCATATTTTACCTGTATCCCCAAACCCTACAAAATAGTAGGTTATGACTCCTTAATCAGAGGGTCTAACCCTTCAAAGGGTAGGTTTTTGGATCCCTAGGTAAGGCTTTTGGGCCCAAAGACCACACTATGTAAGGCTTTTGTGCTATGTTGAGCCTTAGGGTTAAGGATTTGGGGTTTAGCGGCTTAGGGGTTTTACGGGTTCGGGTGAAGGCTATAGGGGTTTGGAGTTTCGGGGTGTAGGGGTTCAGGGTAAAGGGGTTTGGGAGTGGGGTTTATAGGGTTCCTCTGAGAGTTCGATGAGGGATAAGGTTAGTGTCTTGTCGGCCACTAGTGTTTCTAAGGCGTGGGGTGCAGCAATTCGGGCTTAGGGTCTAGAATGACTTAACCATGAATCCACGATGTAGGGTAGGTCCCAAACCCTAGCCGGGAGCCTTGAATTTAAAAGCCCTAGACCCTGGAGCGCAGTGCCTGATGATGACCTCCGCAAGGAACAGCGCCGTGAACCTGGCTACAAGAAGCTAAGTGATCTGGACTCGGTTCGAAAGTGAAGGCTTGTATAGGCTTTGGGGACATAGCAGAATAGACTCTAGCGGTTAACCTCCCGGAATTTGTGTGTGTTACTGGTTATGTAATCTTCTACATTGGGGCTTCAATCCACGCAGAAGGAACCCATGACATGGAACCCTACAAGACTACCTATAGTCTCCATTGTAGTTCCTTTTTTTGGTTAACCAAAATCTCTATTATAGGGTCCTAACCATAAACCTGGTTAACCAAAAAAAGGAACTACAATGCAGACTATAGGTATAGGGCCTTTCAAGGTTTAGCGTTGGCGAGACTCTGGGGTTTCAGCTGTCGTCGGTGCTTCGGGGCTTGAACCAGACCCAGAGGGTCCAAGTACCCAGATAGTAGGGTTTTAGGTCCCAAAATCCATACTCTGAATGGTGTTTGGACCTTGAAACCCTACTATTTGGGGACTTGGACCCTTTGGGAGAGTTCCTTCCTTCTGAGTTCATGTCATTCGAAGGGCTTGAGGATTCAGCGTTTGCGGTGCAGCGCTTACGGGTATAAAGGAGCCCTTGAAAGGAAGGAGCCCGAAAGGAAATCCGTACACCTGAAACGAACAACGAAACTCTTAGATGACAGAGCCCCTAAAGAGATCCTTTCGAGGAATCCTTCTTAAGGTCCCTAAATACTTCTTTCGAAAACATGGGATTAAAGGGAGAGGTGAGGCACGCGGGGGCCCCACGTCAATAGCCGAAGACGGTTTGGGGTTTAGGGTTTACCTTAAACTATCAAACTTGTTTGTAGGGTCTTTTTATAGACCCTAATACGGAATTCATAGGGACCCTACTTGTTTGTAGGGGTTTTGGGAGGTTAAGGTAGTTAGGGTTTGGGCTTTAGGTCTAAATCCAGCACACCCGACACCTTTAGTTGGCCACCGAAGGAGCTGTTCAATTTATCAACCCTCACGTGATCTTCTCGATAGTACCCAGACACCCGGGAGGATCTAGAAAGTCCCCTTTTTTGGAACCTATACCACTACAAAGGCTACTTTAGAGGAGCCCGCCTTAAAGACTTAAAGGGATCTACTCTCTGGATCCTCCCCGGGGTCTGGGCGGCCAAGAACCACGACCGCCCTCACAAGTTGCGAACTTCATCCTGTTGTTGGTCGGCTTATGTCGCTGCTGTCCTTGCTATCTATATTCGTCATTCATGTACTATGTTACTTTGCGGTGTAAGTATATAAAAGTACACTGTAATAATTACTCCAAACACCGCTTCAAACGGAAGCCTGTATGTTCTTCCTTCCTCCTCGATTCCGGTTTTTCTTTATTGCGGCCGAATCTCCCAACCCTGCAGCCTACACCCCCGCAGTCTCAACCTCGAACACTAATAGACTACACAGAGGCCCCATAGTAGTTCCTTTTCGGGATTACCTTATAGGATTCTATACATACGAACCCCCAAAAGAAACTACTTTGGGGCCTCTGGGTACACCTACAACACAAACCTCCGATAGTTGCCTTTTTGTTGATCCTATTTCCTTATTTCTCACAGAACCGGTTCAACGGCGCCAGAAACAAATGTCCTACGCCCTGAACCCCGAAACCCTTTGTCATCAAACCCGTATTCAACCATTAAAGCCCCCACTCCTCTCTCCCGTAAACTTCTTAACGCCCAACGGGCTCAGGGTTTACTATAAGGGATCTATAGGGATACTATAATATAGGGGCCTTAACAATTAGAATAGGGTTTTGGGGTCCATTATCCTATGAACTATAATGTAGGTCCGAGTCCAAACGTGGCCAGATCACAAAGTCTCTAGGATGAAGAAAGGCAGGCGATCCTGCAATTGCGGAGTTCGGTGCAGCGGATCAGTAGATGGAGGAGAATTGTGGTGTTTGGTGTACAGCACAAACAGCGGTTTGCTATTGAGGGCGCTACTGAAAACCCTGTTCACTGACGTAAAGAAGTCAGGATCAGAAAGCTCTTCAGGATTTGGGGCCTTTTCTTTCGGTGTTCCTTTTCTTGTGTCGTGTCGGCTCTTCTGCGTTGTGGGCCCCCAAAGACATAAACGGAATCCCCAAACCCTCAAGCCCATAAGACATAAGACCTAACCCCCATAAATCCTAGATCCTACACATTCTCTAGGATACCCAGTAACCTAAGAATAAAAAGGCCTCTCTTTTTGCTATTGGGTAACTTTATAAGGAACCTAGGACTACAAAAAGGGAATAAGGGTACTACTGGGCATCCTAGCCCCTAATTTTCGGAAACCCTAAACCCTTTATAGAACCCTGAGGAACTTCACGATCTTGCTCGTTAGGGTTCTCCATGCCCTAAGACCGCGAAGCTTCCATTGCGAATTGTTTTCACTCAACCGACAAAGTGCGTGTCATCAAGACTACGTCTGTACATGCTCTGTCAAATGCGTGCTTGGCTTCTGCCTATCATGACCTAGCTGGTTTCTGCCGATCATGGTCTAGGTGGCTTCTGCCGATCATGGGGCTCCGCCCCACCGTTAGCCTCAGCGGCTGCAACTCAAAGAAGTGGAACTCTACCTATCAAGTCTGCTGCCTGACGCGGGAATTCTACACTCCTCCTCAAGGGAATTCCCTTAAGGATTTCCCTTGGTCAAATCTAGATTCCCGCTCTTGCCACACCCTGAAGACAGTACCTACAAAACTGTCGCCTATGAGTGTTCACTCCCCGTAGAGCCTGGCAATTCGGGAAAATATGCACGACACCCGGTGTTCTTGAAGTCGAGGTAAGAACATGGATCTCTTGCAACTCCTCATACGTGATGCCCCTACGTCCGTCAGTTTGCGTAGCTACTTCACGCCTAGCCGGTGACTCTCTACTCGAACCTGTACTCTGTACCAGGGGAGGAGGTCTAGGCATCGGAAGGTCAGAAGGAATCTGACTGGAAGTAGATGGCAGAGGGACATCTCGAAATCCATCGAAAGGTAAGGTAGGTTGATCTTGGGATCGACCTGATTCAAATGGAGGTGGAGGAGGCGGAGGCCTCGGAGCCTCAATCTGCACATGTACGAAGGGCTGCGGTGGAACCTGAAAGGCATCTGCGGCTTCTAGGGTCACATCCCTACGTCTTCGCAACCCCTCAGTTTCGGTAGCAATAGCCCGACGCACTGCCTCCTGTCGCCTTTCTCTACGATCACGAACCTCATCATCCTCAGTCCTGAAGGCAGCAATCCTTGCTTCCTCGCGCCTCACCCGACACGAACTAACGCAAGCCTTCCCTGCCTCCCACAGAAACAACACTGATAACGTCAACAACAGTACTAACATCGATAGTTCGGGCCCAATTGGAGTAACCTCATCTGACTCCTCAGTACACCCACACAATGCAGCCTGCAACCAAACAACTGTAGCCCAAATCCACTGCTTGCTTCCCACGGGTGCAAGTTGGCTTTGCTGAGGCCTTAGAGGGCCGACTGCAGCTACCTGTGCTACTTGAGGGTGAGGGCCTAAACCCAAGAGTTCCCTTAAGTACTGGTGTCTGGGTCCTGCCAAAACCTTTGTCAATATATCTGCTAGCTGAACATCACCAGGGCAGTGACTTATAGCCAACTGAAGCCTATCGACGAGGTCCTTAATAAAGCAAGACCTAACCCTTAAATGTCTTGTTCTACACGTGCCACCACCCTCAGAGATGACAATGGCCGCCAAATTATCCACTAACAGCTGCATCATCTGCAACTCTGGACTCAATTCCTTCATGAGTGCTTCGGTGCTCTGTCCTAAGACGACACCTTCACAAGCTGCAACCAGCTCGCTCTCCGCTGTGGAAAGACATACTATACTCTGTTTCTTGGCCTTCCACAGAATATTTCGTCCCTTGTACTGAATAAGAATTCCAGAAATGGAGTGACCTCCATACGGCGCAAATGAAGCATCCGTGTACACCACGACACCGGAAGGGGCTCCTGGTACCGGCGTCATGGATAAGGTCAGGTCTCGAGTAGACTTCAAGAATTCCAGCACCCTCATTCCCAGTTTGTGAACTAGGGTAGGTGCCCGACTCACCCACGAGCTCATAAGCCCCACTTCGTGGGCTACATCCGGCCTCGAACGTTGAGCTATCCACAACAGTTCTCCAGTAATCTTCTGTGCCTGCCTTAATACGGTAGGATCGAGCGGCTCGTCTGGTTCCGGCAGCTCTCTGACCCACTCCTTCGGCAATGGCGCAGCCCTATTGACTGTCGGCGTGTTGTAAATCCTCGTCAGTTCATCGATGTAACCACCTTGCTTCAAACAAAAGCCCTTTCTTCCAGCAGAGTTCACCTCCTCCTGGATTTCCACACCTAAAAACGTGATTGGTTCATCAACTGACGCCTTTTGTAATGGAGTACACTCCCATCGTCCCTTGATCCACTCAAAGAGTCCTTCCGCGTCGCCAGGATTTGCGAGCAACATCAAGTCATCCACATAGACAATCAAATGCCCAACAGTGTGACCATCTTCTGTCACCATTGACCAAAGATTAGCCTCTACAGAACTTTGTTGAAGCTTCGTACGACCTCTGGGACCATACCACGTTGCCTCGGTAAGCACACTGTCACGATGTATACTCCACCACCGCGGCGACTGGCGCAAGCCGTAGATTGCTCGAGTCACCTCCCACAGTTCTCCAGGCGTTGTGATGCCCATCTCCTCGAGCACCTTCGGAGGGCGTAGCAAAATCCTTGCACCTTCTTCAGATGGAATGGGAGCCAACAAAAAGGCATTCTTTATATCTGTAATCCAAGCTTGCAAGTCCCTGTCCGATGCATGGATCAAACAAGCGCGGAGTACATCTGCAGGGACACCACCCGCAAAGAGTTCATGATCAGGATTCCTCTTTTCATAGTTACCACATCCTACGATACGGCACTTTCTGCGATAGAGCTGGTTCGCCTTTCCAGGCTTCACCGTCCATACTCCTTTAGCTGGAAGTATTTGTATTCCAGGTTCAGCAGCTGCTCTTACCGCTTCATTTCCACGAAGCCTACGGATCCCTTTCATCTCTTCTAGCGCTCTAACCTCTTCAACTGCTGAGGGACGCCAATCCATCATATGCTTCTTGATTTCTGCAGGGGACACATTATGGACAACCTTCAATGGTGCTGATAGCCCCTTCAGAAGTTCTTCAATTCCTGGAGTAAAGAAATCTTCATCCACCCTTTTCACCTCAGGAAACTCACTCATTTCTTTATTCCTAGTAAGATGCTCACTGTCGGGACTGGAATCCTCCCAAACATCCAACAGAGACACCCTAGCTTGCGTCGGCACACGTATACGCCTTGGGACCTGTGCTGCACTAGAGCTGCTGGTTGGTTCCATTTCTTTCACAGGATCCTCAGTCCTTAGGGTTCTCACAGCTGGGGCTGGCTCACTGTTTGCTCTCTGCATCGTATACCTCCTCCTCGAGATCTGTGGCCAACTGCTTCTCCCTCGGGTACTATCTACTCTATAACCCCCAAGACCCGACCCCACTGGTGGCACACTGCAATAAACATCTGGACCTGACCCCACTGGTGGCACACTGCTATAATCCCCTAAGGGAATTTGGACCTGTGCTGCTGGGAAAACCACCGACTCTGCACACAAAGGTGGATGCACTGACTCCATCATACCTGTGACCTGTGGCACCTCATCATCGTCCTCAAGTCCACTTATCACTTCATCTTCATCCCATACCGCCTGCATTGCCATTGCAAACTCTGCGTAACTTTCGTAGTCAGGCAAAACGACTTCATGACAACCACCTTGTTCACCCAGCTGCTGCTCAGCTAACAGATTGACCTGTGCTGCTGGGAAAACCACGGACTCTGCACACAAAGGTGGAGGCCCATCGGAGGAACTCGACTGAGCTCCTTGCACCTGGGTGTAGTCTATCCAGCGCTCCTCATTCCTTTTCCGCTCTTCACTAACTATCCAGTCATATGCATCATCCTCTTCACGAGTTGGGTCCTTTACTCCCAAACCAGCCACTGGCACAACTGGTTGCTTCTGCAGTAGTGTTCTGTTTTGTATGACCCAAGGCAGCTGTCTATGTTGCCTATCTATCAACCTTACTTCCCCAGAGGTAAGAGAGGTAAGATTAGGATTATCGGGACGCACCGTTCCGGATGGATGCACGCCTTGCATAATTCGCACTGCATCTGGTGGCGGTATCCCATACTCAATCAAATCTTCCCGGAACAAGAACGCCAAGTCGCTTGCTTGCTCTACACCCAAAGCTAAAAGCCTCCTAAGCGACGATCCTACACCCCTGTCCTCAAGGAATTGCTGAAGGTCAGTTTCTTCTAAATTCTGCGCAGGGTAATTGTGACCCTCACCTTGAGATGGATCCCAACCCACATACGGCGTGAACGAATCTTGCTGCTCATCCTCTTCAAGGCTAACCTGGCTCACACCCCCTTCCCCAAAGGCCTGACCTTGCGATTGCATTCCGGGAATAGGCTCCAAGTCTGGCACGGACGTTCCATGGCTGGACACCTCTGACTCATCGGTGCTCTCAGACCTAACCATCCTAACCTTAACCTGACCAGGGTCGCCCTGAAGGCTTGAACTATTCAACCGAAAGCCCATACCTTCAAGCGCGGTTTTGTCATCAGGATTCAACTTGTACGTTCCAAGCGGTGTGTAACCCACAATAAACCAATCGGGTCTCTTATGAACTGAGTGAGGGCATCTTGCGTCAAAGCTCACGACTCCATGGGTCAGTGAGTGCACACTGTCTGCCTGAGCCTCCTCGGAACCTGAACTTCTCTTAAGGTTCTCCACATGAAGGTCATATCCACCAGGAACGCACAACACATAGTTCAAGGAATGCCACTCATTCCTGACATCCTTGTGTTTACTTATCTCACTGGCATGCATTACCATGATTGAGGACCATCCTGGCACGCCCATTTCATCTTCCCGCAACAGCCTCCTTCTCAGGAAGTGGTTAAGGAAACTAGTCACTGTGGGCAACCGTTTGCCAAGGGTAGTCACACCCCTTTGTCCACCATGACAAAAGGCACCCAACACAAACTTGCCTTCAAAGTTTCCCCTCCGATCTCCCGAAGATCTCTCTTGAGACTGAAGCTGTTCTGCAATAGTCCTGAACGCGCTGTCAGACACGTCATCTTCTAAAAGATAACCCCGTGCCAAACTCTCAAGGTCCAAAGATTCATCGCACTCAACAAACTCAACCCTTGACTTTCTCCTTAGTCTCTTGCTCGGCGCCACTGCTACTGGAGCTTGATCACCGGAAGGTTCCACCAAAGGCTCGGGTGGCAGGTCATCTTCTTGTAACAAGGGTAAGCCTAGTCCTGCTAATTGCGTGGGGTCTATAACCTCTGACTTAAACCCTCGGGAGGCTACAAGGTTTCCGGCGGTTGTGACTAACACATGTCCACCTTGCACTGTCCTATGGGGTGCACCGTAAAAGGCCTCGACCCAACGCTCCATCAATTGCTTTGCCCCATCGGCTGGTCTCTTGACCCTGTGGAGGACCTTCTGTCCAAAGGCAGGTGGCGGGGCCAAGCCTAGGAGGATGGAATTATGCTTATGGACTGCCCATCTTGCGGCCAACGGCCACCAATGTATCGGCATTGAAGTGGCACCCAGAAGAGTCCTAATTCGCTCCTTCACCCAACCTACAGTCCTTTCCGCTAAACCGTTGCCTCTTTTGTCTGTTGGCAGAGAGTGCTGGACCCTTATGCCCTTATCTGCTAGCCAGCGGGAAAGTACCGTAGTGGAAAATTCAGTTCCCGGATCGTGATGAAGGGACTTTACTGGGTAGTCCTTACTTATTCCAAGTATCATCTGCTGAACGGCTTCGGTGACTTCGGGTCCTGTTTTAGTCTTTAATGGCAAGAAGAACCTTAGAACCACTTGCTCCACTGGTTCTTGGAGTTCTGACACCAATGCCTTCAGACCTTCATCATCATCAGGCAAACCTTCATCATCTTTCAGCAAGGACTCTGACTCCTCCTCAGGCGCTACACCTTTAACCTCAATCGGTTCAAGTGCTTCCTCTACCATGGGCTCAATTGGAACATCGAACAACTCTGGAAAGAGCTCCTCACCTGGTTCTGACGGCTGATACTCCTCACGGTCCACATCTGCTGGAAGTGGAGCCTGGTTAGGACCCTTAGGTGAAAAGAGGTCCCCAACACCATCCACACCAGGTGCTGAACCCAAAACCTTCCTAGGAACTCTGAAAGCCCCAACTAAGCCGTACCTCATGGTGCATTTGCCAGTGACGCAAGTTTCATCACGGCCCGCTTCTGGCCGTGGCACTGGACCAAATAGGTCAATAGAGAGGCTGAACGATCGTGGATGTTTTACCTTATTGTGAAACACCCCTAACCCTGCTCCCTCCACACAGTGCTTACAATCTCTCCTATACGGAGTATGTCCGTTCATCAAGTGCCTTCGCCATCCATCTAGTGATGCCTGAGACATTTCCTTGACCTCATTCACCCTTGGATCCTGCGATGCGCCTTGTGTGCCTGCCTGGCCTTCATCTAGATTGGGAAGAATCTCTTCCTCGTCAGACGAGGAGAACTGACTCTCCTGCTCAAACATCCTATTCAACCTTTCACCTTCTTCATCTTCATCTTCACTCTGGCATACATCCTTGCTTACACATGGCTTTATAGCTGCAAGCCCTTTCGTGATAGCTTGGTCCAACGCTTCCACAGCCTGAACGCGTGGTCTACCTGATAAAGCCTGTGCAATCACCCTTTTGAGTCCCTTGGACCATTTCCTTCCCTCAAACTCCAAATCTTCCACGAAGCCCAGATCCAAGTTTGTAATCACCTTCAAACCAGAGTCCACCTTGCTTCCAATCCTTTCGCACCGTCCACCGGACCACAAGGCAAAGTGTTCCGGTACCTTATCTTGCATAAGGGCATGCTCAAATAGGTAAGGGATACCCGTTCCTTTTGTGACGGATGCCAGTGACCAAAGGAACATGGGCTGCAGGTTTAAGGCCAGGCTTACTTCGTCCCTTATGGGAGGTGGGGAACTTAGGATCCCTACAACCCTTCCTGACGCAGCGGCCCACAGTAGTGCCTTCCATACGCCGTTCGACTGACCAAGATCCCAGCCTCTACCTCCCTTTCCTTGGATATCAACCTGAAGAAGCTTCACACCTCTTTCTTGGGCCCACTCACGCAGAGGGTCGTTACGCTCTGGAGTTCCAGAACACAAATGCACAAGCCATCGCCTCGATGAAAGAAGTTCCCTTCTAGATGCCCTATTGAGCGGTAAGCCCTTTAACACTTCCTTACCAGATTCCTCATCAAAACCCGGCAATTGCTCCGCTAGGCGGGACCTCAGGTCCTCTCGCGCATCGGAAAAGTAAGGCTGGGCCAATACCGCTCTCAAAGCGTCTTGCCTCGATCCTGACATCGCAAAGATTCTCAAAGCTTCCGTAGGGTCCAAGGGCTTCTCCAAACTTTCAAGGTGGCAATGCAAAGTTTGTACTTCTTCCTCAAACTGTGCCAATCTGCGCTCCTCGAGCTCTGCTATGAGGGCCAACGCTTGTTCTTCTTGCACGAAGGGGCACGTATTCTTACTAATCCCTGTTTTCAACCTTCCAAGCCTCGGGTGGATAACAGTAAGGCCGCTACGTTTACTCCAACTCACCTTGCAACCCAAAGTCTGAACAAGGGCTCCAAACGGAAGTATCATCTGCAACTCCTTACTATTCGCTGGCTGACCTTGTGGGGGAACTACCAACGTACCACCCTTAGTCTTCCACCACTGATCACGGGCGTCACCGGCTAAGGTAACTGGCACAGAATCCAGGTCCTGGAGAGAAGGATTGTATGGGATGACTGCATGCGTCGCCCCGCTGTCCAGTAAGGCCACAGCCTCAATCCTCTCCGAGAGCTCTCTCTCCGCAGTAGTCACTGTTCGGACTCCGAAGTCTCGTGTCATGGAACGTAGTGAATCCAACTGGGCCTGCAAGGCTGCTAAGGTCACTGGCGTGCCTGGGGTAACTCCTGAAGGTGCACCTCCCGTTGCATCTTGAGTGGAGGTATTCACAGGAGTCGATTGGGGCTGTTGGGCCTCAGCTGCTACCGGGGCTGCTTGCTGAAGAATCAATGCTGCGTCTGCCAGCATTGACTTTATCTGACGAGCATCCGTCCCAGCAGGGGGAGGTGGCGGAGACGTAACGGCACTGGAGCTAGCATTCGGATTAGGGTTGGTCTTACCATATCCTTTACCCTTTCCTTTAGGGCTTCCTTCCTTGCTCCCTGCCTTGCACTCTGCTGCCTTGTGGCCCTTAGCTCCACACGACTTGCACCTTTGTGATCTTTCTGCTGCCGGTATGGCATTCCAATCATGCTCAAACGTGCATTCCATTCCCTTCTTACATCCGGAGGCCGAAGTGTAAAAACTGCATGGCGGTCTACCCGCAGACACTCCTTCTGCAGACTGGCCTACCTTCGGGGTAGGTTGAGAGGGCTTGGCTGCGCTCTTAGGCTTAGGGCCCTTTGGTGGGGGGGGCGTAGCGTCGCTAGCTTCAACACCCTTAACCTTAGCTGACGGTTGGGAAGTATTGGAACCGGATTTGTCCTTATCCTGGTCCTTATCCTTCCTGTTACTCACAGCCTCGAACTCACTAAGCAATTGCCCATGAAGTTTCTCAACCTTATCATCCGAAGGTGTCAAGTCCACTTGAAGTTCAGCCCTTATCAAGTTAATCCGAAAGGATATGTCCGGGTGCTGGGATAGCACCTGTCGTGATAACTTCGTCAAGGCGCGAGCCCTAATGGCACAGTCCGGAAGTGTGCCACCGAGCTCTGTCATACGGTGACACCACCGTCTCCAGCGGCGTAGCCCGTCGATCGCCTCTTGGATTGAGCTTGCTACCGGGGGTTCTTGAATATGCTTCAACCCCAGTTCTCGTTCAGCTATGCCGCCCGGACCGTAGATGCAAAACAACCTCGAAACCACATTAAGCAATCCCGAGACTCTGGCTGCACTCAACTCCTGCCGGACAGCTGCCGGTGCGGCACTTATAATCATAGATTCTATACGCCTTGACACCCTACTCCACTTAGGGTCTTGCAACTCACTGGTGGGCTTTGGCTTAGAAACCAACCTTTCCATTGGCCCTAACATCAAATATTCCTTATACCAGCGCTCAGACTCACTCAGCACCAGTTGCCACAAAACCTCGGAGTTATCAGAAACATCCGAGAGAGCCGGCCTACTATCGTGAATCCAATCTGCAAACAGTAGGCATCCCTCGGGGCCTGGTGCCGGTAGCTCTGGAAGAGCCACAGATCCCGGCTTCACCAGTTCTGGTTTCGTCGATCCCTTTGGGCTGGTTGCTAACTCAGTAACCAAACCTTGCAGCTGAGCCATTCCTGTGAGGACTACGTTCATAGGGTCTAGGTTACTGGAAGGAATACCATGCTCAGCAGTACGTTCTCCTCCTACAGCATTACCTAATTCAGGGTCTGGGTTCCGTTCGGCACTAGGTCTAGGAGGGACTAAACCCAACTGTTTCGGCATTACTGCAGGTGGCATAATCATTGGGACTTCCGTCGAGCCTGGTTGCTGGGCCATCATCGAGGTTCCTATCGGGACCGGAGGTGGTGGAGGTGGAGGAATAGGCTGTAAGTCCAAAGCCTGATGACTTGTTCCAGCGATGGAAGGAAACATCCTGTTGGGATCCGCCCTTAAGTCCATAGGCTGAGGAGGTGGAGGAGGCGATCCCCCTATAAAGGAGCCTAGACCTCTCCCTAACCATCCAAGTCCAGGAAACCCACCCGTAGTCATCAGCCACGGTCGTGAAGTAGGTTGTCTATCCTGTACATCATTCATAGAATTCGTCCTAAGTTCATAGTTCTCTGCTACCAAAGCTTCTACCTGCGCTCTAAGTCTCCTACTCTCTTCCTCATGCAAAGCCATCACCTCTGTTAGTTGTCTCCGAACTTCCAACTGGATGTCACTTGAAGTAGTCGACGGCGGGCGTGGTGGAATATCTTCAGGAATTCTGCCATACAGCTGGGGAGCCGAAGCATGAAGCTGCTGAAGCCTCCGCATAATATTCGTTCCCAGCAGCGAGGCATTAACATCCTGACCATCCAGAATTTGCGGATTCACGTCTTCCCTTAAGACAGGCGATGTCACAGAAGCGTATTCCACACTATCTCCAGATCTCATCACCCTTGCCGTCGCCGACATTGGATCAGGAGGCATCCTCGACGACGCCCCTCCAGATCCCATAGGTCCAGCTAGTTGTTCTTGACGCAAAGAGAACTTCTGGCCCGCAGAAGGGGCTGAGTGTCCAGGCCCAGCTTCGGGAGCTGAGCTTCTCGGCCCTTGCAGAAAGTCTCTCGCAGAGTCAGGTAGATCTGTCTCAGGTCTCAAAGAAGGGATTCCCGGTGGCTGCTGTTCGGTTCGGGCATCACCGAGATCTAAATCTCCCTGTGCGGCAGCTACCTCATCGTCCATGTCTAGGCGTCCTCGTAGAGGAGGTCCAACACCGTTTACAACCTGGGCAGAGGCCTCGCCGCTCTGTGAGCGCGCACTGGAGTCATTTGGGCGACTCATAACCTGAGGAACTTCACGATCTTGCTCGTTAGGGTTCTCCATGCCCTAAGACCGCGAAGCTTCCATTGCGAATTGTTTTCACTCAACCGACAAAGTGCGTGTCATCAAGACTACGTCTGTACATGCTCTGTCAAATGCGTGCTTGGCTTCTGCCTATCATGACCTAGCTGGTTTCTGCCGATCATGGTCTAGGTGGCTTCTGCCGATCATGGGGCTCCGCCCCACCGTTAGCCTCAGCGGCTGCAACTCAAAGAAGTGGAACTCTACCTATCAAGTCTGCTGCCTGACGCGGGAATTCTACAAACCCTTATAGATCCCTTTAAGGAACCCTTAAAGATCCCTAAGGGTACTACTGGGCATGCTAGTTCTTGTCTTCATGAGAGTCAAATCACACATTGATGCTCAAGGAGAACGAGGGCCTCGAAAGTTGCTTGGGGTTTCGCGGGCTTCGCGATTACGCGAGCCCTAAAGGGAACTCCAGAAAGTTGGAATATGGTTTCATGGTAGGATACCCTATAGTTTGCCATAGAAGGGTTAGGATAATCATATTCCAACTTTCTGGCTTTTACCTTATAGGTTACACTGGCAGCCATGGCTGGCATGCGCTCACGGCCCACACGCAAGGACTTCGGCGCATGTGGATCGAGGTCTGCTGAGTGTAACTCCACCTATACTTAAGGTGCTGAGTTCATAAGCCCCCAAAAGTGTACAGTTTTAGTTTTACGGTGGGTCATATTATCCCGGAAAGTGCAAAGTGTATCCATTCAGCTACTAAGTACAAGTAGAAGGCTCAAGGTGGGGTTTAGGCTGCCAGCTAAAAGTTGAACATGTGGCAGTGTGATTGTGACAAACCATGTTCACGCTTCATGACATGCTATACTGCTAAAGCTGCTATACAGAGAACCTTATATATTCTTGTATATTCACATGTTAGAACTTCGTGTTAACACATCCGTGTGTGTGTGTGCGTGTATGAGCGTAAACTGACACGACTCGGAGTATCCCAAAGGCCTCAAACACAAATCTCCAACAGGTCTTCCAAGCATCGCTTTCAAAGCCATCTCTATAAAACCAATGCAGAACCTGAGAGCATCAGAACCCCTAAAACCCGACCCTCCCACCCACCCACCCACCCACCAAGCCACCCACCCAAGCACACACACGCACAAACACAAACACACACACACACACACACACAGAGACACACACACACACACACGTTCCAAAGCAGAAACACACCTCCCAAAACAAAACATCGCAGCATGCACTCCTCTAAGGCTCTGCCACGGGAGTAGTCGGTTTCAATCCCGATGATGACGGTGTTGATGCAAAGCATCACCTCTCGAGACTATGTTGCTGGTCAGTTCTACTGTTCGTGAATAGGTCAATGTACAATTGCTACTACTTCTGTACCACACAGTCTCACCACGACCAGACGATAGTAGTAGAACTGGGTCTAGGGCTCCCTCTTCGTCCGCTCAAACCTTTCGTTGAAGGGCTTGATGCTGATGATTGAACGGTTTTGCAAGCTGCATGGGGAGAAAGAGCACACCGACAATGACGAGCCCAACAAGTATGAGGGTTTAGGGTTTAGGGTTCAGGGAAGTGGACGTGGCGCATGGGGTTGAACCCGGCGTGCAGAAGCGCTCGACTACTCACCTGTAGTACCCAGAGACTCCAATATCCCTTAATTAAGGAATATACATTGAAATATAGTAGGATTCTTATATGATTTAAGGTATATTCCTTAATTAAGGGATATTGGAGTCTCTGGGTAGGCTAAGCTATAACGATGCAGGGTGCGGGCTCAGGTTTGAGGTTTAGGGTGCAGTTGCCAGCCGTGATGGACAGCTTCATCACAAGCTTCCAATATTCAGGCTGAAGGTAGATTGTACGGTTTTGGGGTTTAGGGTCTAGGGTCCAGGGTTTAGGAGTTTAGGGTTTAGGGTCTGTGTGGTTTGGGTATAAATTGCCAAAATTCAAGCAAGGAGGTTGGGACACACTCAAGCCTTTGATGCAGCAGTCGATTCCACAAACGATGCGAAAGACCCCCCATGTTAGGCACCTTCGAATGCAAGAAACCTCTGAGAACGTGCCGGGGCACTCCGATCACGAGATTGAAGCTGCTGGTGTTCGCCATGTGGGATGCCGCCCTGCAGAAGCAAGCTTGGCTCCATCTGGGAATGCTTCGGAAGTTCAGGGCTCTAAACCCTAAACCCTAACCTCTAAACCCTAAACCCCAGACTCTAAACCATAAGCCCCAAACCCTAAACCTCCAACCCTCCAACCCTAAACCCTATGTAAACTGCTCAGTATTTAAGGATATGCTTTAAAACTGTCCAGTCCTGGGTTTAGGAGCCTACGGGTCTGGGGCTCAGGGTTTCGGCTTAAGCATCGCTACATACATCCCTACCTAGAGGCTCCATAGGAGTTCGTTCTTTGGGGGTTCATATTTAGGACTCTATAAGGTAATCCCAAAACGGAACTACTATGGAGCCTATGGGTACATACATGCATGCATACATGCATGCATCCCTCCATCCCTCCGTACGTACATACATACAAAAATACATCCATGCATGCATGCATGCATCACAGAGTATACCAATGTGTGTGTGCGCAAAAAAGATGCATGCATGCATATAACCCTTACATAACAACCCCGTTGAGAAGCGGTAGGTGGTGGGGGATACAAGCAGGACCTACACCCTATAGTTGTATGCTCCCAAATGCCTACACACAAAGAGTCTGTCGCCTCAGGTATCCCTTGCCCCTGAACCGCTTAACCCCTAATTCAACCCCTAAACCCGAAACTCCTAGAGTTCTGAACACCTAAACCCTCAACCCCAAACCCTGAACTCCTGCTCCCAAAACCGTAAACTCCTAAGCCATACACTTCCAAAATCCATGGCCTAAATCTACCGAGGCCTGTCTTGGACCTCCTTCGTCTCGGCATTCAGCTGAGTGAAGGCGGAAGGCAAGGCGGCTGGCCGCAGTGCCTGCTCTGCACTTCCAAGGGTCCTAACTCTTATATGGGCGGTATTTACCCCAACCATAATCGTAATTCATACCTTAACCCCATGTAAACTACCCTTTTCAGGACTTATATAAAGAAATCATATTCGGGAACCCTAAAAAGGTAGGTTCCGTAGGGTCCAGGTAGTATATGTAGAAATCTTAGTTGCTACTATACAGGTACGTGGGACGGGGTTGGGGGGTTCGGGCTTAAGGCTGCTTAAGGGCTTAGGGCTTTAGAATTCTAGGGTGCTCGGGTTCGGGGCGGATGCGGGGCTTCGGCTTCAATTCGAGCTTTATGGTAATTACTCAAGATACTTCAGGGTTGTGCTCTACCTTTTTGATTGGGTTCATAGATTGACTGTTCCCATCAGCAGCCTCAAGACCCCGACCTGCGACGCCAAAAGCCCACGAAGCCCGAAAAACCACTGGCCAGCAATAGCTCAGGCCCCCAAATTCGAACCAGAAAACTCCGAAATACCAACATCAAAACAACAGTTCAGCTCTTCTAGGGTTCAGGGCTTAGGCCCCACATCCCAACCCCCTGAAACCCAAACATACCCTGAACCCTAAGCTCTAAACTCCTACAAACCTATGAACCCCAACCTCTCTTCTTCAACAACCGGGCCCCCAAAAGTCCAAACTTCCTAAGATAGATCTGATATATAAGCCCAAAAAGTTTAAAGTTCCCCCCCGTTCACTATCTAAGCTATTTCGGGGCTTGAGGTAGCAACCCAACCCACAAACAATCCCAAAGCTGCCCTCAACCCTACAAAAGCAGGTCTAACCCCAAACCCTACACCCGAAACCCTAAACCCGAAACCCAAACACCCTGAACCCTAAGCTCTAAATCCCTACGAACCTATGAACCCCAACCAAAAGGGAAGAGCGAGGCGCCTTTTGGGCCTTCTGGGCAACTTCTCCCAGCTTCTGACTGATACTCCTTCGAGGATCCTTGGATCGAAAAAGTAGATCCTTTGCTTTAAGGAGGCTCCTAGAAGTGCCCTTTAGTAGTATAGCGTCCCATATTAATTAAGGGATCTATATTTCTGGGCTTTTACGTAACCAGGCAGAAAACAGTATGGACTTATAGACTTGTGTTTCATAATGGTGCCTTTGAGAAACAAAGTCTTAAAGTATGGTACTCCAAAGCCCAGTTTTTCGCTACTCCTCCGTTGTTCCTTATAACGTAGCGCGGCAACTGAAGAAGCATTGAACTTCAAATGTAACCCTACGGCTCAAAATAGCCCAAAAGCCTTATATAGTATGGTCTTTGGGCTCAAAAGCCTCAAAATATGAGTCCTTAGAGCCTAAGGGTAAGGGCTTTTGGGGATCATGGTCCCGAGGGGGAAATGGAGGAAGCTCCAGGGCTGTAAAGCTTCTTGTTTCAAGGGTTCAAGGGTTTAGGGTTCAAGGGTTGAGGGTTTAGGGTTCACGGGTTTAGGGTTCAAGGGCTTAGGGTTCAAGGGTTTAGGGCTTAGGTTTCAAATGTTCAGGGTTTAGGGTTGAGTATTTACCTAAGCCCCCCAAAGTAGGTAAAGTAATCGCCCAACACCTAGAAAAGGCTGTTATTCTACATACTTTGGGGTCTGGATCGAAGTCTGCGCACTCAGGTGTAAAGCATTACGAGGATGATACTGTGTCAACTTGTACCGGCTTCCTGCAATCCTACACCAAGGGCCTACTGAATTCGATGTTTTTCTGGCTGCAAAGATTCCAAGCCCGACGGATCGGGGTTCATGCCAACTACTATGGGGTTTAGGTCTGACCGTAACCAGGAATAACCTACCCTTCTGGGGTTCCTTACTATGATTTCCTTACAAGCCCCTAAAAGCTAAGTTATGGGGTTTAGGCCTGACCTTAACCCTAAAAGGGTGTTCCTTACTATGATTTCCTTGATTATAAGTCCCTAACAAGGTAGGTTATTGGGTGTTAGGGGAAGGCTTGCGCTTGAACATACAACAGCCGCCTACCGACAGGAATCTACAGGCTGTAAGCTCCGTACCCGAGATGCCCTCGTGCCTACCTGAAGCCTAACCCTGCCCTTCCTGGCATCCATGGCCCTCACCCAAAGGATCCATGTACCCACATAGTATGTACTTAGGACTGAGGCCTTAAGTCCCAAAATTGGTACTTTGGGGCCAAAGTATATACTATTTGGGTACTTAAAGCCTTAACTATGAGTCCTTAGAGCCTAAGGGTTTGGGTCAACCAGACATAGAACAGATCCAACATTGAGCCAAAAGCTTCGGTATCCCAAAAGCTCTGAATGCTACAGAGAAAAAGGAGTCACCCCCGGGAGGATGTAACACGGAGAAACCTAAAACACGGGCTTGAATAGTTCGAATGAGTTTGGGGTATATTATGATGTAGATTTCTGACATGGAACTCTCAGGAATAGTATTGGTAATTATGGAGCCCGAAGCCCTTGAGCCCGAAGCCCTTGGGCGACTGTTCGGCCGGCTGGCCGACATACCCCGCGGTCGCTGGCGCACCGCCACGGCCACGGGCCCTGATGCGAGGGTTGAGGATACTTCAACCCAAAGCTCTTAACCCACACCCCGCAAAGTGGATATCTGATATCCTGAAACCGTGAAGCCCTGAAAGACTGAAGAAGACCTACTCAGCTACGAGAGCAACACGAGCAACACTAGACTAAGACGGCCTTTTACAGCTTCTGGATATGTATCTCCTTAAGCCCCAGAAATATGTGACATATGCCAAAGCCCTACCTAGATAACTAGCCCGTGCAGCAGACGAAAGGCGGCTTACCGTCTTGGCAACATGGGAGCGCTTCCGTCCGATCCTGTGTTTCCAAAAAATCGTGGGACTTAGTAAGTAAGTGAACAAGTAGAATCCCATGATCAGAAAGCTGTGCTGAGTATGCTGTGCAAAAGCCGTGTGTAAAGGAATCATGCAGTGTTTCATCCAACCTTTTTGATGTCAGGTGGTAGTGCGTATGCAATTTTTCTGAAAATGAGGGGTGCCATTTTGAGTGTTCGATAGGTTCTGTTCCGCATCGTTTAAGTCGATTCTTGGAAAGTGGGATCACCCCACTGTCATTTTCGTGACACTCAAAGACGTCGATTGAAGCCCCAGAGCCACTGTATTGTGTTTTGGAAGACTAACCTTTATGGGCAAACTTTACAGCTGGGCTGTTTAACGCTGCGGAGTTGCCAGCAAGCATCAGCAGTGCTAGCAGAAGCTATGACGATAGTCTCCCTGCCCTCCAGTAGAAAGCAGAACTCTGCAATAAGAAATCTCAACTAGGATACCCAGTAACCTAAGAATCGAAAGGCCTCTCTTTTTGGTATTGGGTAACTTTATAAGGAACCTAGGACTACAAAAAGGGAATAAGGGTACTACTGGGCATCCTAGTCAACTCAGAGCGCCTGAATCCTAAGCCCATTTATACAGTGACTGAATACGGTTTAGGGTTTAGGGCTTAGGGTTTACGGCTTCGAGCACCCTAAACCCAACCCCGCTCAAGCCATGCTGTGCCTCTCAGCTGACGGGGCCCATATTTCACCTATGTCCGCACCCTATAGAGCCGAAATGCCGCGAACACAGCTTGGTTTGTTTATAAAAAGTTGAAGTGACTTGTGTCTGCCAGTGCTCTCATCTGGGTGCGGTGTGCTTCAGGGCTTATGTAGGGCCAGCTTGGTTTAGGTTGGGGCTCAAGGTTTCAGGGTCTGGATTCTGGGCTTTCAGAGGCTTAGATTTGCTTAGACGTCTCGTAAGTGGCAAAATGTTGGGGCTGCGTGTTTAGGACGTGGCTTTCTGGGCTTGGGGTTATAGGCTGCCGTTAGGCTGTCGCTGCTTTGTTCAACATGGAGCTGCTGCTTCAAGGTTGTTGCATCCAGGGTTTAGGCTTCAATTCAAAACCCCTAAAGCCTAAACGGCCCTAAACTCATAGGGATCCTTAGGGGTGTAGGGGGAGGGGGGGTAGGGGGCCTTAAGGCCCATAATAAGGACTAATAAGGCCTAGTTAAGGAAATATAGTCCCCTACACCCCTAAGGATCCCTATGATAAACCCCAACCCCAAAAGCTTCGGGCTTCAGGCTTTAAACTTTCGCGCTTTAAGGAATCCATGCTTGGCGGGTAGGCACTTTGCTCTAAAGTCTCACGGTTTAGGGTTTAGGGTTTAGGGTTTAGGGAGGGCGAGTCCAAGATCATGTCTGCTCACACCAGAAGGCCCTCAAGCCACCAAGAGCACGAAAAGGTTGTGCAAGGACTAAGGACCAGGAACAACGGCTTTAGGGCTTCGGGTACAGCCAGAGCAGTACCCTACCCCAAGCCCTGAACCCTGAACCTCAAAGCCCAGACTCATCCTAGCCCTTTTTCTGTGACTCCAAACCCTCTCTCGTGTCGTCGGGAAGACAGTTTAGTTAGGATCATGAAACTAACCCTAAAGCCTAAACCCCTGAACCAGAAACCTGGCTTTAGCTATTTTGTTCAGGACTTATATAAAGAAATCATATTAAGGAACCCTAAAAAGGTAGGTTCCGTAGGGTCCAGGTACTGTTTAGGGTTGAGGCTTTGGGCGAAGTTGGGCCTCGAGGTGGGAGTTTTACTGTCTTATGCAGGCGAAGCCTGAGCTACTTTTGGGAAGGCCGCCGTAAGAACTTAAAGTAAAAGCCAGAAAGTTGGAATATGATTATCCTAACCCTTCTATGGTAGATTATAGGGTATCCTACCAAGAAACCATATTCCAACTTTCTGGAGTTCCCTGTAACTCGTCTAGAAGGCTCTGCCCTACAAGCTTGTCTTAGTCCATGAAATGACCATCATTTAGGAGCCTTAATCATGAGAATAGGGTTGTAGGGTGTGTGTGTAGGTTATGTAAGCATATATACAATTTGTTGATACAGATGTAAATTTTATACATATATATACATATATATACATACACACACACATATATATATATATATCAGTCAATACGGAGAGCGAGCAAGAGAGAGAGAGAGAGAGAGAGAGAGAGAGAGAGAGAGAGTTGATTTATGTATGGACTGTAAAGGAGTACTGCTGCTAAGTCGTCGAACCCAAGACTAAGTACATCCCAGGTCCCCACGAGTTTGCGCAGAGAAGGCGCAGCGTGCTTGCTTCGGTTTCTCCTGTGGGGTCTTGGGGATGAGGGACTTACAGGGAACTCCAGAAAGTTGGAATATGGTTTCAGGGTAGGATACCTTATAACTTACCATAAAGGGCTTAGGATAATCATATTCCAACTTTCTGGCTTTTACTTTAGGTTATTGGGGCTCAGGATTTGGGTTTCGGAGCTTAAGATTCGGGGTTTAGGCTTCGAGGCAAGCCCTGGCCGCAACGGTTCAGGGCTTTAGGGTTTAGCGCCACAGCCCCGACGCCGTAAGTTTCCCCGAACCCTGAACTCCACTTCTCCGAACTCCGAGTCCCAGGGCTTGAAGGAGGAGACTGGAGCTCTGAACTTCGGCAAAACACCAGTTAAAGAGATCACCGGGACACAGTTAATATGGGGGTTTCCGAAAAGATGGGACCCTAACATCGTACTCCAAATGCCAAATAGTAGGAAGATGGAGGTTTCCGAAAAGATGGGACCCTAACATCGTACTCCAAATGCCAAATAGTAGGACCCAAAAATAAGGTACCCCTAACTTTTAGAAACTCTCATATGGTAAAAATATGTTATTGCAATCAGGGTGAATACACCTTGCTTCTCGTGAACTACAACCCTGACTACACTTACAAGCATACTTACGAAGTTTCCTGAGCCTTCAAGCAGAAAGCAATACACAAGCAGGGTTTCGCGCCCTTAATCTAGGCTGATCAGTAGGAACAAGTACATACTTTTTCAGCTTCTCATTTTATGATAGGAACCTAGAAACCTGAAAGTAAAAAAGTGTACCACTGAACAGCCTGGTAATAGTTCGCACGGAGTCTTGGGGTGGATTCTCGAAAACTGCAAGAAAGCGACCTCGGGAATAAGTTCAAAAATTGCTCAGACTTCTATCTCTCTTCTTCAACAACCGGGCCCCCAAAAGTTCAAGCTTCCTAAGATAGAGCTAATAAATATAAGGCCAAAAAGTTTAAAGTTCCCCCGTTCACTATCTAAGCTATATAGGGGCTTGAGGTCCACAAACAATCCCAAAGCTGCCCTAAACCCTGCAAAAACAGGTCTAACCCCAAACCCTAAAACCCGAAACCCTAAACCCTTACAACTGCCTTGACAACCCTACACCCTAAACCCTAAACCCTTGCAAGCCTAAAGCTAAGGCTCAAAATAGCCCAAAAGCCTTATATAGTATGGTCTTTAAAATATGAGTCCTAAGAGCCTAAGGGTAAGCCCCCAAACCCCAAAATCCCTAAACCCTAAACCCCTAAACTCCTAAACCCTAAACCCTGAACCCTAAACCCCTAAACCCTAAACCCCTAAACTCCTAAACCCTAAACCCCTAAACTCCTAAACCCTAAACCCCTAAATAAACCCCTAAACTCCTAAACCCTAAACTCCTAAACCCTAAACCCCTAAACTCCTAAACCCTAAACCCTAAACCCTAAACTCCTAAACACTAAACCCCTAAACTCCTAAACCTTAACCCCAAAACCCCTAAACCCTAAACCCCTAAACTCCTAAACCCTAAACTCCTACACCCTAAACCCCTAAACCCTAAACTCCTAATCCCTTGACAACCCTAAACCCCCTTGGGTCCTCCACGCTGTATTTCTCCGCTGACCTCAGATCTGCCTGCATCTCGAGTCCTCGGAGCGCCGTGCAATGCTGTTGATGATATAAATCCTAGGGTTCCCTTAAAGGGATCTATAAGAGTTCTATAAAGGGTTTAGGGTCTAGAGTTTCCGAAAACTAGGGGTACCTTGTTTGGGGGTCCTTATAATAAGGATCCTACTATTTTGGGCACTATGTTAGGGTCCCCTATTTTCGGAAACTCCCATGTAAGATATAAATCCTAGGGTTCCCTTAAAGGGATCTATAAGGGTACCTTTAAGGGGCTCCAGGAAGGGATCTATAGGGGGTTTAGGGTTTAGGGTTGATGATACAAATCCTGCATGACCCATAATAAGGAATGTGCCATACTTTCCATATATTCCGTATTATGGGGAATGCAGGATTTATATCATCAGCCCTACCCCGAAGGTTGGGCTATTTAGGGGCCTTAAGAAGTAGAGTAGGGTTCCTTTAAAAGGGCCTCTAAGGGCGCACTGTAGGGGTTACTATACGGTTTGAGTAAGGCTTGACAACTTCAGAAATGCAGTCAGCCGGGCTCTTGGGCTTTCGGGCTGGGTCTACAAACGTAAAGAAAGCCGCAAGGTATACAGTGTCATTCCTGCACTGCTAGCAAATGCTGCTGATGGTTCAACCTTGCATGAAAGGCCTAGATCCAAAAGCCGTAACAGTAGATTCCCAAACCAGGATAAAGCCCACGTATTCAACACTTTCAGATTCAGCTACTCTTGGTCAACCAACATAACATGCAAGTACGCGGCCCTTTATTGATACCGGAAAAGGACGAAAACGGGGCCTTAGTACTTAGAATAGGCTTCGCTAACTCGACTGCTACATTGCTCGGATCTTCCGGGCAATAAAGACAACATGTAACCAGCAGAGCATGCGGAGGTCCCAGACCATGGTCTTCCAAAGTACGGAAGGGTTTAGGGTTTGGGGCCTTTAGGGTTTGAGGCTTAGGGTTTAGGATTTAGGGGAAGAAGGTCTTTATGCCTTGAGGCGTGGAGAACCGATAACTGAGACTGAGATGTTCTGTCCTGTGTTATTGTATCTTCTGTCTGTGGGTGCGAAGCTGAGGTTGAGAGTATTTAAGATCCGGGAACGGGGCTTGAATGTTGTCTTTGGACGTTAGCACTGATACGGCTTGTGTAGTTCACGATGCAGGGTTTGTGCATCCCGTGGCCATAATATAAGCTTAAACTCTCCGCCTAGAGCTCCAATTCTTGGCCTAGCAATAGCTTGCCCGTGGACTCGGTTGGCTGCGTCTTTGCCCATTTCCTTCACAGCCTTGGGTTTCATGTCATCTCAGCAGTAGGATAAACCCTTCCTCGCTGCCCAGCCGGGGATGTCCATGTTGACCTACCAGCCTTGTCCTGGCTGCTGGGAGTCGGCCGGGTGGCCCCTCTGCTCGTGGTTCTTCTCGGCATTCCATGCCTCCTTGTTGGTCCATGGTTGCAGAGGCAGCTCCCTGCTAGTGCCAGCTGCTTTTGCAAGGCCAAGAGCTCGTTCCCTTCTGAAATGGCAACCTCTTGGAAAGAGCATGCCAGCACACATTGTCGCCGATGCTTTGCTAATTCTGCAACTGCTCGTTCCAGTCACGATTTTCTTCAAAGAGTAGGGTAGCCGAGCAGTCTGTCTCAGCTTAGCCGACTCCTCCCCTTTTTCCTTTATCTAACTACAGGAAACCACCTTCCCCAGGGACCGACTTGCAAACAAGCTTGCCATTTGCAGACTGTGCAAAGACCCTACAAAAAAACCATGGCATTCCGCTGTAGGGACTTATATGGCGCCGCGCAACCGGCTTAGCCTATACCATACCTAAGACTCTAAACATCGAAAACCCATACTGCAGAAAGCTGAGCGCACAAATCCTGAACGATGAAACTCTAACCCCAACTAAACGGACCTAAACCCTAAAACCAGATGAGCGTGTCATCACACTGCTGGCCAGGGCTCTCTGACGCTCCATGGCCTGATTTTGGGGGGCGTTTAGGACAGAAGTATCTCGAGCATCGAGCCGTGAGCACATCTGACGTCAAAAGCGTGTCAGTCTGAACACAACAGACGGCATTTCGGTTTGACTCGCGAGTTAAGCTTCGGATTCGGATGCCTTTTGCTTGATCTATGCAGAAGTGAATTCGCAAGCTCCGCAAAGGGAGAAACGAAAATCCTAACTTCCAACACCAATTCAACTGCAGGCTTGTTGCCTTGCTGTCCGTATTTTCTAGGGCGTGCTGGCAAAAAATGCCGTTGCGCTGGGCTCATAAGAAAGCAAACCACAACATCCTAGTTGCTACTGTCCTTGGTGCCCAACATAAGTCCGACACCCAAACTGTCAATGAGTATGCACCATGACAAGCCTCAACTACCAAATCAACTTACCGTTAGTTAGTTGGGAATGGAAGATTGATAGTAATAGTAGTCATAATTGTACCCCATTCTAAAATTCCCTACTAACCAAAGGTAAGAAGTTGCACCAGGTGACGAAGCGAGCTTCACCCATGGTACCGCGACAGGTATGGAGATAGTCCAACCTGCCAAGCTGCGAGAACTTGGAGCTACAACTGCATGGGTTCTTAGGGCTTAGGGGTGTTGGGATTTCAAGGTTTCGGGGCCGTGTCTTGCTGTGATACGGACCCTCTTGGTAGGGACCCTAACATAATCCCTAAACCTTGAACCCTAACCGTGGTTTTACTAAGGACCCTCCTCAAATATCCGAGCTCAACAGCTCCGAAGATCGCTATAGACTCATCCCATCTTGCAGCACCGTAGGACTAGTTGTCTACAGAGTCGAGTCGATTTCAAAATGTGTGCGTGTGCGTGTGCGTGTGCGTGTGGGTGTGCGTGTGGGTGTGGGTGTGGGTGTGGGTGTGGGTGTGGGTGTGGGTGTGGGTGTGGGTGTGGGTGTGGGTGTGGGTGTGGGTGTGGGTGTGGGTGTGGGTGTGGGTGTGGTGTGGGTGTGGGTGTGGGTGTGGGTGGGTGTGGGTGTGGGTGTGTGTGTGTGTGTGTGTGTGTGTGTGTGTGTGTGTGTGTGTGTGTGTGTGTGTGTGTGTGTGTGTGTGTGTGTGCGCGTGTATGTATGTACATATGTATGTACGCATGTATGTGTATATACATATATATATATATGTGTATGTATATATATATATATATTTATATATGTATAGGTATTTTAATTAGATATGTATGTAAATGTGTGTGTATATATATATACACACATGCACTACTATTTGTAGAAGTGCTAGGCTGCTAGGTACTCCATGGCAGTGGTACATAGTTAACGAATAAAGCGGAGCTGGCCTTCTGGAGTTTCTGAACGTGACAGCCGTTTCAAGCGAGCCACCATCGCTGCCTACCTCTCCTCTAGTTCATGGTTGGGATAGGATTACCAATGTACATGTTTTGTTCCTAATTGGGTTTAAGTACCCATAAAAGGAAAAATACACAACTACGGCAAAGTCCTCATAGCGGAACCCTTGTAAGACCCACGGTGATGTGGATCCTGAGCAGTATACCGTAGACCCTGCTACCCAACAAGGCATCTTAAACCCTTCAGCCACAAGGCCTACACCCTAAACCCCTAAACCCCTAGACCCTAAACCCCAAACCCCTAAAGCCTTAACTGGCCTTAACCCTTGATCCGCAAAGCCCCACTTCGGACGTCATATTCCCGACTCCGAATGCCGCCCCCTGTGGCTGCCTTTCCAGCTTTTGCCCTCTGACCTCGGGCAAACGGGGGCCTTACGAAGATGCTTAGCCCTAAAGGTCCCAGGTACTGTTCTGTGGGATACTTCCCCAAATAAGATAATGGTACGATACGGGTAATTCGGATCTTTTTGGTAGGGTAAAGGGCAGTTTAGGGTTTTAGAGTTTAGGGCTTTGGGATGTCAACTTTTGGGATCGGGCTTTGGGACATGAGCTTTAGGATTTAGGGCTTCAGTGCTTTAGCTTTGGTTGCCTTAGAGGTGGTGTTCTTGTCCTACTGCAAGGGTTTAGGGTTTCGGGCTAAAGTTTAGGGTTTTGGAGCTTTAGGGTAAGGGTGTAGGGTTTTAAGTTTAGGGCTTAAGCTTTATAGGGTTGGCGGATTATTAAGGTTTAAGGTTTAGGGCTTAAGCTTTATAGGGTTAACGGATTATTAGGGTTTAGGATTTAAGGTTTAGGACTTAAGCTATATAGGGCTCAAGGATTATTAGGGTTTAGGGTTTAAGGTTTAGGGGTTAAGCTTTACAGGGCTAGAGGACTGTTAGGGTTGAGGGTTTAAGGCTTACGGTCTAGAGCTTGCTTGGAGGGTCGGGGGACTTAGTAAGTAGGTAGTAAGTAGACTTATAAGTACCCTAAAAGGGACCCTAATTGGGGTTATGGTACTTATAAGTCCTTAAAATAACCAGTTACTAAATCCCCCGACCCTCCAAGTGGGCGTGAAGGCTCAGGGGTTTTAAGGGTTTCGTGCACTCAGCAGGATCATGGAACCCTGTAAACCCCAGAAACTTGGAACGTGGGTTTAGGAGGATGGGTGCTAGGATTTCTTATGGTTTAGCTTTAAGGCATGAGGATATTGATGTTCCAACTTTCTGGCTTCTGGGGAAAGTGTGGGGATCAGTACCTGGATTGAGGGTTCGCTCCGGCAAAACCCTGTCTAAAGCTACCCCTTAGGCTCTAGGGGGACTCATATGTTAAGGCTTTTGGGCCTAAAGACCATACTATACAAGGCCTTTGGGCTATTTTGAGCCATAAGGTCAAGCTATCATGTCCCCAGTGATGCGCCCAAACGTTTTTTGGGGGCCTGGTAGAAAATCAAGAATGGCGCTGGCGAGGGGAACAGCATTCGGGGCTGAACCCCATAAACCCTAAACTAAAGCAGGTCCTGGAATGAAGGCGCCGAGGTCTGTGCGACCAGTGACGGTCTTAGGGCCAAGATGCAACCCTTCCCATGATGGAAGCAGCGCAACGGTCGATCCGGCATCAAGCCAGAAGAGAGACATTCATATGGATCGTGCTTTTGAAGTGCCTGTGGATTGCCCTTTTCATCATACGTTCGTGCGACGCCTTCACGGCGTCCAGGCCTGGGGCCCTCTCCTGCTGCAGATGAGGAATCGTGTTACCTTCCTGGTCTTGATCGACACGGTGATGGAACAGTATCTGTCTGTAACTTGCTCCACCCTTGGGGGTGGGTCACAGATTGTTCCGAACCACTGAACCAGGCCTCCTAAAATCACGAAAGCAAAGCAAGCAGCGACGCCGCGCCATGCTTGCGATCTAGGATTGGGGAGAAGGGGTCAGGTGATCTGCTGAAGCCGTAAACCCGGGACATGAACCCACAGTAAACCCTGAAAAAACTCCTGTAAACCCATAGCCCCTCTTCGAATGATAAACTAAAAGGTGGCCCCAATCTATATCAAGGTCTTTCTGGTTGACCTTCCAGCTCCAAAGTTCATCCCCCACCTTCCCGTCCCGATGCGACTCATACAAACAACACCAATCCTGAAACACTAATCCCTTCCCCCTAATGGATTTCGGAGGTTTAGTTTTTATATTAGGGGGGTTTCGGTGCACCACGTACCCGGACTCCCAGCTGCTAGCTATCCTAAGCCTGGAGCCCTGAGGCCTACTAAAGGCTTAAACCTCGAGCCCCAACTAAAGCCCTGAGCCCTAAAGCTTTAGCCCTGAGCCCTAAACCCTTAAACCCTAAAGCTCTCGTGTCTCTTTGAGTGTGCTGTAATCTTGGCTCTATAAAGCCCTGAGCCTAAACCCTTAAACCTAAAGCTATGCTGTTTTAGTATTACGGTTAGTCTTCCTTCAATTAGAACACATACAGATCTGCCACCCCCCCTAATGTTGCCCCCTTTAAATCGAATGCGGGGCCCGAACCCGCGAACTCGAGGGCCGGCAGTTGTTATATTAGGGGGGATGAATGTTAGGGGGAAGGGATTACCCTCAAACATCCCAATTTCAAAGCTCCATGAACCTCAATCTGGGTCCATGGCAATTTCGGACTTCGGCTTGCGGGGGGTGTCTGAGGCTTCCTCCGCCTGAGGGCAGCCATTAGCAGGGGCGTTGAAGGAATAGGAGTTAGGGTGGCTCAGGGTTTAGGGGCTGTGGCGTCTCTACTATACTAGGTTGGCCCTTTAAAGCCTCTGAAAAATATTCGTAAATAGGGTCCTATTAAGCCCAAAAAGGGAAAATATAAAATGTTCCAAAGGCCCACCTAGTATAGTATCTTCAGGATTTTCGAGTTCAGAGTTTAGGGTTTTCCCACGACCCCAAATCGCACATGCAGAGGTTTTTACTGTAAGACTACCAACACTGGGGGCCCAGTGTAATTGACCTTGTAGTAGACCTACCACTGCGCAAGGCTCTATTTTCAATGCTATTGAGTTCTGACACTCCCAAACCCTTCTACCCCAAAACTCCGGAATGCAGCAAAGTGTTTCGGGGGTGTAGTATCGGAATCTTCATCTACACCACCAAAGCCTCGCCACATGGAAATGGATCCAACACTCCAACGATCCTCCAGGTTAGGCTTGAGTAACTTTCGCGCCTTGACGAAGAGAATAGTGCTTTTGGCCTCTGTTATCGTATGATCACCTTCCGAAAGTGCTTTCCGTTCAAAGGTCAAGTCGATCGGAGTGTCATCACACGTCTCGAATCATGATAAGGGACCCTATATATGGTCACACGCTCTGCAGCCCCCCCCCTCCCCCCAAAAAGGTCAATGGTCCGGATATAGAATAAACCCCCCTCCCCTGTGGTGTGGGGTGTGGGGTTCCTCCCCCCTGTGGGTGGTTGTGGGGTTTTGGGGTTTGGGGTTTAGCTTAAGCTTTTGAGTTTTGGGTTTACGGCTACGAGGTATAAGGCTTCGAGTCGACAAGGGCTTAGGGAGGATTTGCGGTGTATGCTCTGCTTTAGGCTTAGAGCCTGCAGTTAGGTGGGGTTTAGGGTTGGGTGTAGCGTTTTAAGTACAAGTTAAGGTTGCTCAAAATCGGGGCACGGGCTGCGTCATAGGGTTTACGGCTTGCTTGCGAAGGGCTTGCACGTTTTCCCTGGCCGCCAGCACCGCCCCCATCCAGCGGCAGCTCCAACGGCCCGCCCCAACCCCTTTCCGCACACGCCAGGGCCCCCCGCCCCCCCACCCCTGTCAGACCATACCATTGGGGGGGGGGGGGCTGGGAACGCCAGACGCCTGACCATATATAAGGAATCTTGCTTTACTACTCCGAATTCAAGCGAACAGTGTCTAAAGTATATATTATGGAGACCTTACGATCAGAACAGGATTTTGGGTACATTGAAATAGAATACACCCTAGAGTCTCTAGAGAATAACTCTGGTTGTTTCTGAGCTTCCTCATTCAAGGCCAGGGCGCGGCCCGAAACAACATCAAAGAGCCTCCACATAAAAAAGTCCATGGAAGCACAGAGCCCGAAAGCCATCCGACTAGGGCCGGAAAACTGTGGCAAGACTCTATGACCCCCCCCAAAAAAAAAACAACAACACCTAATGGTTCAGGGTTTAGGGTTAAACCCATCATGACCCTGATGCTACACCCTGAATCCTAAAAAAAACAGCGCCAAGTTCAGGCTTTAGTATTTTGGAAGAACGGAGGTGGTCCCAACTTTCGCCTGACAGGCATCGTCGGGTCTTGACTGGACTCTTTGGAACTCCTCGTGCAGAGGACCGCTTAGGGTTCAGGGTTTGAGAGGGTTTAGGCCTCATGCAGAGGTTTAAGGCATATACGAGTTCCTTTAAAGGGTTTTTTTTAAGGTTTCCTTTAAAGGCTATGAGGGATCTATGGGGTTTAGGGTTAAGGCATATGGGAGTATACCAAAATTCGGGGTACCTTGAATTTTGGGGTCCTGATAACAAGGATCCTGCTATTTAGGGTACTTTTTAAGGGTCCCCTATTTTGGATTCTCCCATATGTACCGCCTTAAACTAGATGCTCCTCCATACTAACTCAAAGAAGATTTAACTGACGTCGTGACCTCAGTGTTGCTGATGGCAAATCTCGAAACTGCTATGCAGGCAATCCACGACCCAAACCGAACCGGACCGGTTTGGGAACTGTCCTTGCCTGTAGGGTTGGTAGCCAGTCTTTGTCAAAAGGGGCTTTGTATAGTGTATTACCTAGAGACTCCAATATCCCTTAATTAAGGAATATACCTTACATTATAGTAGGATCCCTTACATGATTTAAGGTATACTCCTTAATATTAATTAAGGGATATCGGAGTCTCTGGGCATGTTCCCGGCGCAAGGGTAGCTCCAGCTGAAGGCCTCCGGAAGTCCCGGCAGGCGAAGGTTTGGAGCTGCTTTGTTGTCGCGGATCTGGCTTCAACCAGTTCCTTCATCCCCAGAGACTCCTCCAATATCCCTTAAGTAAGGAATATCCCTTAAATCATGTTAGGGATCCTACTATAATTTAAGGAATAATCCTTAATTCAGGGATATTGGAGTTCCTTCGTCTGAAAGCTTACGAACCGAGCCCTAACGGCTGTAGGCTATAGACCCCAAACTCTCTAACCGAATTGGCTCTTGACGACAATATTTTCCACGGTCGTCGGGTAGAAAAAGACCTAGCCAAACTTGAAAGTTGGGTCCTTACTGAACCAAAAAGCAAAATCTATAAATTATACTGCAGGTGTAGAGTATAGGGGTTCCGGCCGTCATACTAGTTTAGTGTGTTGGGGCTCGGGGTGCAATGCCGAGTATAGGGCCATGGGGTGTAGGGTTTGGTGCTTAGCCTTAAGGTTTTTTGTTTACGGTCTGCGCTGTGGTTTAGGGCTTACGGCTTAGGGCTTTATGGTTCACATGGATTCTCGAAGGTTCTAAGGACTGCGCTATGAGTCTGTTGGCTCCAAAGACCATACTGTAGAAGGCTTTTGGCGCATTCTGAGCCTTAGGCTTACGGTAGGACTTTACGCTGTAAGATCCCAACGCCTAAATTAGGATCCCTTGTAGGGTCCTTGTATAAGACTAAAATACGGTTGCGGGGCCCATTATGCCAAACTAAAAGGGAACCCCTCAAAATAGTATTGGTAATCATTTCCCTAAGGCTCAAAATAGCCCAAAAGCCTTATATAGTATGGTCTTTGGGCCCAAAAGCCTTAAGATATGAGTCCTTAGAGCCTAAGGGTTAAGGCCCCTATATTCTAGTCCCAACTCCATGCTCCAGACCCAGAACCTGCGTCTCTTTATCTGGTGTTCAGACTGCCGACTATAGCCCTAACAAGGATCGCTAGAAACGGCCCCTTACAACAGAAACCCCAAACAAAGAGACCACCGACCTATAATGTATCCCCTGTACCGAGGCGCCCGGCTCTTGATTCCTTTTGGTATTCAGCCGTCGCTCGGCCTTTTTCGTAGCCAGGGTGAACCTGCAGCTCTCTTGCGTCCGGATCAGGGCGTAGGGCTGCCGAATGTTCACCAATTTTTGGACTTCGCGAAGCAGGGTTCTGTATGGTTCTGTAGGTATTTAGGTTTCGAGGCTCAGGATTCAGCGCTCTGACTTAAAATATAGTGGTGATGCAGAGTTTCATGAGGGGTTTCGGGCCTTTTGAGCTGTTCGGGATCTGTGGTTTCGGGCGTTGAGATGAGGCGACTTGGGGTGCACGGTCTGAGAGGTCAGGTATGGCTGCTTTAGGGTTTAGAGGGTCTGTGAAACAAACTGAGCATCCACACTCATTACGCCCGACGCTTGAGTCAACAACATCCTGCCAGTTCTGCAGTAACATGTGTACCCAAAGCAGTTCCTTTTTGGGGTGCAGATTTAGAATCCTATAAGGTAATCCCAAAAAGGAACTACTATGGGGCCTATGGGTAATGAAAATCTTGGCATAAACCTCTGTATAGCGACTTAGATGCTGCCCACCTTGGTGCCTAAACTCCCATGAATCCAAAGCTTGCCCGGAATCCACGAACTTCACTCTAACCCCACGGCTCAAAATAGCCCAAAACCCTTATATGGTATGGTCTTTGAGCCCGAAAGCCTTAAAATGTGAGTCCATAGAGCCTAAGGGAAATGAAATCAACTTAAAGCAGATCCCGCAACTCCCCTCCTACCTCAAAATCCCGACACCTGCCCGAACCCCTGAACCCTAACCCCAAAACTGTAAACCGTCTTAAGGCGTCTAATCCCTCCCTAACCACGAAACTCTAAACCTCGACTGCCAGGGTTTCCCAGCTCATCAGCAGCTCCGAACGGATTTTTGAAGATGTCATAGTTCTGGCGGGCGATCGTCCTGAACAAGCTTGCATTGTCGTGGGTATTGGGCTTGCCTACAGAGTTTCCTAGATGGAACAAGGTTTGAAACTCAACAGAGGACATCATGAAGAAACCAAAGACCTCGTAGTGAAATGGTGGAAACTTCCGCGCGAGACATTGCACTTGACTGATCTTGACTGTCAAGTGTTATCCGTCTGGCGCTAAATGTAAACCCCGAACCCCCGAAACCCCCGAACCATGAATCTTATGTCAATTGACAATGGGCGCTCGCAGAAGTCGTGTGGAGCATCTGAATGAAGCACAGCTTGTTCGGATCTTACGGTCTTTCAGGGAGTTACAATCTGTTATGGAGGTATCACCAGGGTATAGCGTCCAAAAGCGTGCGATCACAACTTCCCAGCTCTGCATCCATTCAGCAAAAGGCCTCACAGCCCCCCATTGTAAAATGTCCACTCTATCCGGATCACGTTAGAGCAGCAAATAGCAAACTGATGAATGCCTAAGCCTGCGCCTCGTGGCCTCTTTCAGAACTCTCTTTTGAGAGGGCGCTCAGCTTGTGGCAATCACATCCTGAACAACCCGCGCACGCCTGGGCTGTCGCTCGGCACCCATGCCGTCTGGACCTTGCCCAGTTTACGGATAGGGTTTGAGGGTTTGGCCCAGGGCCTTGGGTTTGGAGTCTGAGAGTTTCCTATTTGCGGCTTATGAGTTTGAGATTGTGGGGTGCAGCTGCTTGAAAGGATGCTGCGTCAAGGTCCTGGCCGCATTTGTTGCTCAACAATCGCCGAAGACCACCCGAAGACCAAACCTTTGAAGCGCTCAGCCCCTATAAGCGTCGTCCGATGCTCAAACGGTCGACCTTTCAGTCAAATACTGACCGAAGGCATCCCTGGCTGAACACCCTAAACCATCTGAAACAAGAATGCGCTAGGGTCCAATGATCCAAGGGTTCAGAGTGGTATGGAGTCATGTGATTTACGTCTTAGTCTCTCTTCTTCAACAGCCGGGCCCCCAAAAGTTCAGATAGATCTAATATATAAGGCCAAAAAGCTTAAATTTCCCCCGTTCACTATCTAAGTAGTCATGACATAAGGGCGGGGCCTGCAGAGCCTCATTCGGATCAAAAGCTTGTAACCCTTAGGCTCTAAAGACTCATATCTTAAGGCTTTTCGGCCCAAAGACCATACCAAATATGAGGCTTTTGGGCCCAAGACCATACTATATAAGGCTTTTGGGCTATTTTGAGCCTTAGGGTAATGGTTGGGCCCTGTAGGTTCGCGTCTTTCGCCCGGCCAGCTACAAGGCGACTCTTCTTAATAGGAGCCATTCCAAGTCTTGGAATGGCTCCTATTTTTCTGATCTCTTCTACGGTTTAGGGTTTAGGGTTTAAAATTAAGGTTTAGGGTTTAGGGTTTAGAATTAGGGTTTAGGGTTTAGGGCTTAGAATTAGGGTTTAGGGTTTAGGGTTTAAAATTAAGGTTTAGGGTTTAAAATTAGGGTTTAGGGTTTAGGGCTTAGGGTTAGCACCCTGAGCTCTGAAACTCTGTAAGGTTCTGTATCAGCATTCCTAGAGGCTCCAAATATACTACCATTATGGAATTAGGCCCCCAAAGCCATGATATGGATGGTCTTTTGGGACCTCATTCCATAATGGTACTATATTTGGAGCCTCTGGGATTCATGTGTCCTCCTGCACTCCCTAACAAAAGTAAAAACGCAGGCCCTCTTCGAATTACTCTCGCTGCTAGGCTATGGTATTTCTACACGTTGACACTCCTGAAGTGCAGCTGAGGGATTCTGGGACGTGATAGTATAGCCCTGAACCCTAAACCCTAAACTTTAAGCCGTTTCGTCCTTGGCGCGCGGCTCCAGCGCTGCTCCTGCACTGGCAGGACAGGACATGTTGAGAAACCGCTGATCTTCCTTGGGGCATTTCGCCGAATTCCAAAACCCTACCAGGATCCCGCAAGGGGCCTTTTCTGAGCCCTTATGGCCCTTACTAGCCCTTAAGAAGAATGAGAATAGGGGTACTATAGGGGTTACTATAAGGGTACTATACCCTAGACCCTAAACCGACTACTCCTGCTCCTGCTGTGATATTTAGTATGTATATGCTTTTGGCGATCAAAGCCTCGTGATGCCTTGTGTATGCTACAAATACTGTTGTCTTTTGTATACCCATACCCAGCTGTTGTACTGCTCGTCATGATGTTTATGCTGGGTTTGGCGGCAGTAGCCCGGTACATGATCACAGTGCGCTTCTGATGTTGCTAACCCTACGGCTCAAAATAGCCCAAAAGCCTGATATAGTATGGTCTTCGGGCACAAAAATCTCAAAATATGAGTCCTTAGAGCCTCAGGCTAATGTTGGGCTCCAAGTATACAACTAGTACCTATACTTTGAGTTCCAAAGTCTATATAGACACTATCTACTTTGGGCTTATTGGAGCCCCAGGGATGTTGCTTAGGTTGGCAGCGTGACTACTGTAGCGCTCATGGAGGAGCTGGGGATCATGCTGCTGGGGTGTAGGTCCGAGGATGAGATTGAGACGATGGAGATGGCGGTCCCGAAGAAACAAACTGATGATGATAGGGTTTAGGGTTTAGGTTGCAAGGGGCCTGGTATGCTTAAAACACCCAGGGTTGTGGGTGCAGGGGTTGGTGCGGGGGTTGGTGCGGGGGTTGGTGCGGGTGTGTGGTCCTGCCGGGCTCCGCCGCCCACCACCCCACCCCACACCCCGCCTCCCCTTACTCGCCCCACCCCACCTGTACCCCCGGTCACGGTGCGTGCCCACCCCCGCCCCACCCTGTCCCACCTGGCCCGTGCCGTCGGAACCCGTCGGAACCCGTCGGAAACCGTCGGAACCCGTCGGAACCCCTCACAACCCAATAAACGTGCCTCTCAGTATGCTTAATTAGGCTGCGAACGGGCTGGGACAGGTGTCTCCGACAGGTTCCGACGGGTTCCGACGGGTTCCGACGCGTTCTGACTGGGGTTTGGGGTGGGGGCGTGGGCGGGGCAGGGGGTGGGGCGGGGGCAAGCAGAGCACCGCCAAGGTCGGGTTTTTGCCCTCTGCCCTGCACGGGACGCGGTGGGGTGCGGCGCGAACCAGTTCCGCACCAACCCCCACACCGACCCCAAACCCCAGGCCGTGCAGCAGATTACCCTCAATATGCATCAGAACCCCAGTCCGTGCACCATGTATGTGTGGGTTTGGCCCTAGATCCCCAAAACTTGTTTTAAGCATGCCAGGAGTTATTCAAGGTTTAGGGGTTTAGGGTTTAGGGTCTTGGGTTTATAGGGGATGATGATGACGATGATGATGATGACGATGATGATGATGAACATGGTGATCATGAAGTCGATGATGGTCACTGTGAGGGTGGTGTTGGTGATGTTCTTTGTGATGATGGTGACAGTCATAGTGAGGCTGACGTTGACCATATTATCGACTGGCATGATCCCCTGACCTCAAGAAACAGCACTCACTGGTGTGGTGACCTGCAGTGAGGACATCAGTCTGTCGAGTTGCTGCCTGGCGGGTGCCGTTTGGTCAAGGGTAAGGGTTTAGAGTTTAGGGTACCAGGAGCCCCCAAGCGCCCTTTAACAGTGTCCTTATGGCCCTTAATAATGTGTATTTGGGGTATAGTAGAGGGTAGTTGGGGGGTCTGGGTAGTCTCCGTTTCAATGCATCCAATGTCAGGCTGCCTTAACTTAAGGATCCTGAAGATAAAATCGGCTAAACAAGAACTAGGATACCCAGTAACCTAAGAATAAAAAGGCCTCTCTTTTTGGTATTGGGTAACTTTATAAGGAACCTAGGACTACAAAAAAGGAATAAGGGTACTACTGGGCATCCTAGAGAAACAAGAACTTCCATGGAGACTATGGGTAGGTTGAAGGATTAGCGTGCAGCGCCCAGCGTTTTTGGGGTTTAGGGTGTTGTGTGGCCAGCGACATTAGGCTGCTTACCCAAAGGCTCTATGTACTACCTTTATAGTAGATACTGAAACCTTAAAAAAGTCCCTATGTAGGTACTTTAAGGTCTCAGTATATACTATATGGGTACATGGAGCCTTAGGGTTTAACAGTTTTCGGACAAAGAAATGTCTTCCAGGCCGGAGCTTGCTTGCGTTTCTATAAACCATACGGTCCTTCACATGGGTGGTTGTCAAAATTATGGACCCTTTTGGGCACCCTAAATATTAACCCTAAGGCTCAAAATAAACCGATAGCCTTACATAGTATGGTCTTTGGGCCCAAAAATCTTAAAATGTGAGTCCTTAGAGCCTAAGGGTAAGTGCTGTACTATAATAAGGACCCAGAAAACGACTGACAACCACCTACATGGACTCCATTTTTGAAAACCCTTTTGTGAGGGTTCCAAGAACCGGAAAGTTGAGTAGGCGATCCGCCGCGGAATTCAGTTGCAGATGTAGGTATGGATCTAGAAAGGCAGCCTGCCCAATGCCAACTGCGGCAGCCCTGACCTTAGACCCCACAACCTAATCCCAATACCTCAGGCCTGAACACTACTTGCATCTTATGCACATGCGACAAGACCCTCAACATTTGGAAGTAAGAGACGAATCTGTTGAGGCTGCCGTTTCGGGGTTCGAGCTCCATGGAGTCAAGTCTGGTTTTAGTAAATCCGAAAGCCCCAAGACTAAGATTCTCTCAAATCCCGTAATTAGGCCCCATAGCCCGGGTACTACTACATCCAACGCGGGGCGGGGGGTTATCTAGATCAACTGGTAGTTAACATCAAGGATTGCCCTTGTTCAAGATCGTCAGTGCTGACCCGTACAAAGACCGGCTACACGTAAAGTAACATAGGTGCACTAACCACTAGAAATAGGATTGAGATATGTGATAGTCTAGATAGGTAGAGACTATATATAAGGGAATCATACTATTAGAATTGTTTAGGCTCCGACCCTACATCCTATATGCCATAATAAAAACCTGGAGCAGCAACTTGCAGCTTAAACCCGAAGCCCAAAACCCAAGCAGCCGACGATCCCACGCTCAGAACCGGGAGTGCTCCTAGCAAGTACAACGACAAGTACGTTAATTTTGGGGTTAGGCCTAATCCCTTAGGCTCTAACGGTTGATGATATAAATCCTGCATTACCCATAATAAGGAATATATGGGAATTATGGTATATTCCTGATTATGGGTCATGCAGGATTTATATCATCAACAGAAGGACTCATATTTTAAGGCTTTCGGACCCCAAAAACCCTACGATGTAAGGCTCTTGGGCTATTTTGAGCCTTGGGAATCTAGACCCAAGAGTAACCTAGGAACAAAAAGGGTGCCCTTTGAAAAAAGGGAATAAGGGCGTACTCCAGGTCCTAGGAATAGATTCGGGATATTCCGTATACCTACCAACTCTTGCCAAACCAGATCTAGTTGACTACCCTGATCCTGGAAGCCCCTCCAAGAGGCTGATCAACGGACCCTTTCTCAACATGAATTCACAGTATACATGCAGCCCCAAAGCACAAGCCCTAAGCTTCGAGTCTACAAATCCTAAGCATAATAACAAATAAAAGAACAGCTTCCGAACGCTTTAGTCCCAAAACCCAAAGCCTAGACCCAAATTCCCAAACCGCGCGTGTTTCGATTCCTCAGTCGTCCTTTCAATGAACATCTCCATGCTTACCGCAACCCTATTGACCCAAAGGCTCCTGAGTACCCATATAGTAGAACGTAGGGTTTCTTTTTTGCAAATAACTATTTTGACTTGGGGAGGTATCCCCCATAGCAGTACCTAGGACTCTTAGGGCTAAGCATCTTTTTTGGGCCCCTGTTTTAAGTGCCCTAATCGGAGATACCCCAAATATGACACTACTAAAAACCTACTTACTAAGTCCCTGGGCCTCTAAGTAGTGCTTAAGGGAGTCCTTAAGGCAAACGTCACAAAGGCTGCCTGATTCCCTTCGGCTCCGCGGATTTCAAGTTGATGCCTCAAACGGACCCTAAGGACTTAGATTTTTGAGGTTATTAGGCCCTTTAGGGTTTAGGGTTGAGGCCCAAAGATTATGGTATATAGGGCTTTCAGGCTGCTTTGAGCCTCAAACTTAGTCCGAGAAAATGCTGATCTCTACACGCTGACATCGTCTATTCTACTTTGTCATACTGTCCTCTGCGAATTTTTGGCAGGGTATGGATGACTCGTTTTAGGGTTTGTGCCCTAAACTGTTCGGTTTAACTCGGGGCTTTAGGGATCAGAACTCAAAGTTGATGATTTCCAGGACTTGGAAGTAAACGGGGAGACACAAGTGTATAGACGTTCATTTCTTAACTGTTCCTTTAGGTCTGTCTTTTAATGGTTCCCCCATAGGTTTATTTCTTAGTGGTTCCTTTAAGGAACAGGTCCGAGAGATGACTTTCAAGTAGTGGTACTCCAGAACCCGGTTTCGGGGTTTAGGGTTTAGGGTTTTAGGGTTTAGGGTTTAGGGTTTAGGGGTTTAGGGGTTTAGGGTTTAGGGTTTAGGGTTTTAGGGTTTAGGGTTTAGGGTTTAAGGTTTAGGGTTTAGGGGTTTAGGGTTCAGGGTCTAGGGTTTAGGGTTTCAGTCTGGGGTCGAAGCCTGTCACTGATGAAGGGCTTGCGGCTTTATTTCCATGAGGGCTTATAGGGCGCAGGGCAGGGTCTTGGGACAAACAACCGAGGCTTCCGAACCGAACCCCCAAAGCTAAAACTCTAAACCGTAAACCTAAACGCTAAAAGCCCCATAAGCCATAAGCCCCAGACACCCTAACAACCCTAAACCCAAAGCTCAAAATGCATAGTAATCAAGGAGCTGGGTGGCGTCTTGAGACCTGAGCGGAGCGGAGGTTTCTTTTGGCTCTCGAAACAGCTATGTCCAGGGAGCGTCTAGAGGTCCCCAGAATTCAGGGGTTTAGGGTGCAGGGCTTAGATTCTAAAGGGTATGGGTTCAAGGGTTTAGGCTTTACTGTCTTTAAAGTTTAGGGTTCTTTTTTTTAAGTTGAGTTGACTTTTACGTCTGCCCGCAGTCGGCTCTCAACTACTTTAGAGATCGCCAGGTTTAGGGTTCAGAGTTTAGAGTCTAGAGGTTCAAGGCTCAGAGGTTAGAGTCTCGAGTTTAGGGCTTTAGCATTTATAGAGGTTGAGGGTTCAGGGGCTTCCCCCACGGAATTTGCTCAAGCTCCGTATGATGATTTCGCTGTATATGTCCTTAAAAACGGTAGGTTATGTAGGGTTAGGGTTTATGGGTTTAGAGATAGGGCGTGAGTAGGCATTCGGTGGGTTTTAGGTGTAGGGCCACAGGCAAAAAACAAAGCCAAACTCATCAAAACCGCGTAGCTCCAACCCTCCGGTAGAACGTTGTGATGTGCAGGGGTTGCACTAGTTGGGGCAGCATCTGATATTATGCTCTACGTAAAAAACACTCTAAGGAATGCCTGTGTTGGGTTTAGTAGTAGGATGTATGTAGGATATAGTAGGGATTCCGATATCACAAATTTCTTGTGGGGCAGGAATCTTTGGGCTGCCTCAGCCTCGACATACTATAGGGGACTCAAAGCTCATAATATGTAGATTTAGGAAGGGTATCATTTAAGATATACTTACAATAAGGAGCTCTTAACTCCCTAGATGCTCCAGAAACCCAAACCGAGATGGTCCGGGCGTCTGGGGTCTTTAGCGATGGGCTTGAAACTTAGTGCTTGGGTTTGGGGGTGGCGATGGGTTGAGATTTGAAGTTTAAGGATTGGAGTTTAGGGCTGCAGTGCTTCCGAAAATCCAGGGTTCGGGTCCCTTTAGAGTCGCTCTCCTGCCGCAACGCCGAATTTACTGGATCGTAGATAAGACCCCTTAGCAACACAAGAACGATATTAAATTACCAAGAAACGGCCCATGCAAGGTGGGCTGGGTCAGACCGCGATCCCGAACCATCGCACTCCAAACACAAAGCTCCCAGTTAGATAAACCTATTGATCCTAAACCTACGAACCCTACACACCAAGCAATCGAAACTGCAGTCGCCTCCTTTTTGGACCGCGTCTTGGACGACCTGCTCCAGGCGGAAGGTCGTCCTCTAGCAGTGCGCGAGTCAGCTGGATCCACTATAAGGGCATCTCTGAATAGAGCGGGGCTTGGGGCCACATTTCAGTACGAACAAGTGTATGTACAAGGATTCTAAGAGGAGGGTTTTCCAATGCTTTTGACCGCTATAGCAATGATTACAAAGCCTGGGCTGTCAAGGACCTATGCAGGGAGTCATATTCGTCAGGCTACCCAATTTTTCTGTATGGGTAGTTCTCTCATGCTTTTGGTGTACTCGTAGTAAAGGGTGCCATACTATTTTGAGGACCTAGAAAGCGGGCGCGAATATAGAGACGCCAATTTTTGTAACTGCCCATTACCGAGTACTCTGACCCCTGGATGTTGGGTATCGTGTGACGAAAGAGCTGAGGTTCTCAGGGGTAAGTATCGGAAAGCCTGAGCATCTGGATCACAAATTGTGCAGCACTACCCTAAACCCCTAAACCATAAACCCTCAAATAATCTGTTCTTGGCCTCCAGTATCCCTTTGATCGTAAGGGTACCACTTTTTCCGATGGATATGGGGACCTTAATTTTTAGAATACGGCTTTGGGAGCTATATTATAAGGAAACCCAAGACGGTATTGGTAATATTTTACGCTAGTTACTTGCTTGTCCAGTTTCTCAGGATTGCTGAAAGTTAACCGTGGCCATACGGACAGAACTGCCCTCAAAAGACAACAACTCACAGTCACGTGCTTCACGAAGTACAGAGCCCTTTGCGGAAGCTTCACAATATCCTCATAGAGCTCTTCAAGCTTAACTTCAAGAGAAGCCGTTCTAGACTGAATCCCAAAAGCCCTAAGCCGTACTAATCCGAAACCCCCTAAACCCAGAACCCTAAACCGACCCGCAGGGGGGATCCGGTCCTCGCTGGCTTTGCTGTTGCCTCGGAGTGGCACGAGGCTTGGAACTGAGTTTCTGCTGAGCCATCGTACGGCCTTGAAACCCTACAAGCAACGAAACCCCGATCGTTATGTAAACCCTGGAAGTCACGAAACCCTAGTCTCGAAACCCTGCAGCTCAGGGCTTGCGAGCCTCCAAACCTTAAGGGCTAGATCCTGTGATGGGGGATACCTCTTCAAATCATACAGTCTTCCAATAAGGTTAGGCCGGCTTTATAAAGAGGTAGCCGCTGCTGAGCTGGGATGGGCTGGGCTGGGCTGGGATGCTGGGGTTGTGGGCTGGGGGTTTTACGTCCTGCCCAACCACTCGTGAGGTTGCACGCCGCCGCTGTCACCATAGTCAGCATCAACGACAGATGCGTCGGCAAGGACAGCCGCCAATCCTCGCCAGGCGCGCTGAAGTTGCATCTGGTTGGTTGACCTGCTTGGCTGTCTTGATACTATTATTATTAATATTATTATTATCATTAATATTATCAATAATATTATTATTACTAATATTACTATTATCTGCCTCCAGCATCTGCAGCACAAATTGTCCGGAGGAGTCAACGAACTTGCCCCTTTTGCTAAATTCCAAAACAGTTTCAGCGCTTCTCTTCAGCGTCTCCGCGATATGCGCAACAAATCTGAACACAGTCTGAGATCCCTCCTGGGCTTGGGCTGGGCGTGACATGCAAAGAACATGCTGACAGCCTGGTGGGTCGAGAGGTGGTGTGTGGGTTGAATCCCAGAAATTGGATATTGAGGCGACAGCCTCCAAGGATACGGGAAGCAAGAACATGTCAACGTCATACTTCACAGCCTCCTCAAGCAGCATCAGCTGCACTGGGATGCCTGCTGGCACTGTTATCTCCTCCACGGGACTTTTTGTATGCATTCGAAGGAAGCACTGGCTGATAAGCGAATTCAAGCATGTTGTAGCAATCTTTCCACATATGATGAGCAGCCGTGGACATCAAAGATTCCCCAAAGTGTGCCCCCCCCTCTTGCCAAGTGGAAACATGAAAGTCTGTTTTCCAGCTTGCTGGGATTGCTGTTGACGGTTTAAGGGGTTTTACGTAAACAATGACAAGCGGTTGCTATGTTTTCTTTCTTGATGGTTTATAGAAATTGTTGAGGGTTTGGGTGCCAATAACGTTTTTTCCCGAAACGTTTTGATCAAACGTTTTGAGCAAGCTTTCTTTCGAAACCTAGATTGGGGCCCCGGGCTCCGGCCGAGCGGGGGCTGCGGACTGGGCTGGGCTGGGCTGTAAACTCTTTCATAATCTGGTACCCAAAGCCCTATTCCGAAATCCTTAACCCGTAAACTCCAAAAACCCCAAACCCTCAATTCTACATGCTGAACCCCTACACTCCTAAAACTCTTGAAACTCCTAAACCCTAGATCTTAAAAATTAAACCCTGAACTCCTAACATTCCTGTTGCCCTAATTTCCTAAACTCTAAATCCTAAAGAGCCCCACGCTCCTAGAACTCCCAAAGCCCTAAACCCCGAACCCCTACGCTCCAAAGACCTGGCTGGAGCTTCCCCAAACCCTAAACCCTAATTCCTACATCCTAAAACCCTAAATCCTAAACTCTAAATCCTGGACTCCCATACATCCGAAATCCTAAACCGCAAACCCTGAACCCATCAACCCCTAGACTCCAAAGACTTCTTGGCCCCCTCAGCCGGAGGCCGGCTGTGGCACCAGCGCCTGTGAGGGAAACTGCACCTCATGAAGCCACACTTGGGGTGTGCATAGGCTACTGCCCCCATATACAATAACAGTTTTTGAAAAGGGCTACTATTCAGGGCCCAATATATCTATACTGCATAACGAAGTTTCCAACTTTTACTGAGTGGGGGCAGTACACGAGGTGTATGTGCTCATCTGGTAGGGCTTGCAGGGTTTATTGCGGTTTAGTGTGATAAGGCTCGTAGGGTTTAGGGTTTTAGGGGTTTAGGTTTCAGGGTTTGGGGCTCATGGCTAGTAGTGTTTATTGTTCAGGGTTTACATGGTTTACTGTTCAGGGCTGAGGGGCTTAAATTCATGTGGGGTTCCGGCGAATTTAGGGTGCAGCTTCAAACGCACATTAGGCTTTAGCCTTAGGCTCTAGCGACCGATATGGGTGGTTGTCAAAATTAGGGTCCCTTTCTTGGGTCCTCATTATAATACGGCACCTAATATTTAGGGTACCCAAAAAGGGACCCTAATGTTGACAACCACCCATATATACAAAGGGCCATTGGCACCTTGAGCCTCATAAGCTCAGGGTGCCGTTTCTTTATCGAGTTTTATTGATGAACTCCGACCTCGCCTGTCGCAGTGAGCTGGCATTCCGCCTCTCGTCTTCGATCATGCTCACAACCCTAATAATATAGGGGCCTAACTAGTTACCAATAATATTCTGGGGGGTTCCTTATTGCAATTATAGTATAATGGGCCCCAAAATCGTGTTCTAATGTTAAGGCCCCGATAATAAACCCTAAACCGCTGCATCTGCTTCCCGCTGCATCTGCTTCGCATGTTTCACCGCTTTGCCCTTGTCTCGGTGCTCCGAGGACTCGCACTGGCCTGCTGGGCCAAAATAATGGGTTTAGGCAAGGTTTAAGGTTTAGGGTTGAAAATACATGTATAAGGGTCGCCTAACATGTACAGTAGAAGCCAGAAAGTTGGAATATCATTATCGTAACCCCTTTAAGGTAAATTATAGGGAATCCTACCATTAATCCATATTCCAACTTTCTGGAGTTCCCTTTAGGCATTGTGTGACCTAGCTCCAAAACGGCACCCGGTAACTGCGTTGTCGAGTTTTTGCTTTCGGCCAAGGGCCTCTTTGTCCAGTCTCCTAAACGGCTTGGGTTTAGGGTTTATAGGGTTTATAGGGTTTATAGGGTTTGTAGGGCTTATAGGGTTTATAGGGTTTCTAGGGTTTAGGGACCAAGCTAGGATGTAGGGTTCAGTGGTCCAGTCTCCCAAACTATAAAAGGCTTAGGGTTCAGTCACCTAAACTATACCAAACAAAAGCCCCTACGCCCCAAAATCCTAATATTACCTCGAAGACACGAAGATGCCCCGTTTGGAGGGGCTGTAGGTTTGGGAATTGGGGAGTCTCGTGGCTCCTGTCAACGTTCTTCGGAGGGTTCTCTTTTAAGGCTTTGCTTGTTTCTATATGGGTGGTTGTCAAAAAAAAGGGTCCCTGTTTGGGTCCTTATTCCAATACGGCACCTAATATCTAGGGTGCCCAAAAAGGGACCATAATTTTGACAATCACCCATAGAATAAACTTGCGTGCCGCAGTGGTCTCTCCCTCAAAAGTAATCCTCTCGTTCCCCAAGCCGGGAACCCTAAGGCTCCATGTACCCTTATAGTATATACTTAGGCCTTAAAATACCTATACAGGGACCCCTTTAAGGCTTAAGTATCTACTATAAGGGTACATGGAGCCTTTGGGGAAGGAGGTGGGGCCAACCTCAACGAACTCCTCGCCAAAGGCTTCCCGCACCCATGGAAGCAAATCCTGCGTAGGCGGTGACGCTTGGGGTCCGGTTTTCAGTCGATCTATCGTCTCCATTGGAGTTCCTTTTTTGGACAACCAAATTTGTAATATAGGATCCTAGCCAGAAAATTGTTCACCAAAAAAGGAACTACCGTGGAGATTGTAATTAGGTAGGTCAGAGTTCAAGCTTCAGGCCCCCAGCTGTAAGCCTTCGGGGTGTGCCCGAAGGGTCAGATAGACTCTACCTAGTATAGTCACTTGGATTTGAAGTAGGAAAAAAGTTGTAGGAGCGTATCTATGGAGGGCATATGTTTGCTAGGTGCTTGCAGCCTTATGGGTAGGGTCCTAAGCCCAGACTAAACTACCCTCAGCTATGTAATCTAGACGAACCTCTGCAGCAAGCAAAGCCTTTGCCGAACCCTAACCCTAAGGCTCAAAACAGCCCAAAAGCCTTACATAGTATGGTCTTTGGGCCCCAAAGCCTTAAAATGTGAGTCCTTAGAGCCTAAGGGTAAACTCCAAACTGAAGTCATCCCAAAACTGCAAGAGGCAACACCTATACTCTGAACTACACCTCCAAGGCAAGGATTGGGGGAAGCCCTACCTTAAGCCGGAATAAACTACCTTTTTAGGGTTCCTTATTATGTTTTCCTTATATAGGTCCTTACAAAGGGACGTTATTCCGGCTTAAGGTAATCATGACGCTTCATCCGAAGCCTCTTCAAAACCTGAACCTCTACACTCGCAAACAAACCCCAACATTCTGTCCCACACAGTAACAGTCCAGAATAGGGCTACTTTTCAGGGCCCTATACATCCGTACTATACACATTGTTCAACTGTTTCTGTGTGTCCAGACCACGAGCCTGCCTCTCGCTTCATTCCGAATAAGAACTTGCTAACCAGTGGTTTTGGGGGTTCCCTTGGCTCTTTAGCTCCTGATTTAATAGGGATTATCATCATCCCTGGCTCCTTAGCTCCCACAATATCAATGGTTAGCTTGTCTTCTGGCCTGCACTACATTCACCGAAACGAACCTAGGCAGAATAGGGACTACGACTACAGACGAATAATGTCTGAATAACTGTTCCTTCGGAGATATAGATGGAGTATAAACAACAAACCATATTCGGATCGTTAAGGCCACTCTAGCCTGAACCCTGAAACCCTGGTTAACGAACCCTTGTAGACCCCTTAAGAAGCCTTGATTCTTGCCTACAAACAACCCTGAACCCTGAAAGTTAAAGGAACCCCTCAAAGGAACACCAAGCCACCCTTAAGCCCCAAACTCAGAAAGGAACCCGGGAAACCTAAACCCTAAACCCCTAAACCCTAAGCCCCAAACCCCTAAACCATTGAAGGAACTCCCAAACCTGACCCTTGGCGGAATCCTAAACCCTTAAAGGCCTAAATCATGACCCTTAGGCTCTAAGGACTCATATTTTAAGGCTTTTGGGCGCAAAGATCATACTATATAAGGCTTTTGGGCCATTTTGAGCCTTAGGGTTACAGAAGTCCTAGATCGATCCTAAACCCTCACAAGGGAACCCAGCGCCACTCCTCCAGGCTCGGTGCTGCATCCGACTCCTTCGTGGAAACAGGCTGTTTATTTAGGGTCTACAGTCGCATGGCCTGGAAAGGATCTTACATAGCGTGTTATAGCGTTTTAGCAGTCAAGTATTTGCAGTGTTTTTTGTAGGGGTTTCTACATCTGTTTTACTCACTGTTTTGGGGTTGCTTGAGGACTGTCTGTAGGGTTTTTGTATGGTCGGTTTGTTGTTGTGCTTTGTTTTGCTGTTATTGTTCTAGGGGTCTTCATGCGGGATTTTAACGGTTTGCTTGTCTATACGCCGGTTGACCTCCCCAAAAAGCACGATGAAGTATGAATAACTCCTTCAGTTCATATGAAACCAAACCCGAATGCAAAGTATTTCCCAAGCTTAGTAGGACTCTCAACTGTTTGTGCCGACAATGGGCTAGACTTAAGAGTAACCTAGGCAAAAAAGGTGCCCTTTTTGGTTTAACGAGGGTTTATAAGTAAGGGAACCGAAACCCTAAAAAAGGGAATAAACCCTAAACCCTAAACCCTAACCCTAAACCCTAAACCCTAGGGCCTACTCTGGGTCCCAGTGGGGCTTTGTTGGCTTTAATCAGGTCTCGGGATCTCCGAATACACAGATCAGAGCCTCCCAACCCTGAACCTGAAAACTATACCCGCCTTAGAACCATAATAACAACAACATGTTTAATACTCTCTTGGGCTTTTTAATTATAATGAACAAAAATTAAAAAACAATCCTGTAGAGACTATGGGAAACCCTAAAGACAACGACCCTAAACACGCAGAGCCTGAAAAGCCTGAACACCTTCCCCCTAAACCGAAGCAACTGTGAGGCCTTAAAAGCCCTTAAAGCTTAGAGACTCAAACGCGAACTAAGACATAGTAAACACATAGAGTCCCAAACTAAGAACCCCTGAAATCCCCCAACACCCCAAATCGCTAAAATCTCAAACCCTTTTCTTTCTCTTGTTTCGTAAGGCTGTGTGTCTGTATCGAGGCGCCTCGGGCTGATGCTGAATCCCAGGTGACACATCGCCCAACTGTCCCTTGGAGGAATCCACTCATTGGGCGAATCCGGTTCACCATATACCTTAAACAGCCCCCCACCCCCCCCCCCGCATATGGCGATTCCGGTATGTCATATATCTTATGCACACGCCCCCTCATATGGCGATTCCGGGTCATCACATATCGTAAACACTCTCACTCATGTACAGGGGCTGGCTGAAAGAAACGGTGGGTTTCCTCCTGTCTCTCTCTCTCTCTCTTTCCTTCCTGCTTTTCTTTCCTCGTTCTTATTGTTTTCCTATGTTTAGTCCTTTCTTTCTGGTCTTTCTTTCATCTGTCCATCCTTTCCTCCTTCGTTCCTTCCTTCCTTCCTTCCGTCCTTCCTTTCTGTCATGCTGTCATTCTCTCTCACTCTCTTTCGTTCTCTTCTTCGTCCCTTCTTCGGTTCTCCTTTCTTTCCTTGGCTTCCATCACTGCAAACAGAACACAATCCAGACAACAGCAAAAACATCAATACACACAAACCAGAAAATAGAACAGACTAAAGACAGACGGTACTCAACCCTAAACCTAAACCCTAAAACCCTAAACCCCTAAACCCTAATCCCTAAACCTAAACCCTAAACCTAAACCCTAAAACCCTAAACCCCTAAACCCTACCTGGAGTTCCTCGTTGTGCTGTTATTTCAGCCTTGACGTTTTCTGGTTTGCAGAATTAGCCGATGTACTGATTCTTTTGTTCATGCAGCTTCAACAATAAAATCAGCCAGCGACTATAGCCTCGAAGCTCCCAAAACGGAATCAGCCCTCGAAACCCCGAATTAACCCCACCGGGTCTTTCAACAGCTCTACACCCAAAGCCCTAACCCCTCTATGCTCAATAAAGCTGGACTGGTGGCTTCGCTGGTGCAATGGCGACGCTCGGCAAGTTAGGAGGGTTTCAGGGAGCAATTCAACAGCTTCGGATTTCTTATATTGTATGAAGGGAATAGGATACTCTGCAAGCCTCGGGATGGTGAACACTCGCTCTCCGCTGTTTCGATTTTTGCCGTCCAGAACATGTGCACTCGGATCAAATGTCTCTGGAGTGTCCGGAGACCGCAGCTCCGAGCAGCCACTCTCCGAGAAACTCTTGACACATGACCCACGAAGTCTTCGCTCATTTCACACATAAACATTCCAGGGTTGAGGATGACCTGGACATCCTCGTTGGCCAACTGTTCTTGTATCCGGATGCTGAAGTGCTTGAGTTGGTGTAAAGTTGGTTCCAGGTGGAACCGGTTCAGTTGTCGCCTGAAGCATTCACCGGATAAAAACTTGTAGGAGGAGCAGAACAGGTCGATGGCGGAATGCAGGCGGAGAGCCACAGGCCTGCGCAACCAGATACCTTGTTTTTGCACCACTTGAAACAAAGTCAGGATTGCACAGCATCCATCATGAACAGCTTTGAGCAACGGTGCATGATCAGCTGCTTGCGGGTGCTGCAGCCATGGAAATGTCCTTGCACCGCCAGACCAGCGCCCATTTCGCAGCAGCATAATGATCCACCGGAGCACCATCAAGGTGTCGCTGCCCTTCCATCCACTCCACGGCCACGAATGAAAATTGCTGAAATGAAAGGTATCTTTAGTAAACCCTTTGCAATGTGGTGTCAAATGAAGTGATCTGCACCCTTGCCGGAAGTCTTCATACATTCGCGCCAACACGTCGGGAAAACTGTTCCGACCTGGTTCAAAAAAATAGGACCAGTGAGCTGCCAGAACCAAGAACGACCCGGAGAAATGTCTACCGATGCCCAGTTTGATCGTATGAAAGAGATCTGGTTGCAGCAGTTGCTCCGGCGCAGATGTTGCATACGGTATGGACCTTACGGAAGAGTACTGGTTGGGCTTCCATGGTCTGGACTGCCCAATTGTCGGCACCCAAACTGGGTCCTGCCCAACATCCTCCCAGGGTAGATCGGGACCTGAGGTTTGAGTAATCATGTGTGCTTTCCCGAGGCTTGCAAGAGTGGTTCGATACCAGGGCAATCCTGATAATATGTTATTTACATAAACTCCTTGGGGACTTGAGGCATATCTAAGGGTGTTCGGGCGATTTAGGGTTATGTAGGGCTTACGGTGTGGGTTTTCGGGGTATAAGTATGTCGCTAAACACAAATTAAGTAATTGAAAACTCAATATAGCTTTAACATCAGGGTGAAGTTATAACCCAATGCAATCTTCGTACTTCTAGCATCATATATATATATAGATATGTATAGTTATATCGGTAGATACATAGATAGGTAGATAGGTAGATGAATACAGAGGGCATAGAAATACTTGTACACACCCTAAAAGCCCAACAGACCCTCTTAACTACGTATAGACCATATATAAACCGAGAACAAATTAGAAAGAGTTTCCCAAACGATTCGAGCACAGTGGCTTGTTCCTGCTTCGCAATATGGGCATATGCCCTTGTGTTTCCCTTCAACAGACATGAAGGTTCGCCGCAGCTTGGCAGCTTTCGCTAGGAAAGGTGCGTCGCCTTTGAAGCCCACGCAAACGCCGTAGAACCGGCCCAGCCGGTGAGAAATACCGTCCTCGAAAAGTCGGATAGCAGCTCTGGCAACTTGGTCCATGCAGTCGTACCAAAAGTCCTTGTAGCTGACATCAGAGTCAGAGCGGTACAGGGCATGGGGGAGTGCATACAACAGAAGTCGCGACAGAAAGGAGGAGCCCTTCCCAGTATGCGTGATGAAATCCAACATTGTGTCTTCATCGATCTGCCCACCTTTTGCACGGTGCTCTTTATAATTCTTGTAAGTCGTCAAGCCAAACACCGTCTCCAGGCATACAATTTGTATGGGGCACTTCCTGAGGGATCTTCCCTCGTCCCCAAACAGCATGTACGGGATGCAGCGGGAGAGCTCGTTGGAATGCTGCCGGAACACCAAGTGGGTCGGTTGCTCGTACTCGTAGGCTTTCCAGAAGGCTTCCAGGAACAACGAGAAATGAGGATCCTCGAAAGAAAACCCTCCCAACAGAATGTCAGGCTTTGTATGAACCAGATATTCAAACCAAGAAGTGAGCTCCACCATCGGTTGGCACACACCACGACATGTGTACATACGTAGGGGTACGGGTACAGTCATTTTCCATTCCTTCGCCAACGCATGCAGCCTGTGCTCACCTTTCGGCAGATCCATCTTGCTAATAATCTTGATGCCTCCAAGGATTCCCGGTGCTTCCTTCTCGATGGCCTTGGCGAGGCGGACGATGCGAGCTGCTGGTGCCTGTGACGGGATTGGTTAAGGGCCTTAGGGGTATTGTAGGGTTTTCGGAATTACAGGGGTCAGGGTTTCACGATGGGAGTGGTTGAGGGCCTTAGTGGTATTGTAGGGTTTTCGGAATTACAGGGGTCAGGGTTTCACGATGGGAGTGGTTGAGGGCCTTAGTGGTATTGTAGGGTTTTCGGGGTTACAGGGATCACGGTTTCATGATTAATGGTATTGTAGGGTTTTCGGGATTACAGGGGTCAGGGTTTCATGACGGGAACTGGTTGAGGGCCTTAGGGACATTGCGAGTTTTGGGGTAAGCAGATAGGGTTCGGGGCAGGGGCAGTAGCAGTAGCACTAGTAGTAGTAGTAGTAGTAGTAATAATAATAGTAGTAGTGGTCGTGGTAGCGGTAGTGTTAGTGGTAGCGGAAATAATAATAATTCTAGACTAGAAAAAAAGCAGCAGTTTCCAGGGCATGCACCCCCGCAGGGTCGATCTAGGACCCTAGTGGAGCTATGAAAAGTTTCGGGTTAGATGGGGGCTATAGGGTTGCTTGGGCTTCGAACAGGAGGACAACGACTCTGCACTTTTCGAGCTTTCATAGGTGGCTAGGGGTTCTGACAATAGACCACAAAGAAGATGATACCAAGGCCTATATAGGGGCCTGTAGGGGGATTTAAACATAATAGATTCATCCGTTTGGAGTTTCAGTACACGGGACTGATCAGGCCAGGTAACTCCAGTGCCCAGCGCATGCACCAGCTCTCGCGCAGTAGGCCCCGGACCTGCACGAGGGGCATATCTCCATCCATGATCATTACACTGAAAGGTCGGACTTTACAGTTCGCTCTGGCACAGCTTGAACATATTGGATCTTTGTTCACCGACAGCAGCACTGAACGATCGTGTCGCGATGACAGATGCGACATTGTTCCCAATCGGAACACTAGTGATTGAAAGGCTGATCTAGCACATCAGGGGTTGCCCGCTACACTGGTTTATCTTCTGAAGCCCAAAAGCGGCCCTGGCTTTAAGTGTTTCCCATGGCAACCCTACACATGCGCCCACAAAGCCTCGCCCGTGCCATAAACAAAATTCGGGCTGCAAGCACAAAAGATCCTAGGCGGCCGGCTGCTTGCCGGTCTTGCGCCCTGCTGGCTGCTCGGCAGACGGCTTGGCTTTCGCAGTCGGGTTGACCGGTGCGACAGCTTTCTTAGGAGCTGCAGCTTTGGCCTTTGTTTCAGCACGGCGCTTCGGGATCACAGTTTTTGCCCTGCTCTCAAGAGCCATCGTTTCCATCGCCCTGAGCTTCACACATGTAGTACAAACTGCATTGCAACAAGTCTCCTGGTGGCCAGCATACAGCAAAGTAGCAGCTTTCTCAACACCTTGTATTGGGCAACGAGTTCATTGTCTTGCCTTGGATCCGGAGATTGAATGTTCTTTTGACTCGAGGCTCATGCAAACATGACTACACTAACCGTGCAAGCGGAGGGCAACTTCGTGTATCCCTCAACAGCTCCGGTGCAGTAGATGTCTTGCATCTTGTCCTGGCAATGATCCAAGGCTTTGCTGGCCGCCTCGAGCTTTTCGAGCAGCCTCGGCATCTAGGGAGGGTCCGGGGCTCACAGGATTTATGGGATCATTCAGGGTTAGTACGGGCCGGGATCTTATTAGGTTAGTTTCAGGGTTTATCGGGGCTGGGATCTTATGATGTTGTTTTTATGCCTTGCAAGCCCTAATGTACGAAGCACTAGATTCACTAGATGTATACCTCTGACCATGACCGGGTCCTGCAAAGGCTTTGGGGACTTGATAAGATACCTTTCCGAACATAAGTAACACAACCCGACCCAGCTATATTCTATTCAAGTAACCTCTACCGGTATATATATTTATATATGTATATATTTATATATTTGTGTGTATGCATATGTTGGCACCCATAAGCTTAAATGAGATCACAGCCAAGCTCCAACAGGAAAGATAGCACCCGACCCTTACAAAGCTTATATATACCAGGTAGCCATACCACCAGGAAAACGGTGAATTGCAAGGCCATAAATCAAACCTCGCAGAGCCCTGAACATCTGTTCGAATCCGAGAACCTAGTAGATGTGTTGTAGTTAACGTGTTTGCAAACGAGCGTCTTTCTGCAGGCTTCCGTGCGCTCAGCTAGCGGAACAGCATACATCTTACCCAGGGTATCCCCTAGCTTCGCAGCTCTGCCAAGAGCTGCCTTCATGTAAGTGCCGATCACTTCGGAGGCCCTTTTCCCACCCTCCAGGCTCGGAAGCTGTAGCTGACCCTCGGTCGAAACATCAGCATCGCCCGGAAGGCCTGGACCTCCTCGGCCCAAAGCGAAGCAACACATGCAAAACCGAAGACATCACAGTTGAAAGCACTGTTAACTGACATTGCAACTTGCATCATAGCCTAATCGAAGTCTCCACTGCCCGAAGCAGCCGCACCCATTGAAACATCAGCCACATCGTTCAAGCTGACGTCCGTGCCGAGGACCACTGAACCATCTTCGCCCTGCTCTGCTTCCATGTTGAAGGATACCTGGTCCCTGGTTCTCAATAGGGAGGAAGCTCGCATGGATGCATGGGCACGCTCTTCATACCAATAAGTGACCATCTTGGGATTGTATGTATCCTTCCTGATTTCCGATTTGGAAGATTTCGACACTGCCACACATGTTTAAGCATGCAGTCGTAATGACAGTTGCTGCTAAGTTGCCTCATCAGAGCAGGGTTCTGGCGGGCGAAAGCTTTGATGTCGGCGATGCGCTCCCTGTACAGGCAGCATGCAGTAGCACTTTGCATTCCGTTTCCAGACACATAATCTGAAACCATGCTAGAATTATGGCTAGATGCGGTGACAGTTTCTTCTCCTCTGCGAGCTGGGACTCAGTGTAGAAGTCTCCCTCCACAACGACACTGAGTTCCTTTTCCCGCTCGTTCTGAACAGTGATCTCCCGAACGAACGACTCCTACGAGTTGCTAGCAAATCGCACCTACACCACACGGCGGTGAACCTTTGGATATTTTTATACTTAGCACTAATTGGAGCAGTCATCCCTCTATATATAGTAAAATTAAATAAGACCACATAACTTTAAAAAACCACCCCAGCCCAGACCTGCCTTTGTCCCAACCGGAGGATACTTCACAGGTTTCGGTATTCATAAGGCCTCGGGTTTAGAAGGGCTTTTACATTGCCGCGGGTTTTGGGTTTATAGGGGTGTAGGGTTTTAGGGATTTATAAAAGGCTCAGGATGTATCGGGTTCATGCATAGGATTCCTTGTTGCATCCGGCATCCATAAACGCCCGCACCAAGTTTTCTCGTGCCTTCCCCTGTCGATTCCAAGTATCGACGATGTGTTGGGGAACACCATAAGAGCCATCCGCCCTCATCTTAACCATGCGCCTCACTCGCTGACGAGCAGCTTCAAACGAAGTTGCCCCTGATGCCCCGCCTTCGCCCTGCGACGAGGGCTCCTCCCCTTTCACCTCAGATCCTACATCCGAGGCGGCTCGGCTGCTGTTGGCTCGCTCCTCTCGCAGCTTTGCGATTTCAGAGGCTTGCTGCTGCAGGAGGGTTTGCAATTGCTCGTTCTGCCTTGACTGATCACTCAGCTGCTTTTGCAATGCTTGAACCATTTGGTTCATCATACCGGCCATGTCATCCGGAGCTGTCATGACAGAACCCGTGTCCGGCTTGGGGAAAGCAGGGGCCTTAGCAGCACAGATTGGGGATGCATCAACCATGGTTGGCGCAAAGATTGATGGCGTAGGACACTGGTCTGCAGGACGAGGGCTGCTGGCAGGGGCTTTCTTGGGTGTGGGCTCGGCAGGGATGCTGGGGGCTTTCTCGGGTGTGATCACCATATCCCGAAGATGCTGCACCAGCGGATCCTACAGGGTTTACAGAGTACAGATCGGTGGTTCAGTCGTGATGTGAGCCTACACATGTTTGGGAGCATACACATACCCTTAGCAGTAACATACCCACCCACGCACCTCATCATCATCACAGATGTACGGGTCAAGGTAGATCGGGGCTTCGTAGGCAGGCACCTGTGCATCATCTCCTGTATCCTCCAACACCTGCATGAGATTCGTTGGCTTCACAGCACTGTGCGGGGTTCCTCGATCCACGGCTTTTCTAGCTCGGGGAACAGCAGAGCGCGGGGTTGCATCGAGAGGGTTTGCAGAGTGCGGAGTCGCGGCCGCCCGTTTCAGGCCCGCTGCCGCTGCCGGCTGTTCACCTGGGCTCTCCATCATCTGCTTCTCGATGGCTGCTTCCAGCTCCTTCGCCGTGAGGGTTGCTCGGATGCCCGTCAACTTATTGGTTGTAGACGTGTGTAGGACCCGGTCGCAAGCTTTTTGCAGTAGCAACAGCAGCAGCAGCAGCAGCAGCAGCAGCAGCAGGGGGTGGTGTTGCTTGTCTAGCAGCAGCAGTAGGAGCGGTAGCATTAGCAGTAGCAGCACCAGTAGTCGTAGTGGTAGTAGTGGTAGTAGAACTGGTAGTAGCAGTAGTACTAGTCGCAGTAGTAGTAGTAGTAGTAGTAGTAGTAGTAGTAGTAGTAGTAGTAGTAGTAGTAGTAGTAGTAGTAGTAGTAGTAGTAGTAATGGTACTTGTAATAGTAGCGGTAGTAGTAGTAGCAGTAGTAGTAGTAGTAGTAGTCGTAGTCGCAGTCGTAGTCCTAGTAGTAGTAGTAGTAGTAGTAGTAGTAGTAGTAGTAGTAGTAGTAGGAGTAATAGTAGTAAAACTAGAAATAACTAGCATTATTGATAGTGGTAGTCCTAGTACTAATTACACAATGATACTAGTAGTAGTACTACCATCGCATAAGTAGCAGCTGTCGTAATAATCGTAATAATAACAATAATACTAATAGTACTACTACCACTACTACTACTACTACTACTACTACTACCACTACTACTACTACTACTACTACTACTACTACTACTACTACTACTACTACTACTACTACTACTACTACTACTACTACTACTAGTACTAAAGCATCAACACGGTTTGAGACAAAATTGGAGCCTCTCTTTTTCTGTTGTTTGTAAAATAGAAAAAAGAGGGGCTCCAATTTTGTCTCAAACCGTGTTGATGTTTCAGTAGTAGTAGTAGTAGTAGTAGTAGTAGTAGTAGTAGTAGTAGTAGTAGTAGTAGTAGTAGTAGTAGTAGTAGTATAGTAGGGTGCTATACTGATTGTACCAATCCTAGTCCTAGCTCTGTACCAGAAATAGTATTGTATTGGCAGTAGTTCGTAGCGTTACTGGAACCAACCCGTCCTGAATCTCACGGAGCTCAGCCAGCTCCTGAGCCTCTTCATCCTTGCAGCCCTGAAAGGCCAAGGTTTTCAGGCCAGCTCCAAGAGTATCTGAGGACCACTGCTGGCTTTGAAGACTCTGCGACATGTCAAGCTACACACCGTCTGGCGAAGCTTTGCCTAGGAAGGCACTCGATAGAAAAAACGCCTCAAGCACCAGAGAGCTATAGCCTTCCCGACAGCACACAGGAATTGTGGTGACAAGCGATCCAACATTAGAGGTATACACGGAGCAGGGGAAGTCTTTCTGCTTATGTTATGGAGGGTTTACGGGTTTTGTAGGGTGTCAGGAATCTTGATAATTCATCGGGTTTCCTTTGTGCACAACGAGCACAACATCCTCACCCGCTGCACGTCGAGCTAATTATAGCTTCTGCACATATTGGGCACAAAAGCAGGAAGTGCATTGACCTCGAAGATATACTACACAACAAATCACATCTAGTTGATTTAGAGAACAACAGTTTTGTTGCGGATGCCACCCTGCTGCCCGGCTTGCAGGTCGGTCGCTGCGGACATGCACCACAGCTCGAATTGGAAACTTGGGAGAGCTCGGCCTCTAAGATAGCCCATGGTGCTATGTTAGAAATACTCGGACCTCCCTAAGCACACTCACATATACATACATCATGCATACATGCACTACACATGTCTACATGTCTATATATGTGCGTATCTATGCATGTATCCACCCCTACGTACATGCATACATGTATGTGGGTATACGTAGGACGTAGGTAGGTAACCTAAGGTAGGTAAAGTAAGGTAGGTAGGTTACTAGGTAAGGGATAGTAAGGGTACGACGGTATCTGATATATATATATATATATATATATATATATATTGATAAGATCGATGCTTCCATCAGCAGGTTTGGTCGACCATCGTGAGATTTGGGACACCCATGCTGTTACAACATTAGTCATGTAAATCATAAGCATCGTGATGTTACGGGGATACTTTGGGCTGATAGAGGGGGTTAGAAATGCGGATTTTCCACCCATAACCCCCCCCACCCACCACCCACCCCCCACACAGACCGCCCCAAAGCGCCCCCGACCATGTTCCAGGGTACGCCCGCGTACGCCCGGGTACGCCGCGTACGGCCGACCAAACCCTATCGGATAAATACGCCTTTGGGTTGGATAAATACGCCTTTGGGTCGGGTACGCCCTGTACGCCCCTGTACGCTCTGCCTCCGCCCCGCACGCACCATTCCCGCAGCACCCAGACACATGACGCAGAGAATGCCACTATAGCGCCCAACCATCCACACGAGGGGCCTATATACAATCTTGCACGCGCATATCTACACAGCCTGGGTTGCATACAACGATACCTGCAATGTGAATGTGCCCTGCGCAGCAATCTGTCTTAGGTACTGTGGAAGCTGCCAGATCTCCTTGGTGACACACACCTCAAAGACACTTAGGTATGATGTCTCTCCAGGACTCAGGCACTTTAACAGACCTGCATCCGAAGACATACCGAATGGCAAAAGTGACATCGGCATCGGCCCACTTATCCCGGTACGTGAGCTTCTTGAAAGCTGCCTTGAGGTCGAGATCGTAGGATACCTGTGCAGGAAGGAAGGATTGTTGGGTATGATTCGGGCTCATAGTTACGACATCAGTGTCCTGCAACTAGCAGCCTCGATGGTAGATCGTGAAGTAGGTGCAATCAGCTGTGGCCGTAGATCAATGATTTTCTTCGCAAAGCGGAAGGTATAAGTCCTTTGTTCGTCTAACAGAAGACCAGTCAACACCGAACCCCAGACACCCTAGACTAGATCGAAAACCTAAGTTCGGCTAAGGCTCTGGGTCTGTTTCAAGTGTTTGTTGGCCTTCCATTTCTTCTTTCCGTCAGAAACCCAACGATCAACAGTCTTTACAGCTGCTGCGTTCATCTCGGAACGGCTGAGTGATCCCAGGTCCAGCCGGCTGATGATGTGGCTGTTGGACCACACCTTCGTGCGCTTCGGAGTCCTGCTTTTATATTTCATCATCCAGAAGCCCTGCCTCCAAACCTAAGTTGTGCACAACTAGGAATGGTCTACAGTAGCACAATTGTAACAGGGAGCCATTCGATCAAGCTTAGTGGCTTTGATTGTTCGGAGCCAGTTCTCGATCATCTCTTTCAAACGCACGTGTTCAAACAGCATCGACTGCGACGGTTGCTCAACCAGCCACGCTCCCCCAATCGCTGTGCAAAGCATAAGCAATAGGGCGACCCTACAGGGCTAAACACCTCTAGCCTGTGAACTCTCTCGACCCGAGAACCCATATCTATACACGATGTCCTGAACCATTGAACCGTGCAGAATCCCCAAACTACCGCACAATAATTGTGGCTCTAGGGGATATATATAGATGGGGTTTATAAAGATCCCTGGAGTGCCTCGAGCCGATCACGTTTGCCTGGCGAACTTTCGTATGTCCATCAAACCCCATCGGAGTTAGGAAGGACCGTCCAGTAGACCCTCTGGAGGTAATCACCCACGAGGAGCAGCATACCCCCCATATACTCAGAAGACCATCCAGCTTCCCACGTAGACAAGCCATGATTGCCAACCTAAGGATTTGCATGGTGTTAAAGGCAAGCAAAATCAGAACCATCTAGAACACCTGATTGTAATCTAGTGCAAGTAAGAAACGCAAAGCCCGACGGGGTTGTCAGGTCCATGGCCCCAGGGCGATTGGTCACCCGATCAAAAGTAATATCCAGGGCCACTGCTCTGAGGTCGTGCATCCGAGCGACTCTAGCAATCATAGAGACACCTGCAAAAAACTCGATGACATCATATTCGTACTTGTCGAGCTTTGATTGGGCGTGCCAACTCACGAGGAAGACCAGTAGGATGAAGGTCTTAGGTCATTCATGCCACAACAACTACGGACAGCACACTGAAGCAGATGATCCTACCATTCAGCCAAAGATCCTTGGGTGCCTCCAAAGCAATCAACCTCCGAATCACAGTTTCCATCTCAGAGGAGCGGACCATGATTGGGCCGTGGCAGCAAAGCTATGGGAAATTCTGCATTGGTAACTGATGCAAGACCATGGTAGCACTGCGACTGCGGGCAATTTACACTGCACATGCACCTGCAATCTACGATGCGGTGTTCGGGCACATGTAGCAGTAGCACCTGCCTCCTGATTGTGAGCGCATGCACATGCAAGCTTTCATCCCAAACTAGACTGCCATTAGAAGCACACCGACTCATACCCAACCCCACAAACCTGAATCCCTAAACACCCTAACTCCCCGGGTCCTATGAACCCCACCAACCACAAATTAGACCTACAAGAAGAGCTTAAATCTAAAACCCTAAAACCTATGAGGAGTCCTCCGAGGAGTTCGAACGGTGTCAGTTTTTATCCTACAGGACAAACACTGTCAGTGGGTTTGGTGGTTGGGGTATCTCGTTGGGCTGGAGTAGCTGCAGCAGGGTTGTCGGATGTGTGAGAAGCGCTAAAGAGCTCAACGTTGCCAGCTGCATGAATAGACTATGACATATGGTTACTATCAGGATTGCTACAACGACGACTCCTATGTTACCTACTAGTACTACTACGAGTACTACTCCCACCGCCACTACTACTACTACTACTACTACTACTACTACTACTACTACTACTAAATACTACTACTACTACTACTACTACGACTATTTCCTTTTCATTTGCCCCCGGGTTGTCTCACCATCAACCCTCCCTGTAGGGGGCAAACGAAAAAGAAAAACATACCACGACGACTACCACTACTACTACTACTACTGCTACTACTACGACTATTGCTACTACTATTTCCTTTTCATTTGCCCCCGGGTTGTCTCACCATCAACCCTCCCTGTAGAGGGCAAACGAAAAGGAAAACATACCAGTACTAGTACTAGTACTAGTACTAGTACTACTAGTACTAGTACTAGTACTACTAGTACTACTAGTACTACTAGTACTACTAATACTACTAGTACTACTAGTACTACTAGTACTACTAGTACTACTAGTACTACTAGTACTACTAGTACTACTAGTACTACTAGTACTACTACTACTACTACTACTACTACTACTACTACTACTACTACTGCTACTACTACTACTACTAGCTACTACTACTACTACTACTACTACTACTACTACTACTACTACTACTACTACTACTACTACTACTTCTACTGCTACTATTATTATTGTTACCACAACTAGTAAAGTACTGGTACTGGTACTATAGTGCTAGTACTCGTCCAGTACTAGTAATAATACTAGTACCTGTTCTACTACGAATACCAATACTAAGACTATAGTACACGTATTTGTATTACTAGTACTAGTACTAGTAGTACTACTACTACTGCTGCTACTGCTCCTGCTACCGGAGTTGATGGTTTCAGGAATGTGATTGAGCCCGGTGTTATTCGGTGGAAGGTTTATTGGGGCGGGGCGGGTTGAGGGTACACGACTATTCCCCTTTATCATTATTGTATACTACTGGGCGTATAGTATTTCTGCCACCTCAACTACATCCCTATAGCCCTCTAAGTACAACCTTGCACTACTCAGTTAGCTAACCCAATCCCAAGCCGAGGAATGCCGGGCGGAGGGCACACCTGCTGTTTGGCCAGTGCCGAACTTCGCATCGTGGACCATCGCACCTTGGGGCTCGAAGGTATAGGGTTTCATGGGTGTGCTTAGATAGCTTTGCTTCATGAAGGTTGCTGTAGCGATAACGACACTGCGGGTTCGCGGGGGTTCTACAGTTAATTGGTCTGGGTGGTACTTAAGCACATGGCGCCTACCCGGATTGAACTCATGTATGCTCGGCATCCAGTGCATGCAAACTCACAGGAGTGCAATTGTTTCACACATCGGATCAAATCTCGTGTGGCGCTTAAAGACCTTGAAAGTATGCAGTGAACCCATCAAGCATAGGGGCCAAAACGCATTCGTCTTCTGCACAAATCCTGTGGTAGTCAGTGTATTCTTACGACGTTTGCTTTATTAGAAGGCCCTCTACACCTGATTGACACCCCTTCGAGTCAAACTGGCGACTCTAATCATCGGCCCGCACAAGGTAGCCGTCACAACAACTCCAAGTACAGGATGCCAAAATCAGCTGCTCGGCTTCGGCTTGCAGACACGAACAACATCCGGTTCGATGTGGTGCCAGCGAAAACCACACAAGCTAGAGTAACATACCATTTGTCATTGCATGCAAGCCAGGCCGGCCTGAGGCAACAAGCCCGTGTTTTTTCACGGAACCGAAAGCCATCAACATTAGCACTGCTGCTTGCCCGCTTCGCGGAACTGCATCTTGCAGGCATGCAAGGATGCCTTCGTGTCTTCATCGAGCTTGCCCTTTGCCTGCTCGATGATGTTAGCCTGGGATGCACAACAGGCGGTGGTAGGCATGCGACTTGCATGTGTTGCATCTCAGAGAATGTCACACGGCCGAGTGCATACAGACCGTCATTCAAGCTAGGGTGGCACATGTCGCCGCGAAGTCCAAGTGATCCTTCATGGAAACGTTGGGGTTGGCGAGGTAGACAACCTTTCGGATTGCACAATACCAAACATCAGAGCTGTAGGGTATGACATTAGACAAGGATTTACAAGCCTGCTTCCCACAATCGGTCTCCACGTTTTTCAGCTTCAGCCCCACTGCATTCTTGGTCCAGTAGATGGACCACTGACTGTAACTGTAAGAAGGAATCTCGTAGGACTGTCGCTTGAGTTTCTCATCCTCCGGGACATCCTTGCGCTTGCGGATGGGTCTGCCGGCAGCATTCTTTGCGGGATCACCCTCCTGCTCCGTTGCCTCTTTTGCCGCCTGCTTGGCCTTTCCTTTTGCTTTCGCCTTGGGTTTCTTGGGGCTCTTCCGGGGTGTTCCTGCTGCTGCTTCCTGCATCGCTTTCTTTGCTTTGCTTTTTGGCTTCTTGTTCGGCGACAAAACCTTGGGCAACTTCGGTTGCTCTGCTTCCTGCTGCTCCGGTGCTTGCTGCTCCTCCTCCTCTGCTTCCTTCTGCTCCTGTGCCTCTTCGCCATCCTTTGGCCTGGAGCCCTTCCTACCACGGCCTCTTCCTCGACCGCCGCCTTTACCCCCACGGCCACCACGGCCTCTTCCCCCACGGCCACCTTTCCCCTCCCCGCTGTGATTGCTTGCAGCCGCTGCGGCGGCTTCTGCTTGCTCCTCATCCTTCCTTTGCTGTGCAACTTTATCCTGCCTCTCCTTGCTGAGGTCCTTCATGGCCTGCGACAACACAGAATCAACTTAGCGGCTATATGCATTCTAGGACGGTATATCCTACCTACAAACCCCAGTCCTCCTCATCGTAAGCATTTGCACGACGTAGCATGGAGTTCCCAGCAGGAGCCGGGGTTGCACCGTCACCCCCAGCCACATCCCCTGAAGCTGTCAACAAAGGAATTCCTGCTGTGGAGACTTCCTGCGGCGGCGGGGTGACTACCTGCTTCGGCTTCTTAGGCTGCACAACTTGGCCGGATCGGAGTGGCGAGTCTTCAATCTCGATAGGCTCGGGCTTCACATGCTGGCTCCACTGCTCAGAGATCGCACCCAGGTCTGATGGGCAAGTATCCAGTGTACCTTACGATAGTGTCTGGAAATCATATTATCGACTGGAGAAAGAACAATAGAGCAAGATAGAGTGATGGAGAGAGCGAGAGAGAGAGAGAGAGAGAGAGAGAGAGAGAGAGAGAGAGAGAGAGAG